>JACGTP010000049.1:298221-858156 GCA_023678845.1 Mischocyttarus mexicanus | reverse complement strand
AGGATAGAAAACGGTGATGGTGGTTGTGGTGGTTGTGGTGGTTGTGGTGATTGTGGATGCAGGCTGGACTGTATTCTTTGCCAAGGATATTTTTAAAAGCCGATTTAACACACACACATACAGACATAACCATCCATACACATATCTATCTACCTAATCGTTTCATTTCTCCAGTTTTAACAATTTGGAGATTTAATCTTTCCTTCGAAATTTATTTCAAAGATAAAACGGGGGTGGGAAAGAGCTGGAAAGAACTTGAAATTGGAAAACGTTTTAGGAAAATTGTGTGTGTTTTTTTTTCTTTTTTTTCCCCTTCTCCGGTCGAGTTTAACAAAATTATTTTCATAACGTAAAATGTATTAGAGTTAAAACGACTCAACGCAGAAAGAAAGAAAAAAAAAAGGAAAAAGCTTCAACGATACAATGAATTATGCAGATGACAGATAGATCCTTATTTGTAACGCGTAATCTGTGGATATTCGATTTAAGAATGCTCCAAAAGCTCAAAATCTTTTAAATAAAGTAATTAAGAATTCTTTATAAATTTTTATATCGTTTTATTATTGCGTGATTTTGATTAGGAGAAAGAAAAGAAAGGAAAGAGAGAAAGAGAAAAAGATAAATGAAAGAAAGATAGATCGAAAGATAAATCTAAAAGAGGATTTTCTAGAATTTTGCTATCGATTGTTGAGTAACAATGAAAGAAAAGAAATATAGAGAAATAGAAAAAGCAAAAGAGTGTGAGATTGAGAAAGAGAGAATGAGAGGGGTATGGTGAAGGGGGTAAGGATGGATGCTAGAAATGGAAAAATAGAAACTGACCGACACGGATAAGACGTGACCGAATAAAATCGTAAGTCTCATTTTACGGTAAGAGTAGAGAGAGAAAGAGAGATCTCTAGAAGAGGGTTCAGGGTTGAGGGAAGTGGAAAGAAGGTGCGGGCGTGGTAGAAGAAGAGGGGAAGAGGAGAAGGAGGAAGGGAAGGGAAGGAAGGGAGGAAAGAAAGAAAAGAAGCGGCGCGGCGAGGTCGCCTCTTTTGAATTTCTTGGCAGGCATGCCAACGTAAACCGCAACGGTAACAAATTCTCCAGGCCAACCAAAACGGGAGGTTTTACGATTCTGGCGATTCTCTACTTGTAAAGCAGGCGGGGAGGGGTGGTGCATAAGGGATGGTACAATGAAATAAACGCTTAGGGCTGACGACGGAGATGGATAAACAGATAATTGGATAGAAAATATGAGATAAAGAGAAATAGAGAACCAGAGAGAAAGTAAGTAAGGGTTGGTTGGTTGGTTGGTTGGTTGGTTGGTTGGTTGGTTGGTTGCTGTGAGGGTAGAGAACAAAGTGAAGAGTATGGAGTGTAGTAGTATAGTAACGTAGATAGAAGAGGATACGGGGTGAGGAAGAGAGAGTTAGAAAGGGGGAACGAGGAACAGGAGGGAAGGGAACGAAGGTGGAACGAGGGTGGAGTGAAGGCGTAGTAGCAGCAGCAGCGAAGAGGAGGAAGAGGAGAGTGGGAGGAGGTGGGTCGGAGCGGTAGATCCCGGACCGTTCAGTACCATTGCATATCCCGCACATCTCACAGGTGCAGGGCGTGGTGCCTTGTCGGCAATATCGATTACAAACCCGGGCGGTTGCGCATTCACGTCGACACGTGGGGACGTGGACGTAGACGCGAACGCGGACTTGGACTTGGACGCGAACGCGGACGCGGACCGGCACCAGCATCACCAGCATCACCAGCACCACAGTACCAGCAACAGCAGCTAGACTAAATTTGTGTTGGCCTATATTTTAGGTTCCCGCACTCATCTGCCTCTCAAAGATTGATTGCTTTTTCCTCCGCCCCTGGTTTTGCGGCCTATCCTTCGAGAACGACCCCCTATCCACCCACCCCCGACCGATAGATGGACGACGACGCGGCCGGCATCGAATTTATGCTCCCTGGCGCAACCGATGATCCGGGGGAAAGGGGGTGTGAAGAGAAACTCTCTCTCTCTCTCCGAAGCTATAAACGCGTGGGTCCAACGATCGAAACACATCTTTCTCGATCATTTTAAATCATACCCCCTCTATCGAACACCCCACCCAACAAAATGCACGTTACCTTTTCGCAATTTTATCTCTTTTCTTTATTTTTGTTTCTTTTTCTTCTACCTTAAAAGTGTCCCTCAATAGTTGGAAAAGACTTTGTTAATATATATATATATATATATATTAGTACCGATTTCTCGCACAGTTTCATATAAGCCGATTGCAAGTGGTAATCCCTAGCTCGAAAAATCATCCTCTTCGAACATTTTCCTTCTTTAGGATTTCTTCCCTCTTTCTTTCTATCTTTCTTTCTTTTTTATTTTCTTTTTTTTATTCCGCCGTACCACCTGACACGATTTCGAGAGAAATCGTCTAATCGTCGGAAGATCCGTTTAGATGGGCTGGTATCTTTTATAGTTCCGAGTCATTTAAACGCACCGAATGTTCTCTCCTTCTTTCTATTGGATCGATAATCCGATGGAGATCGTTCCTTCCTTCCTTCCTTCCTGCCTTTATCGTTCTCTCTCCTAGAGAGAACGTTGACCTTCGAGGCCACACCGTTGCACCCGTGTTCTGCAGTTTGCTTATGCGAATCGCTTTAGCAATAGCAGTCATTCGCCGTTACGAGTTCCGCGTAATCTACCAACTCGGGTGTGGGAAACACACTCCACTCAAAGAGAGAGAGAGAGAGAGAGAGAGAGAGAGATAGAGAGAGAGAGGATACTCTTTTTTCTTTCTGGTAACGTCCTACCTCTTCTCTTGCAGTAGTTCACATCCGCTTACGGAACGGACATCCCAATGCGTTTTCTCAGCTTCTGGGCTAAGGAAACCTTGACAGTTTACGATAAATATATACACCAAAGGAAATAACTTTCTTTCCTAATATTTTATTCCCATTTCCTACCTCGCAAATTCACTTCTTCCATTTATCTCTCTCTCTCTTTATCTCTCTTCTTTCTCCTTTTTTTATTTTATTTTTCATAAAAATAAACCAATAAAAGATACAAAGTGTTGACTTATCTGCTTTCCAACTTTTATATATATATTTATATATATTTTATTTATTTATTTATTTAATGTTAGTAGATATTTATTTTATGGAGTATTATATCTGGTATCATCTTACCTAATAAAATATCTACGAATAGTAAAACGTTATTAGCGGTCTAGTCTGTAACTATTTATAAAAGCACTCGAACTCTCCCCCGTTTCACGAACCGTTGCCGTTTTATCAATGACTCGCCCAAAATAGTCCCTTGGTGTAAAGATATATGTGCATGGATATATATGTGTATGTGTGTGCAAAGGTTCGTTCAAACGATTTTCTTCTTAAAAAGATAATACACTTCGTTGGTAAACATCAAATTCGTGATACCCATTCCTCTTCCTATCCCCGTACATTTAACTTCGACGTTAATTGCTTTTTATTTTTTTCCTAACACACACAAAAATGAAATGAAAGAAAAAGAAAAGAGAGGACTGTGGCACATTTAAGATTATTTGTACAACATTACTATTTTTTCTCTTTGATTATGTTGAGGAAAAGAGAGCGATGATTTTTCAGCGGTTTTTTGGAAAATGGATATACGAAGTTACACAGAAGAACAGAGAGAAAAGGGGAGAGGTGGAGAATGAAATAGCGGGGGATGAAACGAGTACTAGACTAAATTGTGTACTTGAACTCTGGTCGGTATTTAACCTATGTCTAATTAGACTGACACGTTTTGCACTGAGCTGCTACTACTGGTTGACAAAGCAACACACAATCGTACGAAATTATCATTTGGTTGGCTGGGATGACTACTTCAGCATGGTAAACTTTAGCGGTTATTAGCGGCAAAAGAAAGAAAGAAAGGATAGATAGAATGGGACAAAAAATAAATGAGCTTAAATAGTAATTATGGAAAGAGATATTGGTTTTGTTTAAAATAACAACCAAAAAATTAAAAAAGAAGAAGATAACAAAAATGAAATAAAATAAAATATAGGATTTACGTAAACACTTATAATGATACAAAATAATATATATATCTCACCATCTATTTAGCTTATATACTTAAATATGTAAGCTGTACCATCCTCCCTCATCTACCCTCACCCTCTTTCCCTCTCCCAACACGCTTTTCCACTTCCTACGTTCGAAGATAGAAGAGATAGCTAAATATATACAACGTGCTATACGTGTACAAGGAGTTTACGTAGTTCCCTAACATTTGTAGATTCAACTACCACTACTACTATTATTATTACTGTTACTATTACTACTACTGGCACTACTATATACTACTTTTCCTTTTGTTGCAGCTGCCAAGTCACGAAAACGCAATTTATGATTTCCGCGAGGTCTAGGAAAGTGTGTCTCCTAGACCGATCGATTCTATTCCTACGATTGTTGCTGCTTGCTGAGAAATAAGACCGTTTTCATCTTCGGAATTATAGTTAAATTTGCGTTAAGATTTTACGCGTTTACTTTTAACGTCCTTGAGAAAATAATAATCGTACTTTACGAGTTTTTCTTTACGAGTTTCTTGCGCGTGTTTGGAAGGAAAAAGTGAATTTTTTAAATTGGGGGTGGGAGAAATTCGGTGAAAAATAAGAGAAAAATAGAAAGAGAAAACTAGAATGGTTGAGGTGTAACGGAGTGAAACAGAAACGGAAAGAAAGAAAAAGAGAGAGAGAGAGAGAGAGAGAGAGAGAGATTTATTAATGCGTTCCCGTCAAAAGCTTCAAAAACTTGAAAGCACACGGATGATGGTGCTAGCGACATCGGAGACGAATATGTTTTCTGTGAACGTGGACGTTCCTCCTCCTTCTCCACTCCCGGGAACGCCAACTTTTCTCCAGTTGAAAACGTGCAAAACACGCGCGAAATAATATACGAAATTGAAATATTTCGAGGAAAAATGTTTCCGACAACCGCGAGTTTTACGACTTGTTGGTCGTTGATAAAAAAAAGACGAAGGAAAAAATATAACTTTACGTTTTCGTTTTTTTTATGTCCAAGTGTTGGTGGGCAGCCTACGGAAATGGTTGGGTGATGCGACTTGACATTTTTTTTTATGGGTACCTCTCTCTTTTTAATACGAAAAACGCGATGGACTTTTACGACGCCTATTTACCTTTAACTATATGTGACGTAGAAACGACGTTAGGTAACATCTGACGTTACGCGTGACTTTGTCTCGTCTTTTAAGAGAACAAAAAAAAAGGAAACAATTCTCCCTTCTCCCCTGTCATGTTATCCGATTCTTTTATAGTCCTGTTAAAGTTGTTAAGAAAAAAAAATAAAAAAGAGAAAAAGGATGAAAAGAAGGACGGAAAGAAAGAAAGAATAATAAGAAGTGTTTAAATATTTTTTTAACCAATTTTTAATCCTTTCGTTACCAGTGACCCATATATACGAATCGTTAAAACAAATCTTTCCACCGACCCATATAAGAGTCTTATCATGCTACGAGACACGCATTACGCGCTAACAAATTTAAGGATTACAATTTATTAATTAAACAAATAAATTTGATAAGACAATAATAATATTCACCATCCTTGGAATATTCAAAAAAAAAATACGCGAAACTGGCGTGGGGGGAATAAACGCGTATAACGTTGAGATAAAAAGTATCTATAATAAAATCTAGGGAGGGAAAAAAAAGAAAGTACAGTAAATTAAAAAGAATGTACGATTATACTAAAAAAAGAATAAAAAAATAAAACCAAAAATTAAATAACAAATTCGTAGGGAGTGTTTGTTAAAGATAATAAAAAAACAATAAAATGATACTGTTGTATTATGATTTGTTTAACCGATGAGTAAATTTCTCATCGAATTTAAAAAGAAAAAGAGAAAAAGGGAGAGAGAAAATTCAGCGTAGTTGTATATATATATATACGATATATAGAGATCTATGTATTCGAGGAAACGCCCTCACGGTGAATGTATCTCACGGCCTTCGAGGGCAACGGGTTTTCCTGGTACACGTAACGAGACGCCTTTCCTCGAGATTTTTCACGATTCGTCGGCAGATAAAAAGCTTTATCTATCTTTCTCTCCATCTCTCTACTGTGAAACCCCCTCTCCCTACCCCCACACCCTTAACCTTTCTCTCTCTCTCTGTTTCTCTCCTTCCACTCACTTTTCAACTCACTTTTTTCATTCTCTCTTTCCCCTTTCTTCCCTTCACCCGCCGTTACAGTCGTCGCATCTGCTATAACCCAAGGAAGAATAGTAATTTTTTGTTCTTTTTTCGTAGTATTTGTTTTTCACGGTTGCAAAACGTGTCTTCTCTCTCTCTCCCGCGTACACGGTAATTTTATTCGGCTAATGAAGGTTCTCGTTATATAAGCGGGTGGTGTCTTTCTACCCGGTTATCGCGTACCCTAACATTCGAGGTCAGAGTTCACTTTACGATGAAAATAGTTACGCTTAATACATAGATTCGATACTACCTTTTTTTTTTTTTATATGCATAAAGGGATAAAACCAAGAAGCTGAGCAACACGTAAACATACATACATAAGTTGTTCACCAGATATACAGTCAGATTACACATACATACATAAATACGCACAGATAGTCGTCAGGAAGATAACAGATGAGATATTTAAAGCTTTAGTTCGCAGATATATTTAATCGTGACCGATGGATGATGGGTGGATTAACAATATGATAGATAACGAAAAGTTTAGTAACTATAAGCGTTTACTATATGGCATACTAAAATACTCCTTTTCGTAGTATTCACCCTAACCCCACATCCCCGTATATATATACATATATATTTGTATTATAGATAGATAGATATACGTATATCCCACCAACACATATATACCTAAGTTTCACGAGCTTACAATTAATAGTCGTTCGCTCGTCCGTTAGCAAGCATCGGTCTGACTGAAATTATTCTATGATCAACGGGTGAAACTCGGTTGAATGGTAATTGAACTACAGTTATATCTCCCGACGGGGGAGTTAAATTATTAATTGAAGTGAGACCGTTAGGTTGAATCGATCGATCAACACAGGAACGGACGGTAAAGCGAGGGGTAGAGGAGAAACCGGGGAGGTTGGGAAGAGGGATGTGGACGACTGACAGAAATTTACCACTTACAGGTGTATTAAATTCTCGTTAATTAATGACAAACTTTAGCTAGTGCTTCCAGTTTCCGCATCAACCCCTCTCACCCTTATTTTCTTCCTTCCTTCCTTCCTTCCTTCCTTCCAACTTTCCATCCTTCCATCCTTCCATCCTTACCCCGCTCGTGTCGTTCGATGCTTGATGATAATCGACGTTCGGACTTTTATAAATTCATAAGCTTCTCGTCGAAACGTGCATGAATAATAATTCGAGAACATAAACGTGTGGCAGGGCGTTAACGAGTTTTCTCTGCATGGCCCGGACAAGCGTATGCGTTGTTTAATCGTTAAAATCCAAATTTTCATTTTATTCCCTTACATTGGGTTGGTGGACAACAACAAAATGTCGAATTTTCCCATTGAACTGTGATTAAAGATTCGACATTTCTTTTTCCACCAACCAAATATATGTTTGTATATCAAACATCGATGATCAAATGAAAAAACATTTTTTTTTCTTTTTTTTTTTGATAGTAATCTTTTATCTTTTATCTTTTTTTTTTTTTACTATCCGGTAACGAGGAACCGTATAATACAATATATATATATATATATGATATCCGATTATAAACCGTGTTCTTTATGAATATTCAGTATAATGAAAATTTTATTCTACAACGTCCCTTTTGGATCGTTAAAATTCGACTTTACTACCAGAAATGGTAACTAGGAATATGCAGTAGAATGCGACGAGATAGATGTCGTTTGATTTACTTCGCGAACAATGCAATTTAAGTTTGCGAAACGACTCGAGTAAAGGGTACCGAATCGGAAGAAATTCTAAAGTTACGAGGACAGGATTCTGAGACTGACGGACATCATTGCGAATCTTCCTATATCTCCATACATACATACATACATACATAAGTCAAAATGTATACATATATACATATTCCTCGGATTAACATGGTAGAATGAAAGAAAGAACCTATTTCCTTAGAATTTCGTACATAACTTAAGCTACTATGAAACTTTATTCGTAATCCCTTTTTCCTTTTATTCCTCGCAATTTGATATCCTTTTTTTTTATATCCCCTCAACCACCTCTTCGAAAGGGGGAATGAAAATTTTTGTATTATTATTCTAAGGGATTGTTGAGTTTCTTTTTTTTTTGTTTAATTTTTCTTCTCTCCCTCTGTTTTTTACTACTTATTTATCCTTTAAGCGAAGAAATATTGCAGAAAGCCAGAGATAGTTCGAAACGATAGTAATCCCAAACCGGCAGCGACCTTTCGTAGATTCAGAAAGATATTCTCTCTCTCTCTCTCTCTTTCCCAAGAGTCGACAGAGAAGCTCGAAGCTTCTCTCTATCTCTTCTTAATGGAGCTTCGTACGTTCGAGATAAATTACCGGCGCGGAAAACCTTTTCTCTCGTGCAAACTATTTATCCTGAACACCGGCATAGAAACGCTTTCTAATGGCAGAGTAAAGAGGGTCTGGGAAACGGGGCTCGAGTTCAAGGAGAAAACAAAGCGCTATCCTCGGCCAACGTTTTCCAACACCCACCACCCAACTCCCTAAACTCCTCCTAACCTTTCCCAACTTCCCCGCACTTATTTATTTCGCTCAAGTTTATAATATTAATTTTTCAAATCCCTAGCACACGTCTGAACTCTTCCCTATATCCCTCGTGTCTCAATGTTTTTTCTTATATATATTTATTTATTTTCATCTACTCCAATCTTCTATTCATTTTTTTATAATTGCAATAAATTTCATTATAAAAATAATTAAATGGACAGATGTAATTGATTTTTATACACGCATAGTACGACCCATATAAAGATCGTTAAATTTAGTATAACCAAAGGTTTAATATAATATAGAAATTTTGGGTACAATCCCTAAGGACATTTTAACTAACTCTGCATATGCATAAAAACAGGTATACATGCATACACCTATACACAAAGGGACGTATAAATTGTAGCTATTTAAATATGTACGCGTGTAATATGTGTTGAACAATTCAGGAGGATAACCGAGGTACAATGGTATTCAATTTAAAATGATCGAATGACATCGGTGATGGTGGTGGTGGTGGTGGAGGTGGAGGGTAGAATAGTTCGAATGCAACATTGTCCTATCGAGATTAACGTGTCGTTTGACAGAAAGTATAACAAAAAGCCAATGCGTCAACGTAAATCGTTTGTATCGTGGATTTTTTCCACGTAAATAGAAGCAAGCTCGTTGTCGTTCTACATGTTCGGCAAACGTAACGTTAAATTGCAGTCGCGTTTTTTCCTACCCTCATACTCCTCCCTCCACCCTTTCTCGTACTATCCTTCCCCAATGCTTTACCCATAGTTTAACAATGGCTTTTCTTTTCAACATCCGATCGAAAACAAAAACAAAAAAAAGAACGGAAAGACTTCGGAAGTATTTCATTTGTCGTAACATTTGCTTCCTTTTATTTTTGTTCTCTCTCTCTCTCTCTCTCTCTCTTTTTTTTTTGTAACTGATCTGCTTGATGCGAGCAAACAGAATCTATCTCTCGTAGCATTCGCTTGAGTGTGCAGTTCAGTTAGCAGCGTGCAACGCGCGTGCGTGTACGTACTTGTGTGTGGTTTTTTTTTTTTTTTTTTTTTTTAAAACCCACCCTCCTGCTCTTTCTTCTCTTTTTCTTTCCACTTTTGTGCTTTTTTTGTTTTTGTTTTTTCATTTGAAAACGACTCGTCGACGCAGTCATGTTTTTGTTTTTTGGTTTCTTCTTTACACTCGTTTACAAATTAGTGAAGCTCGCTTTTATTTCTCGCTCTGAAACTTTCACCGAAAATTGGAAACCGATAGGAAAAGAGAACGATTAACATGAGAGGGCGGGGGGGACGATTTACATGTTACTATCACTTCCTCCCTTCTCCCTCAAACCCGTACTCCAATTTGAGATTTTCTTTCTTTTTGTTTTTTGTTTTTTGTTTTTTTTGCTTTAGCGTGTAACATCAACGTCCTTGCTCTTTTTCATCAAGCTTCGACTACCAACCATGATGACAAAACGTCTATGGTACTTTTTTTTCTATGTGTGTAGAAGCGTACTACGTCTTGAATGCCTTTGCCCCATTAACGTATCGTCCATTTTGTTCTGTCTCTTTTTTTGCGTTATTCTTGTTGTCGTCGTTGTCGTTGTCGTCGTCGTTGTCTGTTTTCTCTTTTTTCCTCTTTAAATTCACCCTTCTCTATTTTTTCAAGTTTTTTCGTAAAAGCAACGATTTCATTGATATTCGATTTTTTTTTCCGTAAACACCAACGCAATAATCTTCTTCTTCTATTTCTTCCTTTTATCTTTTATCTATTATCTATTTTATCCGTTCTTAATTTCATCGAATATAATTCCTGTTTCTTTTGCAATGATATTTCTGGTATTATTATTATTATTATTATTCGATACGTGTGCAGATTTTAATATTTAATTTTTTTTCATATTAGGTTAGTACTTATTTTGTTTTTTTTACGAATAGAATATTAATTTTACGAAGGATATTTGAATAATATTAAATTGAAATAAATATAAGAAAAGGGTCATATTACATTGCTATTGTATATTTTTATTCGAATTTTTTTTTTCTAACTAACTTTATTTTTAACGTTGTTTTCTATAGGATTTTCGTGTTTTTATTTTTCGTCTATTTCCTTGGCCATCTTTAACAATGCAGTAGAACTTCCATTATTCCAACATCCATTATTCGAAAGTTCTACCCATCCAAAATTTCTGTTATACGAACTTTCTATCCCAATATAACGTAGTATACACACACATATATATATATACTTTTTTTTCTCTTTTGTTATAGAATGTATTTTCATCCTTTAACTTTTTTTACGCAATATTTTTCTTCTCCCTAAATACACCTTTAAATAATCAATTTTATTTCAGTATTTTTACATCTCGAAACCGTTCGAAATAATAATATTGATAATAATAGTGAAGAATAAAAATGTGTGTTAGGATAAAAAAAAAGGATTATGCGCGTATTCATTTGTTCTTATAATATTTATAATTATTTTTTGTTTCATGAAGAAAGAAAAATTCGCGTAAATACCCGGAGTACACTTTTTAGATTCAAATAAAAGCAAATATTAATTCCCACAATTTGAAACATCTCAATGAGATGTTAAATTAATAATATTTCTCAGTTGTGTATAAAGAATTGAAATTCGTTTATTTACATTCGAAATTATTTATTATTCAATCATACGATTTTATTGTAAGTAATATCAAATTCAATGAGTCGTGCTATGTGTAGTTGTTTATTTTATTATCTGCAAAAATTAGTATCCATTAGTTTCATGTATTAAATATTTACCAAGTAAATTTATCGATAAGAGTATTCTTTTGTGAATAAAATTTCATTTACTTATTTTAGCATCGATTTATCCGTAGGCGAATAATAGTCAAGCTTTTACTTTTTTTCTCGAAAATATACAATAAATTAATTAAAAAAGACAAAAATTATATTCACGTTAGTTCTGTTCTCAAATAACAGTGACAAGTAAATGAGAGATATATTTGTTTAAAAAAAAATATACAATAAATTAATTGAACAAATTATATTCACGTTAGTTGGTATCTGAAATTACAAGGCACGTATATTACGGCAAAGATATATTTTTTCCTATACGAGTCTTGTTTCTTTGTCAGATGTTTTTCAACTAATAAAGAACAAAAAAAGAATAGAAAGAAAGAAAGAGACTTCTTCCCTTTGACGTATCCTGTTACAAAATCATCAAACAATGTAGCAGAGAGAAATATATATCCTTGAGTTATATTTGGTAAAGTTTATGTAACGTAAATACGAAGTTGGTAACTTGTCTCGGGTGTGGTGTGTTGTAACGTGGGTCACCGAGCAAAGATATCTTCCCTTTTTCGCACACGGCTCATTTCAAGAACGACGTGTATTTCCGTCACGTAAGCACCGAGGAAATGTTCCAAGGGAAATACGAGACCACCCTATGTGTTGTGTATGTTCTCTTTCTAACTCTGATGTTCCTTTTTCTACCGTTGCGAAAAATATTCTCTTCGCTTCTTTGAAAACAAAGAACGGAAGAAGGAGATAACAAAAAAAAAATAAAAAGAAGAAGAAAAGAGTAAAATTAGGAAGTTAAGGAAGGATAGAAAAGTAGAAGGAAATTTTATTTTCAACTTTCAGATCGTTAGATCATTTTTACTCCTTCACCTTTATTCTCTTTCTGTTTTAGTTTCTTATGCAGTAAAGGCATACGAATATAGAACGATTAAATTCTACATTTCAAGTCATAATGATTCACTTTTTTTTTTTTATTTCCTATTTTTTTAATTATTGTCCAGGATGTTTTATTTATTTTATTTTTTTTTTATTTTTACCAATATGTCTTAGATAAAGTCAAGATAAAGTAAAAAATAGGTAAAGTTCATTTCAATGAAAAATTTTAAAAGGTGGCGTCAGGGTTTTCTCTGCGAAAACTTGAGCTGGATTAAAAACAATGTTATGGGCAGATAGCTTAAGGTTCAGAGAATATTTCGATATAACTTAGTCATGGTTAAGTCAAGGTTAAGTATTGGTTGCGTCAAGATAAATTAAAATATATTTAAAGTAATGTAAACGGTCCATATATGGTCAGACAAGTAGTATAAAATCAGGGTATGACCAGGCAAGTAGTATTAGGTTCATCAAGTATGAAATGAAACAAATTTAAATTCAATTATGTCTACTTTTTGCTCCATTTTATACTTGACAAACCTAATATCAATTAGCTTTTGTTTCTTATAAAAACTAATCAACGCACGGGAACCTAACTTGGCTGACAATTAGTGAAACAAAAAAGTAAGGAACGAGTAAAATATACAAAAGTAGATGGAACAAATTCGAATCATTTAAAATCGTTAGATAATTTTTGCTATTCTACCTTTTATTTACTCTCTTTAGTTTTTTATACAGTTGAGAGAGAGAGAGAAAGAGAGAGAGATAAAAATATAGAACGATTACGTGCTTCTTCTTCTTCTTCTTGTTATTCTTATTCTTATTTTAGAATCCATTACAATTTCTCCTTTTATTCGAGCATTAAACGAGTCCTTCGAATGTTTCTCCATCGTATTCCTTTAAACCTTTTTTTTTTCTTTTTTTTCTCGAAAGGATCTTGATTCGAGATTTGTTCTGCTAACATTCTACTTCGAAGGATGATGAGATAAGGAGATAGAGAGAGAGAGAGAGAGAAAGAGAAAGAGAAAAGGGAAAAGGGAAAAAGTCGTGGGAGAGAAAATAAAATCAAATAAATATGCAATCAGAAACTTCGAAGGAAACGAACGAAGGTAGTTTTCTCTTTGAACTGTGCCGCCGGGTTTATTGGATTTAGTCCTCGTCTTTCGTATTTGTCAGGATTATTTACTTTCCACGTTTATCAGCAGAACGACGCGGCAATCTGCTTGTAAATATAAAATCTAAGCATACATATATCTGTTAAGTAAGAGACTTGAAAATATCTTTAAGAGTTTAATGAGATGATTAAAATCATTGAATTAGTATTGATTAAACTATTTGCATCTATCATAAACGCATATATGCATGCGTAGATTTGTGCTGTTATTATCAGTGAAAGCACAAATATACGTCCTAAAACTTCAAATTATGGATGTTTTTCATCGATTGGCATGTTATCTATGTAACCGTTTAACGAGTTTGTATATTAATTATTTTTCTTTAATAATTAAACAATTTCAATAATTACAGAATTTATACAATTGAACTAAACCGTATTTTCGTTTCAATCTATTTTTCCAACAAATTTTATTTCGAGTTTATTATAAACGAATAGTAACGATAAATTATTCGTATCATCATCATCCTCTCTCGTTAACGTTTTATTCTTAACAACCTAGTTGAAAATAGTTTGGGGAACGGGGGTGTAATGGTAAATCATAGATACTATTCCAAAAGCAGGTAAAAAGGAACCGTTCGTATTTGTCAAAATTAGCGCAACCAGAAGTAGAATTTAATTGAGACAAATGGGCTAAGATTCGTTGGCAGAGGAATGGGGAGGTGAGGGGAATGGAGTTGGCGAATTACGAATTGAAAAGAAAACTCATTCTCATTTTACGAAGGACTAGAAAAAGTAGAAGAAGAAAAGAAAAGAAAATTAAGGTTCGACAACGTTTATTTGTGTGTGTGTGTGTGTTTGAAACTTAATTGATATAATTATTCTATTGGATTTACGATCGACCGTGTCGAAAAAGGGGGAAAAAAAAGAAGATGTAATCGCGGAAAAACCCTTTTACGATTTGAGAATGAAAAAAAGAAAAGAAAGGAAAATACCACAGAGGACGTTCGTTCTGAGGTAAAGAAAAAGGAAAAAAAAAATTAGAGATTAACCGTGAGAAAAAAAAAACTATTAGTCACGCCTAATCAACACGTCCTGGTCAACACGTCGAATAAACAACACGCATTCACATGCCCCTCACACACACACACACACACATATTTCTTTCTTTTTATTCCGATAAAACACGTACGTTGTTATGTATTTTAATAGGGGTTGAAAAAGAGAGACAGAGAAAAGAAGAAAAAGAAAAAAGGGAAGCATAATGGTAGAAAATAATCGTGACGAGGAAAAAAGAAAAAAAAAAAAAAGAGAACAAAACATCGTGACAACAGGTTGTAAAAGATATTCTCGGACTAATTGTAAATGTTTTTCAACTGATAAAAACGGGGGTTGAGGGTGGTAAAGGAGTTAGGGTAAAAAAGAAGAATCTCTGCATTAGTAAAGAGTTATATGAGTTTAAATACGGAATGAAAAGGGTAAGATTTGTGACGGATTGTGGGAATACGAGTATAGGAACACGCTACTACCCTTGAATAATTCTAATGGGTGTAGGGTGTTAGGAAGAATGATTAATCGTGCCTAAGTGGCTCACTTTCTCTGTTAGCACGCGAAACGGCCTACTGCCTTAGGCCTTCTTCTTCTTCTTCTTCTTCTACTTCTTCTACTCTCCTTTCCTGCGTTTATTTCACCACTTCTCTCTCTCCCTCTCTCTCTCTTCCCCACTTATTTTACGCGTTTTTTCTTGTTTTTTTTTTTTATTCAGATGAAGATTTGCGCGCATTCGTTTCAGATTTCAAACGCTTTGCCATTTTGAACACCGGTAAAGCGTAGGAATTCTAATACAAATACCACGCTCGAGTACCACCAACCCTTCTTCTTCTTCTACTTCTCCTTCTTTTTTTTTTTATCTTCTTTCGTCTCTATACTTCATCCCTCTTCATCTTTTCTCTTTTTTTTTTTTCGCCTTTACTTCATTGTCTTTTCAGTAGGTCGTTCATCCCTCCCGCTCCTCTCCTCTCCTCTCGCATCTTCCTTTATCTCACCCTTCGGCCCTTTTTTTTCTTTTCTTCTCTTTTTTTTTTTTTTTTTACCACCCACCCACCTTCTTCCATCCTATATTTCTTCCTTTTTTTTATTCGTCTAACTCTCTCGTACGAAGTGTTTCTTTTTTTCTATACTTTAATTCAATCGATATTTGATTTTCTCACCGTTTCGAGAGTCTCTCTATCTTTGGTTGGTTATAAACTTTTTTTTCTTTTCTTTCTTTTGTTTATCATAAGATAAAAATAAATCATTTTTAAACGAAGAATATTATTATATTGCTGGATTATAATCTGTTTTTATTATTAGGAATATATAAGCATTCGATCGATCTAATAGCAATCCTTAAATCGATATTTTGTTTGTAGTAAATAATTAATTGATTGAATTTTTGAGATTTTTATATCACATGTTAGATATCAAGTAATTACTTGCAGTTATTTTAAGTTTAATATTATATTACCAAACGATTGATTTTTATATACGTAAATATAATTTCAAAGGGTTAATACAGTTCTTTTTTAACAACGAACATTGATAGTCATTGATCACTGGATATTACAAAAGAATTCATTAAATATTTTTCAAAGTAAGATTTAAAACATGTACGTGTACTCTATAAACATCGAATGATTTATTAGTAATACCCTGTATACGATAAATGAAATTCCCGGATGTACATCGATGCTAATAAAATGCATATTAAATTAGCAAAGAAACTAAATGAAATTCCATGAAAGTTAGTAACGTTAAGTGAGAATGGGATTGAAACAATTTAATAAATTCCAGTTTGTTAGATAATTGATGAAAAGAATTTCTTTGAATATGATCAAAATTGTTGGTTAATTGATCTTTGATGTTAATTTATTCAAGTTTTCAATGTTTCGTGAAAAAACTCGAGAGACAAAATGTAATTATTTATCTGGAACAAACGAAGATAAAGAAATATTTATAATCCAGAAAGAAAAAGGGATAAAGTTTAAGGAGGATCGCATGATACTTACAATTACTGTCAATTTTTATCATCTAATCTAACATCAATTAAATGTGAACGTTTATACGCGTAATTAAAGTTTCTAAAAGTTCGGGTTCTATTTTTTTACGTAACAAAAGTATTATCTTTCTTTTTGCAATGAACAAGCATAAATGGAAAAATACCGATGACTGATTTTTCCAACGAGTTTATCGAATTACAACCAGCAATGGAGAAGAAAAATGAAAATAAAAAGAAGAAGAAAAAAAAAACGTGACCCCGTAAACTCAAATATAAATTTTGTCAAGCATCAGAAAACGGAGATTTATGTTGGAGAAACGTCCTTTTTACGTTTTAAACTACCGAGGAATAGAAATCGATAGCAATGCTTTTGAAATGGTCACTACGACGATGACAAGAAGGGTCGGAATTGTCGGTAAGATTGGATGTATACATGAGTGTGTCTATGTATGTGTGTGTGTGTTTGTATATAACTTCGTATTCGATGTTGGAAGTTTCTTTCGAACGAGAAGTATGATCGTAAGTTTTTAATGCAATATTTTTCTACAGTTATTCAACGATTTATCACTATTCGCAACAGACGTAAACTAAATTCGATCTCGTATTAAAGAAAAAAAAAAAGAAGATATTGCAATATTATTATCAACGATTTATCAAACGTTTAAATATTACTTCTTTAAACATTATTTTATTTTGTAGAAAAAAAGTTTCTTTAAAATGAATTGAGAAAAGTTCAATATCTTTCAAAGAAGAGTGTTTCATATATTTTATTAGAAAATATTCTCAACTATTTATCGAATATTCAAATATTAGTTTTAAACTAAAATTATGTTTTACAAAACTTCGTTTAAACAAAATATTCTAAATACATTATTTAAGAAAAAGTAAGAAGGAAAAAAAAGGGTCGAATAGGGTTTGAAAGTTTTCGAAGATGATGAAGAAGAAGAAGAAGATGCTTCTATTATCTTCTTTTTTTCTCACTCTCTCTCTCTCTCTTTTCCCTTCACCCCTTTTTCTTTTTTTCTGGCTGTTGTCACAAGAATCATCTAATCAACGTAGAAAGTTTAATTCGGTTTAACTTTTGAAAACCCCTTCTGAGAAGTTTGATCGAATAAGATTTCGAAGTTTAAAACGAGACTATATTTTACCTCGAAACACTGCCTGCTATCGCTTAGGTTTATGTGTTGAGTTATTACCTTGACGACTCATTCTCTCTCTCTCTCTCTCTCTCTCTCAACATTTTCCTCTTAAATCTTAATTGTTATTACGCTTTTATGATTTATCAGATAAAAGGGTAGAAGAATAAAAGAACAGGGTTGACTGTCGAGGGTCAAGAATGCGATCTAACCGAGTACTACACGCGGTTAGAATTTCCTTAATGCACGATGAAACTTCCCAAGCATTCGCATGGAATCTATCGATTTCTATTCGAGACTTCATTAATGGCCTACCACTATTACTTTACCTTTATTATACATGCATACGTACATACATACATACGTTACATGTGTATGACTAATTGAGACGAATGTCTCGTATGTTGACTAAAAGAGATATTTAAAAATATCCGGATAAATAAAAAATTAAAAGAAGAATATATATAATAAATAAAAACCCTGACACCACCCTGACGCAACCTATGCATTTATTGCACATGCATACATACATGTATGTATGCATGTGCAATAAAAAAAAAACAAAAATGTATATGAGTAATTAAGGACGAGAGAGATAGTGTTGATTAAAAAACAATATAATAATAATATAATAATAATTATTATTATTATAAAAATAAAAAATCTAATATCGTTGATCGAACTAACTCGGAAACGTACAAAAACGGGACAAAATATTCTTATAAATATAAGAGTTATACGTTTATCCAGATACGACACGACACGACACGATACGATACGATACGATACGATACGATACGATACGATAACGATACAATACGATACGATACGGATGATAGAAAAAGGGTTCCGTTAATTGTGTTGATAGTAGTGTCGATGTTGTTCTTTTTCTTTTTTTCTTTACTCCTTCGTAACACGCAACTCGGGCTCGGCTTTCTTCATCCAAAAGATGAAGAAAGATACTTTTTAAAGAAGGGACCCAACAATACGGTATCACCGATATCGAATTCAATTACCATCGAGTGTTAGCTCGTTAGTCGTGGAAAACTCATTAATTTTCTAGAGCATTACAATTTGAACCTTCTTCCTTTGAGAAATCTCCGTTGCTCATTAAATGCTCGAGCATGGACGTCCTCGAATTCCCCTTCCTTGTATCCCCCCTCATCCCCCTTCTCCTTGTGACTTTTAAAGTCGATTTTCTTTCTCTAGTGTCTGAAGTGTTCCCCGACCTCCTCCCACTACCCTAACATCTATCTATCCATCGTTCTTCTAAGAACGAGAATGATGCTGCGATGCGTTGCTCTGTTTCTGATATAAATTCGTTCAATTTAGAAAATGTGAAAGAAAGATAAAATCAAGTAACCATTTGCAAAAACAATCATTGTATTTTTAATAAAATTGACCAATTTTGTTCTCATTTATGTTTAATCAGATTTCTCTCTAAAGATATATATATATATAACGTTTTATTACGAAATATTAGATTAATGTCAATTAGAAAATGTAATAATTCAAAATTATTTCTTCGTTTATGTGAAAATTGTGAAAAGCTTTGCGTTGCAAGTGATTAATGAATGAATTAAAATAAAATCAGCGGTGGGAAGGTTCGTGTATTCGAATATTCTTGCAATTTGCTGTTATTTTTTTAATGCACACAAAGAATGCATTACGTCAATATAATTAGTATCGTTAATATTAATACGTCCGAGGGAGAGAGAGAATATTTTCAAGATCATTAATTAAAAATTCTTTCGAAGAAGAAAAAAGTGGAAGGATGTTGCTTTGAAGGTAGCAAATCTTATGCCTTTTTAATCGAACTTTCTTCCTCCAAGCTTTTTTATTTCTTTATTACGAAGACGTGTTAAACAGGAAAAGAGGGTGGGAGGGTTGGGAGGAAGAGGAAGGCAGGTGGGACTACCAAATCGATAGAGTTTCAATTTGTAACATCTACAGGTTGGGACATTTAACGTTAAACCTATCGACAGGTTATATACCCTAGACCTATTTATAACCCTAACTTGTCGAATCGAATCGATCTTTTAAAGATAATTTGAATTTTGTTTTTTTATTAAAGATTTATTATTACACGTCAATTATTTGACGATGTATTAACTTTAAAAATAATCAATAATAAACAAAATAATAATTATCGTTATAATTTTGTAATCATTGCAAAATTGTACTAGCAATAATTATCAAATACAAAATAATAAATAATTTCATCCAAAATCAAAAACTAAAAAAAACCAAACAAGTCGCGTTAACGTTCGACGTTAAATCAAAAAAGAATGAAAAATTGTTGTTCGAAACTAAAGAAAACAAAAAATGATTTCACAGTGGAAATAAATTTTTTTTTTTTTTAGACATGACTGAACGTTTTCGTTGAAATTGTTATATATATATATACATGTATACAATATGATGTATATAAATCTACATCATTACTTTCCGGTTGAATGTTATATTTTATTTATTGGATATTTTGTTTGGTTTTTATATACGAAGAGATATGATGCATATGGGACAGCTCGAAACTACATAATACGATTCGTCTCTCTGGTCCTAATAATTCTTTCTTTGATCCCTTCACCCCTTCCTCCTCCTCCACCTTCTCTCCGTCCCATTCATTTCAATTTGCTGTAACTTACTCCCATATATATGAGCTGCTAACTGGATATTGCGTTTTGTCGGCCGCGTACAAATACGTCATAGTCGCTTTTGTACCCTATTTGCTACTCCTATACATTTATACTTACACTCATACATACACAAACATATGTACATGCATACATAGAGATTTATACGTATGTAATATATTGATAAACGAATGTACTATATAATATATAAGTATACATATAGGATGGGTATGTGCGTTTAAAGCGCGTACGAATGATGGATACTTGGCTAGATATGCAAGTGTTTTGTTTACCGCAGGGCTACTGGAGCAATTCGTGCGATATATCGCAGTAAGTTAAGTGTACTGATACACATTGGACAGTGGACTGGAACGTCAGTACTGTAACCGACTACAAGAGAGTATACGTGAAAGAGAGAGAGAGAGAGAGAACATAGTGGGCTTTGCACCAGTCGCGATAGATGTATTTCCATTCTATGTTTCTCTCCTTCTCTATCTGTCTATCCGTATCTATCTCTATTTCTCTCTATCTCTCACTTGCTTTCACGTGACATTTACGGCACGAACGATTAGAGCTTTCGGCGGATAAAGTCGTGATCTATCGAATGCGAATTTAATCGTCGTTCCGAGAGATATACCAGAGCGTTATCCTTGATTCCCTTTCGTGTCCTGATAACTAAATACTTAAACTTCCCTTTAAACACTAACTATAAGACTAATTCTACTTAATATTTGGGAGAAATATATTAACTTTATGTATGAATGAATGAATGAATGAAACTGAGAGAGAGAGAGAGAGAGAGAGAGAGAGATACAGAAGGAAACGAAAAATTTCATTTCGTCTTTCAGTCCTATCAAGTTCCACATTTCAGTTCTCGCAATTTAAACAAACTAACGAGAGAGGCGGTACGTATAGTTCGTACATACATATATATTCACACACAAGGATATAAATACATACGCAAAATGTATATACGCTCGGCGAGTCGTGTAACGATGTCGTTAGGTAGCCGACATGTTAAAAATAGTAGATACGAGATTACTTAGGACATAACTTTAAATTACAGAAAACCGAGCTTGATGTTTCTGCTTCTACTTCTGCTGTTGCTGTTACTGCTGCTGCTGCTGCTGCTGTTGGCATCGATCGTGCGCGCGCGCGCACACACTCTTTCTCGTATTTTTTAATGCTACATGTGAAAAGAAGCTTTATCGAAAGAGTAAATGTAAAAGCGAGAAACACACAGAAAGAGAGAGAGAGGCGCATGCTCTCTTTCCTTTTCTTCTCTCTCTCTCTCTCACTCTCTTTTTATTCTTTTTTTTTTTTTTTACTTATCGCGTGTAGAGCTTTGTCGATATGTCATAATAACAGATGCATCATACATCATTACGTTGCCCGTAGCAAGTTATTTTGCACAAACGCCAGACTCTCTTACATTTTTTTTTTCTTCGTCCCTTTTCTTTTCTATTTTTTCTTTTTTTTTTTGTTTTGTTCAGATTACAGTTTATAGATCAACGACGAATAATACAGAAATGCATGCACCATCAATGGTTGTTACTTATTATATTTCAACTATTGATTTTTAATTAACGAAAATCCAATAATATTAACGTAACGGTACTATTGATAGATATTTACATGATATTGGATTAGTGGAAAAAAAATGTCGGATTTTCCCATTGAATTTTGGCCAAAAATAGGACGTTTTTTTCCACTAACCCAATATATATTGCTTTAAGCTTGAAATAAACGTAAAAATAATGAATTTCCTTTTACTGCGACTAATATATAATATAATATATAAAATATATATATTCTCGTGCTTGTTTTACACGTATATATTAAATTATATAATATAATTTTATGGATAGATATATGTTGTGCCTATACAAATATTTGCTTCTATACCCTCGACGAATAATTAATATCATGCCCATGTGAAATTATCATCTATCTGTAGTACGTACACACATCAAGGAGACACTTGACGTCTACCTACGTCCTATTGGACTGATCTAATTGTAAGCGTTAATCCTACTCTACGCTCTAATTCCTCGACTGATTACGCTACTGTTCCTCGAAACTCCTCTCCCTACTACTATTCCCCTAAATGAACGTGTATCGTCGTCAGTCCTATGTACGAAAAACGTTATTTCTCTTCTCCTTCCCCCAACCTTTTCTTAGCTTACGTAAAAAGTTTCTTCTTATTTGGGTTCCTCCAACCAATCGATTTGATCCTAAGAGATCCACTTCTTTTTTTTTCCTTTTTATTTGCTTTCACCAAAAGATTTTATATTTTCGAAATAAAATATTCATACCGACCGATTCCCATCCCATCCCCTTTCCCACCCACCTTATACAAGAGAAAATTCTATTCTTGGAATACTCGTAAGATAAGTGTAAGAGAAAATTCCGAATCTGCTTTTTAAAGAGATCCTGCATTGAATATAAAAAGAAGGAACGTGGGCGTTGGGGGATAAGGTGGAAGGGAAGATACTCGAAATTGCATTCGAAAACCAGGATTTGTATTTCATGGTATAAACGAAATTGTTGGTGTCAAATCGATGAAAAATATTTGGTTGGTGGAAAAAAAATGTCGGATTTTCCCATTGAATCGTGGCCAAAAATACGTACGCGCATGTTCATACGATTCAGAAATCTCGAATAAATGTGAATAAGTGTGAATGCTCTTATTCCACTTTTTAAGGTTTTGCGGGGAGGTTCTTGGTGGTTGGGAAAAGGAGCAGGGTTGGTGGATATGATGATGAAATACTCGGCTAGGAAATAAATTGCAGAATGGAAACTTACCCTTACGCTTGTCTCGGTCTCTACGAGCGTGCTCGTGCATTAATCGATATTGCAGATATTTTCTATTTTGCTTATATACATTGTTTGCTAGCAATGTAAGAACACCACCAATCTAACTCCCAGAACGTATTATTTCACAACATACGTAAAGGTTTTTAAAACTAGGTTGCGACATGAATTTTTCCCAAAGGAGAGAAAATACTGGAATAACGATATTGTGTTTTTATTATAAACGTGACTAATAATATTTAGAGATATATATGTATATGTATGTTATACGAGTATATACTTAAAAATTTATATGTTATTATAAAGATAGTTTACTTTATTCTTAGAATTACGTGAGACATATACTTTTACGTATACATATCCTATAATTTACGTGATCCTTTATTTTGCGTTTTATTTTTATATTTTTTATGATATCAAATTAATTGATTTTAATCTCATTTAAACACGTGACGTGAATATTTAATATATATATATATATTTTTTTTTTCTAAAGAAATTTATATAATTCTAATTTTTGTCTATTTTATTAAAAATAAATACGATTTGGATTCGTATAAAATGTGAGATTGTATTGATGTGAATTTTTGTAAAAATGCATATATAAATTCCGTGTAAATAGTAGAATGGATATATGCATGTATGCATGCGTATGTATATATATGTATGTATGTATATTTGTTCAGTATCTGTCCTTCGTGTTTCAATTCACGTCTATCGCTGATCGTGCATAGATAAAACGAGAAATGTACTGGAATATTGTAAACGCAAACCGGTTCTGTTCTCTTTTATTTATCTTTACGATTTATCTAGTTCTTTTTTTTTTTCTTTCATTTTATAAAATATATATATTCTTCACCGAGGGTAGAAGGATTTATCGAACCAAATTTTCAATATCGTTTAATTTATTCATGTATATTATATCTTTTATTTTTAATCGTACAAAAATCCTTTTTTTTCATAGATCGTTGTCATATATAAAATAATGCGATTTAACGATACGAAATAATAATAAAAATAATTGGAAAAGAATGATTCTCCTTTATCTGGCAACTTTGACAAGAAGACATGAGATACTATTCGTTTGGGAGAGAATTTGATATCTGTAATGTACGATGAGAAGAAAAAAGGTAGAAGAAGAGGGAAAAAATAAAATTAAATTAAAAAAGAAAAAAAAGAAAAATGATACACAGCAGAGGTTTCTTATCGCAGTTGCAAAAGAGAATGCACACTTGCATGTTTCATGAGAGACTACGTCAGAAATGCACGTTGTTATCGATTCGGTTGATCATAAACGGTACTCTACTGTCCCGCCGGGTTGCACGTACATATGTGTTTGCAGATATATTATGACATGTCACTTATAGATGAAACGTCGAGATGAGTAGTTTTGGGTGCGTGCAGAGATGCAAAGGTCAGAGATATACTCACACACTAAAACAACTATGACGACTATGGACACATACGAAGAAGATTTTTGTTCAATCGACAAACATAACGCAACATTACTATCAATATATAATATTATATGTTACAGAAAATGTTTATAATGAGCAGGTATTTTACAGATTTATGGTTCAGAGGGTTCTTTACCTATATCCAATCTATAAAATATATTTTTTTAAATATTTGATAACATATTTGAGGATTATATTAAACATTTTGAAATTGATATAAATTTGATATTGCAAAAGAGGATTTTATTGCGAGTAAAGTAAAATTGTATATAATTGATATGAAAATTGATCTCGCAAAATGTACCAAACTGTATAAAAGATATTATACATTACAAAGGAGATCTCAACGAAATACTATAATTATACAAATAATTATCGCATTTTTATTATATCATCTCGTGGTTGATGAAATTTTTGATCATTCAACTAAAATTATATTTCTCTAAAAATAAACCATTCCTCTGTAACTAAAATTTATTATAAAAGAAAGGAAGAATAAATAGAAGCATGAGATTAAGATGAAGGAAGAACAGAAACGGGGTTTCGGGAAAAGAAAAATGGCCTTTAATATGGATGGGCTAGGCACACCACGATCGATAGGAACCTTCTATCGGGCGCGTCATCTTTACCTCGCGGCCACTTTTCGTGTTCGAGAGGTTAAAGACACGACAGAAAAGGAGAGAAAGAAGAAAAGAAAAAAACGAGAGAGAGAGAGAGAAATAGAGAGAAAATATAAAGGAGAAAAGTATAAGAAAAAAAAAAATTAAGAAAGAATAGATGAGAGTAAGAGAAGAAAAGGCTAAGAAAAAAGGAAAGTCTACTACTACCTATGAGAGACAGATGATTAAAAAGAAGAAGAAGAAAATATTGTAATAAAAGATGTACGAACTTACATACGAAAAAAAGAACGGATAATATTAACCATAAGGTTTTTTTTGTGTCTCACGTTGTTAGAGATATTTTACGAAAACTAGTTAAAAGGGTAGATCTTTAAGCGGTATCACGATGTTGGAACTATGCCAGCTTTATGTCCAACGTCTGAGATAGCAAACGGGCTATGGTTTTCGAGGTGAAAACAACGTATGAGATTCTCTTTGAGAGCTGCTCTCTTCCTATTTCTCTCTCTCGCATTCGCACACTCACACTCCTATTTTATCCTTTTCCTGACCACACATAACGTATGCTGTTCTGTCGGTTGGAATTTACCTTAATTACAATTTTATTCTATTTTTATTTTTCAACATATACGAGAGAGAGAAAGAGAGAGAGGGAGAGGAGAAAAAAAATATCAACGACAACGAGACGAACACTCTATCCCCAATCCTACCATTTCTATATACATGTACATATATGTATTTTCTTTTTCTTTTTTTTTTTTATCTTCTAACTAGAAGAGAAAACCGGCCAAAAGTTCACGTATTAAAAGTACCTACAAGGCCAATAAATTAGAACTGGCGCTCTGCCATTTCAATCTCGTGGATCTTGCCCGAGACAAGAATGTTGAAAACTCTTCCGTGGGGCCATCATTTTGTCGGCGAACGACTTGATTAATTGCGGGATAGAGAGAAATCGATTGATTCGATATGTAGGAAAACGGTTTGACGAGATGGGGTGGGTCCTTTCCTACCGCACGACATTTTTTTTTTTTTTTTAAAGATCAAATGTCGCGCCTCTAATTGAAAAAGTCATCTCGTATACTTTTTTCTTTTTATAACGTCGTTTATATTCTATCTAATCCTTATAGGATTAGAATTATTGGAAATGTGTTTATAAAAGCATCGATATTTTTCTCTCTTACTTACTCTTTCGTTACTTTTTTAAATATTATTTCTAAGAGTTATAGACCTGAAAAAAAAATGATTCATCGAAAAAAACGCATTCATCGAGTTCATTGATTCAAATTCTCCAATATACACTTTGTCCTATCCAAAAAGTTACATCTAGTTGTCCATATTCTTAATTTATTAACTCAAACTAACTTTAATAAATTTATTAAACAGTTTACTTTGCACAATTTATCATACTGTAAAGTACATTATTTCAAAGATTGTCTAGAAATATTTCTAAGTGTTTCTATTAATTTACATTTATTCGTATAATCATACGCCTGTGTGTGTATGTATGTGATTAATGTACGAAGAAAAATGAATGAAACTATCGGCAAACACGTGCGAATAACGTGTGAGAAAACATAAAGGAGAATTTAGTTCTTTAAGAAGGTTGTAATCGGAAAGTGGTTAGCCAAGTAGGGAGAACCTCAAGGTTACCACATAACGTACTCTCTTATAAGAGTATTCGGATAAAAAAAAAAAAGAAAAAGGGAAAAAAGGAAAGAAAAGAAAAAAGAAGAAAGAAAGAAAAAAAAAAGAAGGGGCTTAAGCGCGAGTTTTGTCCCGATTTTATTCCACCGTTTCGGTGGAGCTTGAATTGCACATATTAGGTAAGTGTCGGCCTGTGTATAACTACAGTTCTGTCGTGTTCCGGAAAAAAATTCTGAGCTATATATTTTGACCTACAGAGAAGAATAAGAATAAGAAGAAGAGGAGGAGAAAAAGGAGGAGAAAGAGGAAGAAGAAGAAGAAGAAGAATGTTCTCAGGAGACGACGACGGTTCCAAGAACGTGATTTCGAGATCCTAAGATCTCCTGAATTACGTCTACCATTTAAGAATTTTTCCTCTTTTTTTATTTCTTTTTTTTCTCTCCTTTCTTTTTTTCTCTCTTCTATTTTTTATTTTTGTTCGTACGTGCAATTTTTATCTTGAAAGAAATTAAAGCAAGATATGTGTTTGTACAACACGATTTGGTTGGTCTAAGGTCAATTGATAAATTATTTCGAAAGTTTTAGAAATGATTCGGCTGATTATTTTCTTAAAACCTGTTATGATTAATCGTAGGTATAGTTAGAAAAGTTTTGATTTTAAATATTAATTAAAGTTTCAAAGTAAATTTCCTATAGAGTATGATATCACATGGAATATATGGAAAATGTGAAATAACGTGCACCGAACTAGTTCGATGATGATCGGAGTGTAGTAGTTGATGTAAATGCAGCATACATGCATACATACTATCCGATATTACGTTAACGTTATTTATCGAATTTTAAACAGATTTTCTCCGTTTGATATATATACATCATAAAGTTAAATGCAATATACATACAAATATTGCAAATATCCTACATACGTATCTGCATACCTATCTACATACATTTCCTATGATTTAATTTAAAACATTTTAATTACCATTAGACGTATTGCCATAAATAGAAATGGACGTAGTTTTATCCCTTTGAAAATTTTCAGTTGGTGGACAATAAAATGACGGATTTTTGGCTACAATTCAATGAGAAAAATTGATACGAGCATTTATCAATTGAAGTGGTGATAGAAAAAAAGGGGAAAGACAAATATTAAAATATTCCTTTTATCGATATGTTGTAAAAGATGATTACTCCTTCCGAGTATTTCAAATACATGAAAGTATACGAAATAAAGAAAATTATAAAAACTTTGATGGTTAAATTAATGTAAAGGATCGATGGGGGAATCGATAGACCGATCGATTTTCTTTCTCTCTTCGTTCGTGGATTTATCAATCGCGTATTTTCATTTAGAAACGTTAGTGTTTCATTGAACACGAAGGACGCACGCATCATTGGAGAAAATCGATGAACAATAATCGTGCAACGACGTATACTCTATACGAGAGAAGCATTTGCGTGCGGTTTAACGCATTGTGACAGTTGACGAGACGTAAACCACATAATTAATTTAATACCTGATGTCTACAGCTAACATTATGAATAATAAAACAAGATTTTTTTCTTTTCTTTTTCTTTTTTTTACAATTTTCAATGACACAAATACACAAACACAAATAGAAATACCTACGTTTGTACTTATATGCTGTGTCTTCATTCATCGTTAGTATATATATAAATTTTATATGTTCTCGTAAAAGCTTGAACGACTTTAGTTTCTCGACGATTAACTCGTTCGTACTCGAAATCTACGATAGATTCTCGTAAAAATACTATAAGATTTATTAGCCTGATTTAGCCGATAAAAAAAGGATGTACATCCTTTCTTTACGGGACCTCTTCAAGCTACTCGTCCTTTTATATATCACAAAATCGCACCCGTTTAAGAACACTACGTGTCTGTCCTGTATATATGTGTATGTGTGTATGTGTATCGTCCTTTACGACTGAGACGTAGGAAGTTTAATAAAATACGAGTTCTTTTAATGTCACTCGAGAATACGTGTAAATAAAACTTTAACGTAAGAATAATTAAGAACGTTGGATTATCTTTTCTAAATATTCTATCAAAATTTATTCGATTTAAGATTACACTTACATTCGTGCATCGTACGACATGCAATTTCGTTTGCATAAAAGCTGACAAAGATTCTTTTTCTTTAAATTGTTTCCAAAAATTACCATAAAGATAGCGAAGATTTTTTTCTTTTAATCAAAATTGAAATCTACCGTTGAGTGTATCAGGAATAAAAAGAAAAAGGAACGAAAATGGGATTCTCGTAATAGTGGGTAGATAAAAATCTTGGTATAAAAAAAAAGATAGAAAAGAAATTGGCAACAGGCAATTTCGTTCGTTTAGTAACGATCTTGAAAATGTTTCGTTTAAGAAACACGAATGATCGTGATCTTAGACTTGTAAGCGATTATTTAAAATATGATTAATATCTCTGCCAAGATGAAGTAAAAAAAAATTAAAAGGAAGAGAATAAGAAGAAAAATTGCGTGAAATGTAACACGGAAAAAAAGGAAATTGTGAGTTAAAAAGGATGGGTTGATAAGCGTGTGTGTTGTGCGTGCGTGCGTTGGGTGACGACATAGGAAGAAGAGTTGCAATAAATCTTAGAGTTTGCGTGCGAAAAGGGTGTGGGTAGAAGAGGGACGGAGGGTAAGAGGAAGTCGTATTAATCGTCCCTAGGAGAGTGGATCTATGTGTATGTGTATGTGTATGTGTGTGAGTGTGAATGTAAAGAAGCGTGCAAGAGCCGCGAGCCTTACGAGTTAACGTATCCAAGTGAGAGATACCATCGAGAAGGAGGTGGTAGTGGAGGTGGCGATGGTGGTGGTGTCTGACATGTCTCGAGGCAGCGAGTCGAGCTACGTTTCAAACTCGATACCTCACTTGCTTGCATACCGCGATCTTCTTCACCGAGAAGAAACTCGAAAAAATGACACAAGCGGGTCACATCGAGCGAAAAATATAAAATAAAGAAAAAAAAGGATCCCAAGACTATTTTAAAGGTCGAATTAGAAACCAACTTTCTCGTTTTTCTTCTTTCTGTTTTTTTTAATCAGAACAATTTTGTTCTCTTCCCCTTCTGCATTGAAAGTAAACCAAAAATAATATTAATAATATTTTTATGAACGTTATTATTAGAGTAGAAATTTTTTAACCTTATCTGAAGATACTTTATACGACCTACGACTTATTAGTAGATATAATTTTAATATAAGATAGACAGAGAGAAAGAAAGAAGATATTTAAATAATTTAAGGAACAATCTTTTGATTGATAGGATTCCCTAAATAGGGAAAATATATATAGGATCGTTTAAAAATGTAACGAGAAAATAAAAAGATTGTAAAGAAATAGAAAAGTAAAGAGACGTGAAACTGGTCCAAATTTTCGTTTCGTTTTAGGGAACGTGCAAATAAGAAAAACGTCAGAGGATTGAGATACGTATTATATACATCTAGACAGGGTTATTATAAAAATAAATGATAAGAGATAAAGAATAAATATTACAAGCAAAGAAAATTCAAATGCAAAGAGAGATAGAGATAAAGAGAGAGAAAGATGCAGGCAAACAGGCAGACTTTACCTCGCTTTGACGTGGTGTCGGCGGTGCTAATAAATCCATGTACGGCAATCACGAGAACAAAGAGTCCACAGTGTAGCCAAAACATGTTTACGTCTTAACAACATTGTTTAATTCCATTTTACATGACGCTCGTTAAACACTAAGATTACGTCGCTGCTTCCGATTTTGCTCATCTCGCGCATAATAATTCAGCGATACTACCTGGTCGCCGGTCGGATCATGAGTATAACACCCGATGTGTGTGCTGCGGTAGTACCGTGCACGGCTCTCTGGCGGGTGCGAACGCTAAACCAGAGAGAGAGAAAGAGAAAGAGAAGGAAAGAGAGAGAGAGAGTCGTGCAACCGCGAGACTGACAGACAGAGAGACACGTACAGAAAGAGAGAGACCTTGCTGCCAGAGAGAAGACCAAGAAAAACGATCAGAGAGTAAAAGAAAGAGAGAGAGAGAGGAATATATATATATATGTGTGTGTTTGTGTGTGTGTGCAGTTTTATATAGTTATGTATAAACCTATATATGTCAGAAGAAGAATAAAAGAAAGATATATTTGAAGTAGTAGTAGTAGTAGTAGTAATAGTAGATATAGATTGTGGGTGACGGAAAAAGACAAAGACAGAAAGATAGATAGATGAATAGAGAGTAAGAGAGACAGAGATAGAGATAGAGATAGATAGACAGAGAGGGGATAGGCCCGCGCTTTATCCGATAACAACCGGCACGAGAACGGTGTATAATACGTCGACGGCGGTTTCGGTGGGTCCTCTTTTAGGACATTTTCTCGAGTAATGCTGGGGTACACTGGACACGCGATAAAGCACCACGCTAGCCGTACTACTTCCGCGGATGTCCGCTCGGCGTTAGGAGACCGAAAAGATACTACTACCACCCCCAACTAGCGCGCGCGACCAGACAGAGAGAAAGAGAGAGAGAGAATAAGTCCTGGTCTCGAATCACGCCTCGGCTGCCATCTTCTACCTACGCTGGGAGTCTGGAGTATGAAAATATTCTCTCTCTGGTGCTGCTCCACTCCCACCCTCTCCTACTTTGCCAACCCCTTCCTCCATTCTCATTCTCTCTCTCTCGCTCTTTCACTCAGTCAGTCAGTCAGTCTATCTCTATCTATCCATCTTTCTTTTCCTGTCTATCTATCTATCTATCTCTATCTATCTATCTCTATCTATCTATCTATCTATCTCTCTCTTCCACCCTCTTCTTGTTACCCCTTCAGCAAAAGGTCTCTTCTCTATCCTCCAACGTTCCCTCCTCTAACTTCTCTTCATCCCACTCGCTCTTCCCGTTTTTCCTCCCTTCCGAGCGCATTTCCCTCCCCTGATGGGCAGGGAAGCCCTCCCCCCCCTTTTAACCCGCGCACCCGACAGCAGCTTGGGACCACCTCTTATCGATTCCTGCGCCATTTCCCGTCATTCCTGTCAAATCAATAACCTGGCGGCGGCAGTAGCGGTGGCGACGGTGGGTACAGTGGTGGGTATTTGCGTTGGTAGTGGTGATAGTGGTGTATAGGTGGTGGTGGTGGTGGTGGTGGAGGTACTGCTGCTGATGCTGCTGCTGCTGCTGCTGCTGGTGTTGCTGCTGTTGGTGCTGTTGATAATGGTGGTGATGGTGATGGTGGTGGTGGTGGTGGTGGTGGTAGTGGGTGCCGGTTCCTTCTTCGGAACGAATCAGACGCGGCATCGCGCTAAGATAGGAAAACCGACACCAGTGGCGCTGGGTGCTTCGCAGCCGCCACTCCTAAACGGAGAGAAAAAGAGAGAGAGAGAGAGAGAGAAGAGTAAAAGCCGGGACGTGGGATCGCGGCGGGCTGGACCAAAACCAGGTTGAATGCTAACTCGGTCATCGAGCAACGACTCGAGAGACGGCCGAGTCTGTCCGTGAAAACGCGAGCAACCACCCGAGCTGCTGCTGCTGCTGCTGCTGCTGCTGCTGCTGCTGCTGCTGCCGCCGCCGTTGCTGCTGCCGCTGCTGCTGATGCGCTTTGCCCCTAGTTCAGCAGCCCCGTCGTGATGCTGGCTGCTATTACTAATGCCTCGTGGAAGAGAAGTGGTGGTGGGAACCGGCTGGGAATTTCAATGCACCCAGGGCTCCTGCCTCGTGGCAATAGATTCGATTGATGGTTAGGATAAAGCCTTTTTCCCAGGGTTACCAATTTTCGATCTTTCTCTTCCCAACTTGCCACCAGTCTCTCTACCCTTCTCGCTTCTTTTTTTTCTTTTTATTTTATTTCTTCTTTTTATCTTAAATTTCTTCTTTTTATCTCGAAATCCCCTTCTTGTGGAAGGGGTAACCAAACTACGAAGGGGTAAGTTTAGATCGTTCGAAGAAATTGTCAGGGGTTTCTCGATAGTAGTAGTATACATCAACTTGAAGGTTTGTGGTCGTCTACCCATAATTCTCTACCTAGTATACGTGTGCATCCCTGTGAGTGAAAATGTAGGTGTGTGCAAATACTCGTTTGTTCCCTGAGAATGACGCGCGCGTCATAGTGACGTAGACCACGACGGTGAATGACCAACGTCACCCGGATCTCACCTATTAAATCAGTCTTCCATGTTGCACCCCTATCGATACGATGAATCCGAATAACGACTGGAAATCTCCTAGTAATAAAAACTCTTTTTATTTTTTTTTATTTATTTTTTTCTCTCATCCTATCCTTCTATACAACAACACTACCATACGCGAGATCACTGAAAGTAAAATTTATCAAAAGAACTTTTCTAATATTATTTCCAAATATTTATCATTATAATAATACATGTATGTATGTGTATATGGATACGATAAGAATACGAAAAACATCTTGATAATGCATTAGCAAATGATATGCTGAACGTGCAATCGATTATATAACATTTCTTTCATTAACTCGACGTTCCTCTCGAAGCCCCCTTACAGGTTTTTTTTTTACCGATTATAAACGCGAAGCTTTCTTGATCATGCGAAAGCTTACAGAGAGATAGATGGATAGAGTGATATAGAATAAGAGATAAAGAGAGAGAAAGAAGGACGAATTGCGAGCTTCGAACAAAGAATTTTTTGCTCTAATAATTTCTTTTAGATATGTCAAAGGTCGATGACGGAGAGATTCGCGCTCGGCACAAGTTCGAGAAAGAATGCATCCTCCTTTTTTTTGAAGAACTTCATCGATATAACATATATACATATATACCTACGTATCATCTGTACGTATCCTACGTGGTGGGAATATACCTTATATGTGTACTCTATTTTACATAAATCGAAAAAAACTGGTTCTTTTCGAAAAAAGATTCGTTACTCGTGTTTCACCCTTTTCTTCTTCTTTTTTTTATTTTATTTCATACTCCTCTCATACATTTTTATCTTTGATATTACAACAATGATTGTGCACGGTTGTTGAATATTATTCGATTAAAAAATTGCGACAAAGGATGATGATAGAAGAGAGATCCTCGTTCGTTGTTTGAAAGAAACCGAAATGACCCACTCTCCTATTCGGGTAAGACTTTTCGCAAGCACTTTTCCGAAATGATTTCGGCTATAAGATTTATCTCACAGTTCGCTAGGTGGAAGAAATGATTAAGTAATGATTCTATAAGGGAAAAATCCTTGCACCGAGAAGACCGAATTTTCACGACGTCGTATTTTTTTAGGCCGGTACGTAAAAAAAAAACAAAAGAAAAAAACAACGTCGTAAAGGTACCCGACATGGAAGAATACATTTATAATAAATAAATATAAAAAGATACGGAGTATAAATATATTTACTCCGTATCTTTTTCCTTACCAAAAATTTTGTATTTCATCCTTGTATAATTTTTATTTATATTTTTCATTTCTTCCATCTGCTGGTCCTGTAACTTTATTTCGAGGTATACTACTATAACATCGTATTTAAATGCGTTAATAGGTAAAACAAAAGGAATTCGTATTGTAGGCCGGTGGAGTACGGTTAAGCAACAAAAGCCATTTTCACGAAGCGTCGAGATATTTTGTACGAATTTCACGTACAGCCCCCACTCCTTTTCCCCCCACGTATAATAAAACTTTCAAGACTCTTCTACAAGAGAGGAGGCACAGAGAACCGGGAGAGCATGAGGAGGGAGAGGGAATGGGAGTAAGGGGGCGCACTTTGCGCGTTCCACGTTCCAATGGATTATTTAATGAAAAGCATTTCGCGTGGTGAACTACAAGCGATTCCTTACGCCCCAAGACGATACAACGTCCTTGGGGTGAGGGAAGAGGGGCTTGGGAATAAGAAGAAGAAGAAGAAAACTACGAAAGTACATGAGTCTTCGATTATTTTCACACCCCCCTCGTTATGTTTTCTTTTTAAAACATTCCAGCAACATACCTTGTATCTCTCTCTCTCTCTTGTTAGATTCATCTATCTCGTTATATCAATGCGGATACACTTATCCTTTCGTCCTTTCTCTTTTATATTTTCTTCTGAAAAAAAAGAAATAAAATACGACGACCTAGTTTTTTGAATCTCTCCCTCTCTCTCTCTCACATTACTGGAAAACCGTAAAGGGTCAACGAAACGACGATCGTTTGACAGGAATTGAAAATTTCTATTAAAAAGGATTTCAATGGGCAAGTCGCGTTATTTGGGATTAGAAAACTTAGGTCTTCTTGTGAATAAAAGATTAATAAATAAGATGAAGAAAAATGAAAAGAAATTGTTCATTTAGGAAAATGTAATCTCTCTCTCTCTTTCTTCAGTGATAATTCAACGTAGAATCTTATATACCCTTTGACTTAGGTAGAAACGGGGAATTGGAGGTGGGGTGAATTTGGGGATGGGGGTGAGGGTAGTATGATGTAAAAGTGGTCGAGCACAGAGTTCGCGTCTCTTATCCGGCTACTTCTCTTTGGCGATAATGGTAAAATCACTGGGCGGCAATCTTAGTCGGCAATCAATTTACTTGAAAACGGGTCTACGTTGGCGATTGCACGTAGATAACGCGCTTCAAAATGGAGGGTGCTCTCTCGAGTGTGTGTAGATAGGGGGACCTCACCACCTCAAGGGCTAAGTTTTGTGAAAATGACTGACGGTGGGATTATCTGATCGTACAGGGAGTTCCTATCTCTCTCTTTCTCTCCCTGTCTCTCTCTCTTTCTCTCTGTTCAAGTATTAAAGTCTCCAAGCACACCGTTTCTCTCGGTGAACACTTTAGGCTTACATAATTTCGTGGCGGGTCCGCATTAAACCTAGGTTCAAAGTTTTCCTTCCTTCCTTTCGTCGTCGTAGTGCGTTCGTTCGTTTATTCGTTCATTCGTTCGTAAACAAGAGAAGAGGAGGTGGGAAAAGTGCTTGGTAGAAAATTAACTTGACATTAAAATAACCCATCATCCCTCTCCTTTTTTCTATTCGTTGACAAAATTTGTAAAAATATTTTCTTTCTTTCTGTTATATTGTTATTTGAAAAATGATTTTGATATTTCTATAGGTAATAATTCATAAGGAAATTTAAACAAAATAATTATAATTAAAATTCATTATAATCGTTTCGAAATAGTAAACGTCATAGATAAGGATGAGAAAAAGATAAACTCTAAATCATTTTCAATAATTTATCTTTATAAAAAATGTTAGTCTTAATATTGTCGTGGATAAAATACGCTGACACCGTTTATCCAGAAAAACGTTAAACATCCTGTGAATAGGTCTGAAACTAGTACAGTGGTAACAATAATTCTTAACACCACTATCCACGTTAAAAGTGGTCCATTGTGTGGTGGTAGAGCATAAGGAACATCTGCCACAGACAGACAAATAATGGGCTAAAACTACAGACTTTTTGGAAAATATACCAGTAACTTGTAAAACCTATATTCCCGTTGTCATATTCGATAAGACAGAATAAACTAAGTAGGATACATAAAGTTATCCTATTATTACAGATGATCTATTTGAAAATAATAGAACGATCAATGTCAGAATGGAAAATTGAAGAATTGGTCTAGAAGTTTGGTTAGAGGGATTTCGGGGTACATTTGGAGATACAAACTGGGTCGCGAATTGTAAAATGTTCATACGTCACTCGATTAGACGGCTTAATACATCCTAGGAATAATATAGAGCATGACTTGTTACCATGCAAAAACGTTCTTTCCAATTCCTTGTCAGATTCTTATAATTTCTGCTTATGTGCGTGGCGTGCGTATGTGGTGTGCGTGAATGACGTTCATACGTGTGTGCATGTATATTTTTATGAATTTGTTTGCGTAGAATAATGATAGTATATATATATATAATATATAACATTATGAGTGGAATCTAATCGTACTCTTCCCTTTTCTCGTCGTCGTCGTCATATCCTCGTTGTTGTAGTGGTCGTTGTAGAAAAAGAGAAAGAGAGAAAATGACACACACACACACACACAATTTCTGTTATCCTATGGAATAGTTTTAGGAGAAAGAAGAAAAATAATATTTCTGGGAAAATAACGTAACGTCTCCTACTCTTGTAAAAATGTGCTCGATAGTCGATGACGTCGTACTCGTGGATGACGTCAAATGCGAAGAATTCGTTTGCGCTGTTTTGCGCTTGTTCAGGGAACTTACAACGGTTGCTTCTCTCTCTCTCTCTCTCTCTCTCTCTTTCTTTTATTTTTTCTATTTCAGTCATTTAAAATGGTTATTAACAATGAACTTTTTTTGTATAATTTACCCGTTTTCTATCCATTATTTAAAACTTTTGGGTCCAATAACAATATATGCGTGGACTTATGTATTTGTGTATTTGTGAATATGTATACGTGAGTAAATATGAGTTATAAAAGTGTCAAAGTGTTATCAAAACGAGAACGTATATATGACACTTTTCACCTGTCCATTACGAATTACCGTTAATATTTGATATATTATTGAAGTATTTATGTATTGAGTTGGATGTATGGGATGAATAAAAGTACATAATGTTGGAGGGTGTACATTCTATGCTTCATTGGGACATATTTTAATCCAATGGACACGTCTGTTGACAAGATGAACTTTTTCTTTGTATAATATATGTCCTGTGTATGTGTTAATATGTGTATATATATTTATTTATAATTTTTATACGTTAATATCAAAGCTTTTTCTCATGATCGGTAATATCGTTGTGAAACAATATTCTCCATCGAAATATTTTTCATTTATTTAATGTCAAGCAACGATGAAAAAAAAAAAGGTTTCGATACTCTTTACTTTATGTGTTGGCATTAAGTATTATAAAATATGTTGTTACGTCAATCGATAAATCATAATAGAAAAGTTGTAGTATATAAATAATATATGTATGACATATACATATATATTTTGTGTGTTCCGAGTATGTGTGAGTGGGTGTGTGTGTAGGTACGTTGCTCCGGTCACATTGAATCTGGGAAAATGTCAATTAAACAGAATAAATTTACACGCTATTGCATAATGCTCGCTCGATCAAGCAAAAACTAATAACGCATACTACTTTTAAACTATCGATGATATTTTTTGTCTTTCTTTCATATTTTAAGGACAAGTAGATATACGAGATTTTAACTCATTTGTTTCTAAATTTGAATGAAGATTTTTTTGTTCTTTTCCTTTCTATCACTTTATCCCTTCTATTTTAATATATTTTTCCGAATTTTTACAAAAAAAATATTGCGATTCGATATTACTTAAAAATGAGATTATTCGAGTAAGAAAAAAAGGAAACATCTTAAAAAGAGTAGAGAAAAATAGCAATGTAGAGAAACGTAGAAAACGAAAAATAATTCTCGAAGATTGTTATAATAATACAAAAAAAAAAGATTAATAATAATCGGCAATAAAATCCTAGCCTTGTTATTTCTCTATTTTCTTTTTTTTTTTTTTTGCTCTTTATTCCACTTATTTATTTTTATTTTTTTTTTTTATTTACGTATAGTAGGTACATTTCGGCTGCATATTTATCCGTATTTTTGAGGAGAAAAACAAATATTAGTTATTTGAAACTTTTTTTTTTAAACACCGTATTTTGACGTATTTTAACGAATCGTAAAATTCGTCTCTTGTTTTTTTCTTTCCCCTTTTTTTCTTGCAGATTTAAAAGCTCGCGTTGAAAACGCCGAAGGTAAGGTAAGTAGTAGTTCACCACGATAAAATGATACCCCTTGCTCGCTGCTGACAGGGTGGGTCATGAACAACCCTCTCGTTGAACAACCATATCTTTTTTTACTCTTTTTTTTTTTTACTTTTACGGGTTTTTTCTTTTTTTTTTTTCTTTGGCAATCGTGTAAACTAGCAGTCGTGTAAAAACATCCGAGTAACATTAAATTGGTTTTTTTTTTTTTCGTTTTTTTTTTGTTAACGTTTATCTATAAGCTCACAGTCAGCAGCACAAATCAGTATTCCAACAGGGAGACGTGTTGAAACTGACGTTACTGACACACCACGTTATTATTGGTCATTAATTCTTCATTTTTTTTCTCTTTTTTTTTCAATGCATCGAACTCGTATATATTACATACATACATACATGCATATATATATGTATGTATGTATAAATATGTAGATTTACAAGTAAAACTATGTATATATATATATATATTTATTTATATATATATATACGTGTGTATGTATAGACTATATAGACTTTTTTTTTGGCAATTCATAGATATTTTCTTTTTTTTTTTTTTAATGATTATACATATATATATACCGTATATATGTATATATATATACCGTCTTTATTATTTACATTCTCTCACGGATTAATTAATTAATTAATTAATTTTATTTTATTTTCTTTTTCTGTTCATTCGCTAAACTTTATTTCAATCACACATATCTTTCTCTCATACTTTCTTTCATTCTTTCTTTCTTCCATTCACGTGTGTATGTGTGTATATATATATATGTATATATTTATATATTTATATACCGTGTATGTATATTATAATATGTATATTATTTTGTAACGTGATAAAACGTTATTAAAAAAGTCAGTACATCGGTCCGTAATGCTTAAAAAACCTTAATTTGCACTACATATTTTTTTTTTTTTTACTTTTTTGTTTCTTATGTTTCGTTTTGACAGTGCACAGTAGGATTGCAAATATCGTGATTTACTCTTATTACCGCAATAGTAATTATGTCGTTTATATATGCATCGTTTATATATATAATAATATGTTTTATGTATATACGTATTTTTTTAGTGTATGTATGTATATGTATATGTATATGGTATTTATATATATATAAACGAATAATATAATATTTATGTATACACATCTTAGCAACGGCGACACGTCTCGTGCAAGGGAAGACCATTCGAATTCTTTTAAGAGCCATTCCTCTTTTTGATTAACACCATTTAACATCTTACCTCGTTGGTGTGTAATCCTTACCTTTAGCATTTAATATACCATCCTAATAAATACCATCATCATTTTAATTGGCGATACGGTAAGAAGAGACGCTCTTTAAACCGATCAAAGTATAGTACCTCGTGATCATTACATTTCTTCTATTTTTTTCCTATTTTCTTGTTTTCTGTTTTTTTTTTAATATTTTTTTTTTATATTTATATATATGTTTACACGTATATACACATGTGTCTATCTTTCTCCTTGATTTTTGTATGTGCGTATATGTGTATACATATAGATATACGTATGTGTATAGTATAATGTGTGTGTTTGCGTGTGTGTGTGTGTGTAAATATTTGTCGTATTTAACGACTAGATCGAGTGGCGGTTATATATTTTTCCCTTGTTTAATTTTTTTATTTATTTATTTTCCTTCTTTCTTTTTAATTCACTCTCTCTCTCTCTCTCTCTCTCTTTTTATTTTTTTTTTCCTGTTCTCATTAAGAAGTAGTTAAAGGTTATTGTAATGCGGTAATGCAGATACATAGAGGTAATCAAAATGCGAGGTTGTTTATGCTATATATCTTAAAAACACTTCCTTTCCTTTCCGTTCAATTTACCTCAAACTTTTTTTTTTTACACCACTCTTTTTTTCCGTAATTTATCAGATAGATTATTTTTCACGTAGTGTTCCATTTATATCTTTGGTAATATCCTTTCGTTACTTGTTCATTTGTTTGTATAATAATTTATTTATTTATTCATTCATTTTACTTTTCCTTTTCCTTTCTTCCTTTTTCTTGATTTATTTAATATTGTTGTTCCCGCTAAAATTCGAAGGATTTTGTATTTTTCTCAGAGAACGTTTTGGATTTCTAAATGTTCGCATGACAATTGTAAAAAGTATGCAAAAAGTGACCTATTCTTGTTATCATTAAAAACTTAAAAAACGTAAACGATTAATCGTGTTTTAAAATCGACTGAAAAATCATTCCAATGCATTTAACATTTTCTTTATCTTCTTATTTAAATATTTATTTATTTTTTTTTTTAATATGACGAACAAACTAAAAAGCAAATCGTTATTATTATTATCTATCTTCGTAAAATGCAAAATAAGAATAAGAAAAAGAAAGAGAGAGAGAGAGAACAACAGGATGAGAAACTTTTGGATAAGAGTTTTTTCAGCAATTATTCGATTTGTCATTTGTAGAAGAAAAAAAATGAGGTCACCGTAGTTCGATTTACGTTCCCGGAGGAGAAAATATTTCAGCAATAATGATTCCAACATACTAATATATCATTTTATCATTTTGTTATGTAAAATAAAAAATGCAGATTGCTTTGGTCGCCGTTTGCATAACTTTTCAGTGCGTTTATATTTTTCACTTTACTAAAGGATTGTAGGAGAAGGCTACATAAATAAATGCCAGAGGCCATTATTTTCAGTGGGTATATAGTATCTGCATGTACCAAAAACAACAGTTACAACTTATAACAATCTTTTTATTCCTTTTTATTTTATTATTATTTTATTATTATTATTATTATTATTATTATTATTATTATTGTAATTATTATTATTAGTATTTAAGTTCTTTTTTTTTTGTTCTTTTCTGTTTCATTATCTCCTTTATAATCATCATCATAATCATCATCATCTTCATCATCATCATCATCATCATCATCATCATCATCATCATCATCGTCATTATCATCATCATCATCATCAGCAGCAGCAGCAGCAGCATAATCATCATCATTGTTTATATTATTATTATTATTATTATTATTAATTAGTTAATTCATTATTATTATTATTATTATTTATTATTATTATTATTATTATTTAAACTGACACTACGATACCAGAAACCTGTAAAGGGTTTTTAATCGTGAAATTTTTTTGGGGTGGAAGTAGTCTACTTTTAAAAATCGTAAAATCATACTCATATTTTCCTCTCTTTCTCTCTCTCTCTCTTTTTCTCTCTTTTCTCATCGTCTATCCCTCTGTCTGTCTCTTCTTTTCTTAATTCTTGTCTCGCGTATTGAATAGGTGGAGAAAGAAAGAAGGAAAAATAATCAAAAATGATCTGATCGAACAAGGGAGTATCTTCCCGATAACAAAGATGTCATTCTTTTAATCTTTCATCTTAGTTTTAACATTTTCTTTTCTTCTTATTCCTTTTTTTTATCTTTCATGGTTTCTCTTCTTCGTTCTCTCTTTATTATTTCTCATTATTTTATTGTTATTATTATCATCATTTATACTCCCACTTTACAACCATCACTTTCCTATTTAACTTCCAATTTTTCATTTTCCTACTAATCGACTATGATTTTATTTCATCACCATCATCATTTTCTTCTTCTTGTTTTTCTTCTTAACGAAAACAAATCATACAACCTGTTGACATCTTACAATGGTAAGGAACGTTTGATCTTATCGTAAATGAATCGAACGACCATTGTAAAATTCTTCGACAAAATGATTCTTTCGTATCAACTCCCATGCATTTCAATTGCAATGTGAATCACTCTCTCTAACATATGTAACTTATGTATGTATGTATATATGTATGTATGTATGTAGTGTATATAGTGTATGTGTCGTATGTATATCTGAACACGAGCAAAAAATCATTTATTTTGCGAAAAAACGTTTTCAAGAGAGCTCGACGTAGAACACCGCCCTACACGCTAAGGGATGCTGCGCACCATTATCTTTTTTTTTTCTTCCTATCTTTCTATGTGTTTTATCCATCCACACTCCCATCATGTATGTATGTATCTTTCTTTCTTTCTTACTTTCTGATGTATGCTCGAACACGTGCTTTAACAGATTTTTACCCTTTACTCTCTCTCTCTTTCACTTTTTTTCGTGTTATTTTGTATCTCCTTTTATTCACCATCAAGTTTAATCATAGCTCGTACGTATGTATGTGTGTATACATTTCGTATACATACGGTAAGTACTCATACGTGTACGAGGAACACCTTCACCCTCGTTCTCCCCTTTCCCATCCCCTAGCAATTCACAAATGTTGTAAAGATAAGCGCGTTATCCGAATCAGCAGCGTTCTCGTCGTGCTTCTGCAACACACCGTCACCACCACCATCCACCCCTTTTCTCATTTTGTATTTTTCTTTTCTTTTTCTTCTGTAATATCATTACATTTTTCCCTTTTCATCTCTTTTTTTTTTCTTTGGCCAACCCCCCTTCTCTTCTCCAACCCTTCGCTACTCTTCTTCCCCTTTTTTTTTAGGAACACTTTTTTTTTTGTTCTCTTTGTGTTTCCTCTTTTCTTCTTCTTCCTTTTTTTTTTCTCTTTCTCTTGTTATTTATTTTTTGGTTTGGCGCTTAATTCTCTCACAGTCGTCGAGTATTATTATTATTATTATTATTATTATTATTATTATTATTTTTATTTATTATTATTATTATTATTATTATACTTACAATAGAAATATATTAAAATTGCAAAGTTTATTTTTTATTATTTCTTGTATGTGTGTGTGTGTTTTTTTTTTCTTCTTCTTCTTTTCTTCCTCCTCCTTTCTCATTTTTTTTATTTTTCGCACAGAGAGAGCACCGTTGATCGACCGATCGATCGATCTCGTCCGTGACGCATACACACACGCGCGAGCTTTGTTTTTTTTTTTTTTAATCGTTTAATCGACTTCTTTATCACCTTAAATTGTTTAAATGCGTCTCGTGTATGATATTTATTTTTTTTTTTATTTTTCATTTTATTTTATTTTATAATACGACTAGTGTAAATTCCGAATGACCAACTCTCCTTCAACTATGCATTGTACGTATGCACTGTATGTATGTATGCATGTATAAATGCATGTATGTATTTATGGCATATGTGAATATGTATGTCAAATGTATATGCACGTATAATGAGAATGTGTATATATATATTTATGTATGGATGTAAATATGTGTGTATGTAATATCGTACATGGCATATCGTGTGTTTTCAGCTAAGTGTTCCATCCCCTTAGCTGATTTAATTATTATTAATATTTATATTCATATTTAAATTACCATGGGTCTATTCTTTCCTGGAGCCCATACAGGATTATTATTATTATTATTATTATTATTATTATTATTATACGCGAATGCATTGTACGACGAGAGACTATCAACGGCTGGTCATGACGATTTTCAACGATACAAGGTTTTTCTATTATTTTTTTTTTTTATATCTTTTTTGTACGATTATTTATAATTCATCATACCTCTCGTAATTAATATTAATATTATTATTATTATTATTATTATTATTTTCTCTCTCTCATTGTTCGTTTAAAGTTTCGTGCGCGTTTCGTTACGTGATTTTAGTTTATGTTTTCTCTTTTTCAACTCACTTCACATTATTTTCGTTACGATAAAATTTACATCGACGATAATATAAACGATGTAACCAACAGATGGTTCCTCTCGCATTCTCCCGCATCACTCTCACTCACTTTCTTTCTCTCTCTCTCTCTCTCTCTCTCTCTCAATTCGCATATATTTGGCAGCATTCTTTGGTTATTTTTTTTATTATTTTTTTAAATCTTTTCTATCACAATTCTTTTTTTCTTTCTCTCCCTTTTCTATGTTTACTTCTCCTCTCTCTTCTCCCACCACCCACTCTCTTTCTATTTCTTTCTCTTTTGAAGTTTTTCCACAGTGTGGATACAAATACGGGTGTTTTTTTTTTCTTAAACAATCTATGAGAATTTATTATTTGGCAACAAAACAGAGATAATTGTTGGAAGAAGAAGAAGAAGAGAGAGAGAAGGACTCGAAAAGGGAGGGGTGGAAGGGGATCGACGTTTCTCTTCGACCCCTGGCGAATGCATCGAACGTAAATCTAAAAAATCGTACGCAAAGGTCGTAGTCATCGTCGTCATCGTCGTCATCGTCGTCGTTCGTCATAGTCATCGTCGTCGTCGTCGTATTAGCTTATAGTAAATCGCATCGTTCGTTATCTCCTTTTACTCTTACTCCTCTTCTCTTTTTTTTTTTTTTTTTAATAGGGCAGTGTTGTGGACGGTTACGGAATTAACGTCCGTAATCCCAAAAATGTTTCCTACAAGTATACATACTATTTAATAAGTAGATATTTCAACAACCGTCTTTAGAGCTAAGTTTTTGTAAAGTACCGTATGATTTTCAGTATGATGCATCCCATTCTTCTTCATTATCATTATTAGTGTTATGTATATCATTATTATTTTTATTATTATTATTATTATTATTATTATTATTATTACTATTATTAATAGTAGTAGTAGTAGTAGTAGTAGTAGTAGTAGTAGTAGTAGTAATAGTAGTAGTAGTAGTAGTAGTAGTAGTATTAGTAGTAGTAGTAGTAATAGTAGTAGTAGTGGTAGTATTATTATTATTATTATTATTATATGAAAACTTTTTGAAAAAATCACTTTTTGCCGGTCCTTAACCGATACGTGCCAATTCGTTCCTACAACCCCCCGCGCGAATTCAGTCGATATTCCAGTTAATTATTGAACTTCGATTAATAATTATCATTATATTTCCGTGTGATTATTTTTCTTTAATCGAATTCGCGTTAGGGCAGGTAACATCGTTGGCAAACCCTTCCTGCGGCTCGTATCCATGACCAAGAGCCAGTATACAGCAGCCATCGAAACGAGCCCTAACCAGTTAGAACGTTTTCGTAAATGCTATGTTAATAATACCATTAATAGGTATATAATCTATCTACCTATCTATATATATCTATCTATCTATCTATCTAACTAACTAACTAAGTAACTAACTAACTAACTAACTAACTAACTAACTAACTACATATCTATCTGTCTATCTACCTATCTATCTATCTATCTAATTGTTTATCCCGTCTGATGTCTGTCTGTCCGTTTAGTAAAACAGGATCGTATTAAAGTCTATCCTCCTCCTCCTCCTCGTTATCCTCGTTATTCTCTTCCGATTCCTCTTTGTATCCCGGATGTTCGGATATAGCATAATAATTGCCATTATAAATGACTCCCAATTCGCGTAATACGTCACCCCTGATGATAGCCTTGATCGTCCAATTGTAACACTCCTCACTTTCGCTCTCACGATCCAATCTTTCAACGTCCAATATTTTCGAGCTTAAACGTTCTAATATGATGCCGATGTCCTTTATACTTAGATGATGCTTTTGATCTACGGTTAATTGATCTATAAGCAATAAAAACTTTTCGGAGGTGTGTATTTCGTCCTCCATAATCGTGTTCTCGGTTTCTGATTCAGAGCTGTCGTGCTCCTGATGATGATTGTGATGATGATGATGCAGATGAAAACCGCCGGTTGAGTTGCCAGGACCTAGACGTGGACTCGAAGATTCCTCGTCCGCGGTATCGCGGAATCTGACGTGACCCTTACCGAGTCCAGATCTCCTGGTGCCATCGGACAAGGACGAGGGTGGTTGGGGCGACGGTGTCTGGGTCTGGGTTTGCTGTTGCTGTTGCTGATGCGGATGATGGTGCTGCTGTTGCTGTTGATACTGTTGATGTTGACTATCCTGTATAGGCGATGTTGCTACAGATTTGTGGACAGCGATCCTGCGACCCTCCTCGTGCAACGCACAACAATGGAAGTCGCATTCCCCGGTAGTACCGTTGTCAGCACCGTTAACAGGACTACCGTTCCTAGCTACCGGCTGATGTATGTGATTTGAACACTCTGGCGTATGGATATGGATGGTCGTGCTTTCGAACGAATTCGTTCCTTGCTTCACCAAACGACCTTGCATACCGTGTACTTGTTGCTGCGCCTGTTGCTGCTGTTGCTGCTGTTGTTGCGCTTGCTGCGAGATCAAAAAGAACGTTTTAGTCGATCGTCGCTTACAATTAACACATTTCCTCATTTATCTATTTTTATATTTTTCTTATTTATTTTATTTTATTTTATTTTATTTTTTTTGCTAATACTCTCAACATTTCTCTCTACCATATCATCATGATTTATCACAGTGATTTGGGGACTCGCGTATCTGCTTGGACCTAGCTCGCCCGCCAGATGCGTTGGCTTTCCCCCATAATTCAACTTGTCAAGGCTAGTTTGAATCACCAACGAGGGCCGTTGACTACCGCTCAGATCGGCTTTCTTCGTTGGGGAATATTTAGAGGACTGGGCATCCGCGCCCTTCGACTGCGATTGAACCTGCGACGACGACGACGAACGTTGGTCCCAGTGTAGGACCACTGTGACTCGTCCCTTATTGTCCATAATTTTCCACGATGGCGTCTCATCGTGCAGCTCCAGGGCGTGGATAGTTTCGCAAACTATTTTCGGTATCGCCGATATCGCTGAAAAATATTTCAAATTGTATCATTTTAATTTCCAACGATAAATTATTTTTATTAAACATCATGAATTAGGATTAATATGCATAACATATTAAAAATGAGAGAAAGAGAAACATAAATCGTTATCCGATCGTGCAGTTTCTTCCATCTAACAATTATTCTTATTATTACCAGACTATCGTGATCCAAGAATTATAAAATGTCAACAACTCCTAGCATTGGAAAAAAAAAAAATAGAAATGTAAAATAACCGAGTTTTCCTGCATCGAAAGCATTTAAACTGAAGTGTCACTTTTAATGACCTGTACAGTTAATATCAACCTTTGTTAACACAACTGCACCCTTTTCCTAGGATATATCTTCATATTTGCAAGATTTAATTAGACGTTATTATCTAGAATGACATTTTTTGTCTTTTCACTTTTAAACTATTTAAGTGGTTCATACTGTCTACCGAGAGATTCGAGAACTGAGAAATGTCAATGTTATATACAGACAAGATATGTCAAGCTGAATTAATAAAATAATCTTTTACATCGTCTGAGTAACATTGTCGGCTTTTCTCAAAGTCAAACACACAAATACATACACAATCGAGATTAGCTCACATTATATTTAATATTACTTTAACATTTAACCGTTGCGCGTTGAGTTAAGTAGCGTTATGCACGTCTACGTTCGTCCGAAACTTACCGAAGTAAATGTGATTTTAATATAAAAGGCTTTAAGTATTTTTACTACTTTCAGATAAAGAATCAACCTCAGTCAGAATACAAAGAAGGCAAATAATGTTTTATTATAAGAGGACCGCCCACACGCTTAGTCCTTTCACTCCATTTTCCACTGGATACCCTTATATATATATATATACATATATATATATATATCACTATCGTCATCTCTCTCTCTCTTTCGTTCTCTTCGTTAAAAGACAAAGCTAACGAGCTTGTCCATGTACATTTTTTTTTCTTGCACTTTTTTTTTTTTATAAAGCTTCGTTAATGTACCGTCATCAAGAAGATGGGGGTGTGTGTACAGAAACGTTGTCTATCGTTAACTAACGTGCGCGTTTCGTTTTATCTGTTTTCCCTTTCTCTCTTTCCTTATACATAGTGTATGTGTGTGTGTGTGTGTGTGATTGTAGATATGAACAAAAATAATAATAATAATAATAACAAAGAAAGAAAATTAAAAGACATAACTTGGACAATAAATGAAATATAAAATATAAGCATGTGATCTTCTTCGATTTAACACGTTAAAAATGTTTCAAACTATACTGCATTATAGATCGAAGATAAAGAAAACTCGTTGCATTAGCTTCGTAAATAATGTTAACAAAAGATCGTTAAATCGTTTTATTATTTGCAAAGATAATATTATTAAAGATAATCATCTGGGATCATATGATTATTATTATTCCAAGCTATCTAACGAGATCTTCATCTTTCGTAAGCATACATGTTATACGTTTATGTAGGTGGGTACAAGTGTATGAGGGAAAAGAAGATTGAAAATAATAGATACCGGCTCGTATGATGTCAACACCAGTTGGACACCACCGTTCACCATGCCGCAATAAAAGTAATATCGTATTATTGGCTAGTGTCTTGAAGTATTCACCGTCTTCAACTTGCGTACCGTCCGATTCCAATACTAAAGAAACATTCTCGTTTTGCGGTACGCCTAGTTTTTCTTTACCTGAAAAATATACAAAATTATTATTATTATTATTATTAATTCTTGTTTTTATATATATTATTTAATATTATTTTACTTAACAATATATGATTTTATTCTTATTAAAAACTAAATAATATAAATTATTAAATATAAAAATATGAAGTATCAAGTATACAAAATTAATTAAGAAAAAAGAAGATACTTGTAAGACTACATTAATAATATAAAATATATATATTATATCGTTTTATTTTAAAACAGAAATCTTAGATTTGTTAAATGATTATTATTATGGATCGAATGATTTATTTCTTTTCTGTTTTTTTTTTCTTTTTCTTTTTCGATCAACCAACTTGCATTGGAGAAAATCTACACGTTTAATTTATTTGTAAATATAATTTTATCGACTCTTCCACTCGCTGTTATTTACCCAGCTGTTTTGTTTATCACATTCTCTCTATTTTCATCGTTTCGTCGAATTTTAATTGATTTCAGAACGAAACGTTCTCCAATGATAAAAAGCGATATACTCTTTTTTATATAATTCAATATTCCAAAGTGTAATTTAAAAAAGAAAAGAATAAGACGAAGAGTTTCATCTTTCTTCATCCTTCGACCTAATCCAACTAATCTTTTTTTCTTTCTGGACAGTAATCTTTCGTTGTAAACGTCAATATTATTCAATGATGATTTCAATTCAATAAAAATATATCATTTTTGTTAATCGACGATATCTTCGGAATATTTAATGATTGAAAAAAACAAAATGAACAAAAAGGATTTAAATCGAATTACTTACCTCGATGTATCAGTTCCTCGAAATTGCTTACGACCAGTCCCTTTCTTACATTACGCCAACTGTCCCATATCTTAAAAGGTCTCTTGCTCCGTGACTCCTGCGAAAAGATATTGGGATAATTTTTCGTTGAAAAAAAAAAAAAAATAAGAAAAAACGAGAAAAATGTCGTCTCTCTTGCACGCACGCGCACACACACACACACACACACACACACAGACACAGACACAGAGAGACACACATCGGAAGCTAAAAATACGACGAGGTTACCAGAACGAAAGCTTTTCTTTTCTTTCTTTCATTTTCCACTCTCTCTCTCTCTCTCTCCCTCTTCTTCTTTAGTTTTTAAAAAAAGCAATCGTTCGTAGGTAATCTCGACGTGTATATAAAAAAAAAAAAAGAGAAAAAGGGGGAGGAAAAAAATTCTTTGGTCCGCGTAACATGTACTACGTGTACATACGTAACGGTACGGTACAGTACGGTACGGTACGTGCATACGTGGCGGTGAAGAGAAAAAAAGGATAAACTAGAAAAAAAATATTAAAGGGCAGGTACGCGTAGTGGGTATCTGAGAGCATAGTAAGACTTTTAAACTGTCCGTAGATAATGCTTATCACCTCGATGTTAAGTGAAGTGTCTCTACCGGGTCAACGGGAAAGTAATCTACCCCCTGTATTCTCCTTTATACGCAGTGACTAAGTAGAACGGATGAGATAAATCAAGTTTACCCTACTCTACTCTAGCCTCTCTACACCTCACCTATTGCAGGTGAGAAAAATAACTATCCAACCAATCCCGTAACTCTCTCTCTCTCTCTAACTTTAACGAATAATTAATTAATTAAAACAAAAATATATATAAAAGAATATTCATCGATTTCAAACGTATTCTCTGATCTCTCTCTCTCTCTCTCTCTCTCTCTCTCTCAATAAGAAATAATTCAAAAAAACAATTATATTAAAAACATTATACTATTACGAGCGTTTGTTTGAAGGTATATGATAAAAATTTGAATTAAAATTAAAACCGATAACAATGATGATAAAAAAGGATAAATTAAAAAAGAAAGAAGAGAAAAGAAAATAAACGAATATGAGAATGACATTCTCTTGAGACCAATTCTCAGGTTAAAGATCTTAACTTTGGGTGTCAAGTTTAAACTTTAATCGATAGGTGTGTCCGGTGCACAGCACACCTTGTCGAATCACCTACATGCGCTTGTTCTCTCTCTCTCTCTCTCTCTCTCTCTCTTTCTCTAATCGGAAAGAATGAGAGGAAGGAAGGTAAAAAAATTACATGAAGATAGAAAGTAGGGAGGTTGAAGAAGAAGATAAAAATAAAGATAAGGATAAAGAAAGAGAAAGAGAGAGAGAGGGAAACAGGAATTAACTCTAAACTGCATTTAATTGCAACGTCTCATATATTATGAGCTCTACTGTAATTCTTCGCCCTCCGACGCTTTACTCGTTTCGTATCATTTAGCCTCTTGTGCAACAGCATGGCGATCTAATTGCAGTGGCTGCTTTACCTTTTCTTATTAGAGTAGTAGTAGTAGTAGTAGTAGTAGTAGTAGTAGTAGCAAAGAGTTACAGTTTCTCGGGTTAAAAACTTAAAAAAGAAACTTAAAAAATTGAATATTTTCTCGCGTTTAAGAGTTACTCAGTTGCGCAGGATTAGAGGATTTTTATTATTTCTTCTATTTTTCCTTTTTCTGTATCTTTCTATTATTTCAGTTTTTTTTTCTTATTTATCGATAAAAGAATATCATCATCATCATCATCATTTTCTTCTTCGGGTAATATCAATTTTAACTTCGGTGACGTTACAAAAGTTGTAAAGACACGACGACCGGGGGAAAGAGGGTGCATCGGTTAGAGGAAGGAGGGTGGTTCTTTGTCGAATAACGCGCTGCTGCTGTCTCTTCTTCTTCTTCTTCTTCTTCTTCTTCTTCTTCTTCTTCTCTCTCTCTCTCCGATAAAAGAAAAAAAAAGAGGAATAGATCGAATCTAAAGTAGAAAATATAAAAGAAAAAAAAAAGAATCAAAATAAGAAGAAGGATAAGATGAAATAAAATATTACCAAAAATAGATCTAAATGGGACATTACAGGACCAGAAAGGAATATCCTAAGTCCACATTAAATTGGATATTATTTCAAAAAGCGTAACTATAATTAGATTAAAAAAAAGTAAAATATAAAAAATGCTAAAGAACGAAAAAGACAGAAAAAGAGAAAGAGATATGGAGGGTGGGAGAAAGGACATATATATATAAATAAAAAATAGATGGACGAGAAATAAAATTCACCCTTTTATCCGCGATTATACATATACATATATATCAAAAAATACATGGCTCGGATAAAATTGGAAAAGAACAAAATAATGTTTTGTATCCTCTTAACTACCACTGAACTACACATATCCACAGTTACAGAAGACACACGAACATACACACACACACATATATAAATATATATATACGCGTGCGCGCACGTACATATTAGACATGTCGGAACAAACCTCTGGGTTCATTAGACTCGACGGTGGTGCTAATTATGAAGGGTACGTCGACGATTGGCTGCACTCGGAATCTTTGTACTCGATCGTTTTCTTTCTCTCTCTCTCTTTCTCTCTCTCTCTCTCTCTCTCTCTTTCTCCTTTTTTTCCTATTCGCTTATTTTTCTTTCTTTTCTTTCTTCCTTTCTTTCTTTCTTACTTTATTAATTTATTTTTTTCCTACGTTTCGTTATTTTACCGAGGCTTTACATAGGACCCGTAAAAAATACAACCAACAACAACAACAACAACAACAACAACGCGGATGCACGAGGACCAAGATATGAAAATAGGAGAACATATAGCACGAATTTGTTGTATACGCACGCACACGCACGCACGCACCCACGCCACCCGAACACCACGAAGAAGAAAATAGTTCAAAATGCACACAGGAAAAATGACGTGGCGTGCGTTAGGCGCACGCACGCATGCACGCACGCACGCACGAACGAACGCACGCAAAAGCACGCAAAATAATCCTTTCCTCTTAATTACTCTTCTTTCTCTTTTTTTTCTTTTTGCACCCTTTTCTTTATTTATTTATTTTCTCTTCTTCTTCTTCTTCTCCTTCCTTATTCTTATTCTTATTCTTCTTCTTCTTCTTCTTCTTCTTCCACAACCCCTATGCACTATCTCAATCTCTCTCTCTCTCTATCTCTCTGTCAATCTGTCTCTCTCTCTCTCTCTCTCTCTCTCTGTCTCTGTCTCTTTCTATCTGTACATATATATATCTTTCTCTCTCTCTCTCTCTACGTTATCAGCACGTTACACTAGTACGCGGTGCGTGAAATAATGGAAGGGAGCGTTATATTCCAGCGTGACGAGTGCCATTAGAATAAGGCTAATCGAACGGGGAATATTATGTTTGGGTTGTCCCTAGTTTTCAACAGGGTGGCGCTAAGCAAGTAGGGCGCAGGCGCAGGCACAACTTATGGTCGAAAACACTGACCTGATTCAATCATTCTCGAGTGAAGGGTAAAAACCTTCTCGGATAAGGTTCGAAAAGGGAAGAGAAAAGACGTACTATAGAAAGCTTCACTAACAGAGAGAAAGAGAGACAGAAAGACAGAAAAAGAGAGAGAAAGAGAAAGAGAGACGTGGAAGGAAAGCTTCAACTGGAATAATGGCTTGACAAAGCTAAGAATAAGTCAAACGAAAAAAGAAAGAAAGAGAGAGAGAGATAGTTTAGGTGCCGGTTATTCTAGGATGAAAAATGTCACTTAACAAGCCTAGCCCCACCACGGTCACCGTTTCATTTTTTTTTGTTTCGTCTTCGTCCTTGCTTCTGACAAACACACTCTATTTCTTTTTAATCAAACTAGAAAAAAACGGGTTAAGAAAATTACATGAGAAAAAAATATAAAATAGAAAAAGGGGCTAAAGGAAACGACAAAAAAAAATTGAGAACGAAAAACAAGGTTCGCAATGAAACGGGCAGAAGGGGAGGAAGTCTTACGATTAGTAAACAACGTCAGGCAAAGGTAATCTTATTGGTGGTTGATTTGAGGACATACATAAGAAAGGAGGAGAATTGACGTTTCCGTAGTAATAGTCACGTTCGATGTCGATAAACGGGACACGTATCTATTATAGAAAGCCAGAAAAATGCTAATATCACATTTGTACACATAGAACTATTATTACAACGATGACGATGATGACGGTGACGACGACGACCACGACGAAAACTACGAAGACGAAGAAGAAGAAGAAGAAGAAAAGAAGAAGAAGAGGATGATGATGATGATGATGATGATGATGATGATGATAATAATGATGACGATTATGATGATGATGATGATAATGATGATGATGATGATGATGATAATGATGATGATGATGATGATGATGACGATGATGATGATGATGATGATGTTGATGGTGATGATGATGATGATAATGATACACGCGATCCTACTGAACAACTCACTTCTCTCATGGCGCTGTCGCGCGACGTCGACAAAAGACGACGACTGGTCAGACAGAAAAGGGGAAAAAGGAAGTCGCGTCTTTCTTTCTTTCTTTCCTTATTCTCTCTTTCCTTCCTTCCTTCCTTCTTTCTTTTTTTCTTTTCTTTTCGATTAAGACTTAACGACGAAGGGAAGAAATGAAAAGAAATAGAGATAGAGATAGAGAGGGTTAGGGAGAACGAGAGAGAAAGAGGATCGTGCCTTTTGACATTGCTCGCGTACTCGAGCGAAGCATGCGGGGTGGCGGTGGTGGTAGTGGTGGTAGAGTAGAAGAGAGGATCGGCTACCACCGTTTTGCTGGTGTCACGAGGTCACGACGTCAAGGAAGTAGGTCAGGCGAATTGTGTTTCGGACATACACGAACGAAGAGAGCTTCCAATTGGACACGAACTAACGCGAGATATGTACGACGACGACCGATGACGAAGACGACGACGACGATACCACTGAAGCCACTTGTTTCGTTTTTTTTTTTAATTTTTTTCTCCCGAAGGGGCTAAGGACCTAACCGCAACGAACTAGGAAGGGGGATGGGAATATGATAAATATGTATACATGTGTGCGTGCGTGCGTTCGTTCGTTCGTTCGTTCCTTCATTTCTTCCTTCGTGCGTGCCTGCGTGTGTGCGTGTATATATGTATATAATATATATGTCTGACTGTGTGTCTGTACGTGTACGTGGGAGCCTGTGTATAGATAGATGTATGAAATGTATATATATATATATAGATGTATATGTTATACGTAGGTCTATATGCATGTATTATAGGACCGATAGCGCAAAAGCGATGCGTCAATGAATATAGAGAAAAAGGGATGATTGCGTACCTCTCTTGCCATTACGTCATATCCCTGCAGGTAAGGGACCGTCCCAGCAAGCACACTTATTCAGAGAGAAAGGAGTAAAGGTGCACGTCGTCGCATTATCGTTGCGACGGGATGCTGCTCGTGCGGTGCTCGCTATCCGCCCAGCCTTGCGCGCTCTTTCTCTCTCTCTCTCTCTCTCCCCCTTTCTCTCTTTCTCTCTCTTCTCCACCTCCTCCGCCTCCTCCACCACCACCACCTCCACCCCTTTCGCTCACTCCAGGCTCGTTCTTCTCCTTTTGCCACACACCGAATCACCGTAGGATGCGACACCGTGCTCTCCTCTCCGCCCCCTCAACTCTGCCAGCCCCCCCACCCCACCCCAACCCTCTCTATCTTTCCGTTAAACCCCCTAGACCACCCACCCTATTTCTCTCTCTCTCTGTCTCTCTCTCTGTCTCTTTCTCTGTCTCTTCTTTCGGTTCGCGTTTCCCCTCTATTAACGCGCCGGTCATACGCGAGCAACCACCGAACGGCGGGTACAGCTCATTCTTGAGCAGCAGCTCGCCATACGATTACTCGATCTAAGATTTCACTAGCGCATATGGGTGCAAATTGTAACAGTGGCTTCCTCCCAGCGGTTACTGCGGCGACTCCTAGTTTTAGATCGATTCTCTCTCGGTGTACGTACGGACGTTCCTACCCTCTCGCCCTCGCCCGTCCACCCTCGCCCACCCTCTCACCCTCTCTCGGACTCACCCGCAACAACCTCGCCCCACTCGCGCTCGCTCTTGCCCGACTACTCCGCCAGCTCTCTCTTCCGACTGCTTCCTCGTTCTCCGTCGTGTTCCCTTCCTTTTCGCCCTTCCCTAGCCTCTTCTCTCCCACCACCACCCTTCATCCCCCATCCTACCCCGACACCAAACACCCTCCTCACGCTTTTTCATTCTCACCTTTACAACCGTTGCTCCCTTTCTCTCTCTCTCTTTTCCTACATTTTCTTTTCTTTTCCTGCGTACCTCCCTTATGACTCTCTTCCTCTTGAGTTAAACCCACCCTTCGGGTGAGGTAAGGGGAAAGGGTAAATGTATACTAATTAAAAATACAATTTTTTTTTTCCTTTTTATTTTTTCTCATTGATAAGTATGTAATACGAACGATAAATGTAATTATCTTTTGATGTTAGGTTTCAAGTACGAAATTCTGTAAATGCTACGAACTAATCGGGAGAAGTTGAAAATTTGAATAGAAAATATTCCCGCCTTTCTCCCTCTGTGACAACAACGTCATCTACGAAGAAATATATTAAACAGAGATGTTGGAAGGAAGCTTCGTTCAATAACCCATTGGTGGCGTTAAAGATTAAATTGTTAAATAAATCCGATAGTGCTGCCGATCTTAAGAATTTCTCCAACCTAGACGAAAATGAAAGACTAATGCGGGGTGGTAGATGTCGATAAAAGTGCGTGCGGGAATAAGAAAATTTGTTCGGTGTTGTATCCACAAATATAACCCTCCCCCCCACAGTGTCTGGACTAATTTTTTTGTTACTTTTATATTTTATCTTCTACTCGTTAACAGAATCCTTCCCCAGACGTTCCCCGCACTCGTAACGCTAAAACGAGAAGAAAACGGATCTTTCCGTAAAGTTTTAAAAAGACATTTTGATTAAAAACGAAACATGTAATGATTTGTGATTATTATTACAAAGTGTTATGTCAAAGTATAAAATATATTAAAGGGATGGGGGGAGGGGGTAAATTTGTTATTTGAAATTAAAATAGTTGATCATTCATTTTAAAAGGGGTGCTAGTGGATATTATTAATTTGATGTTTAAAGAAGATGACGAGGAGTTGCGTGACGAAGTGTTGAGAAAAGTTTAACCTTTGATACGATATGCAGTCCATTTATTGGACCGGGAGGCTGTTGTCTCGTGCGATATGGAATAGCATATCCAACTATTCGGCGTGCACTGATCCAAACGTTAAAAAACGCCGCGAAGCATCATTCATTTCGGCCGTTTGTGGATTTCCCAAAGATTTTGCACGAGGTCGTGTTAGGAAAGGACAATTTGGAGATGACGCTTGGTTCTCTGCCAAATTCAAGGCTGTTGAAGTAATTGGTATGTTTTAAACGAAAATATTCCTTCCTTCCTTCTTCTTCATCATTTTCATCATCCTCATCGTCATCTTCATCGTCTTCATCGACCGCAAATAAACGTGACGTTTATTGTTGTATAACTGTCAGAAATCAATTACTGTTATCTTTTTTTTTGTTTTCGTAATAAAAAAAATTTATCGCTAAAGCATTTTACATGTACTTTTCTTTTTTTTATATATAATCTTTTATTACGATTTCTTCTTTCCTTCTTTTAAACCTCTGCTAAAAGAAATGGAAGAATTTGTCTTCTATCGCGAATTGAACTTACGCACATCACGTGCTTGTCAGGATTAAAATGGAGATAACATCGTTCGAAACATTTCTCTTTTTCTTTTTTTTTTTTTTATCCTATTCTATTGTCTTCAATTATTAGCGGAATGAACGGAATTCTTATTGTTATTATTTCGCATATATATCTTTCGTAATGTCTTTTAATATATCTCGCGTTTTACAAATCTTCTCTTGCAATAATGTTGTTCAGATACTGAACAAGTCTTCCCCCTTCCCTTGTCCCTCCCCCAACCTCCTGTCCTTTAACCTTTGACACTCCCAGTGTTCATTTTTTAAATGCAACATGTTATTTATTAGGTGTAGCTGATGGTGTAGGAGGATGGAGACACTATGGAATAGATCCAAGCGAATTTTCAAGTTTTTTAATGAACACATGCGAAAGGCTAGTCTCGATGGGCAGGTTTAAGCCTTCAGAACCAGCTGGTTTATTAGCACGTAGTTATTATGAACTATTAGAAACTAAACAACCAATTTTAGGTAATAGATTATTCTAAAAGTTTGTAACTAATGGAATAAATGAAAATATATTTTTGTGACAATGACTTATTGTAATATTTCTTATGCAAAATGTGTATGCTCTATATTTAGGTAGCAGTACTGCGTGTGTTATTATTCTTAACAAGGAAACAAGCAGCATCTATGCAGCAAATATAGGAGATAGTGGTTTTGTAGTTGTGAGAAGAGGGGAAGTCGTTCACCGTTCTAACGAGCAACAACATTACTTCAATACTCCATTTCAATTATCTCTCCCTCCTCCAGGTCATTCTGGTCTTGTGCTTAGTGACAGGTATTGCTTTATAGTGTAAACAATAATTTTGTATTTTTAATTATATTCTTTTATTATTATTATTATAGCCCAGAATCTGCAGATACTTCTAGTTTTGGAGTAGAGGACGGAGATGTAATACTATTAGCAACAGACGGTGTATTCGATAATGTGCCTGATCAGTTGTTAGTTACTGAGATGCGTAAAGTAGAAGGAGAAAGGGATCCAAAAAAGATACAGGGTGTTGCCAATTCGATAGCTTTCATGGCACGTAGTTTAGCTTTTGATGGTGCATTTTTATCACCCTTTGCCCAAAGTGCTAGAGAAAATGGTATCGATGCAATAGGTATATATTATTTTATATTTTTCTCTTATATCTTAATTAAGATTAGTTTGTAAAATGGATGGATGTATAACTATATTGTTATAAATAAGTCCGCATTTATTATTCTATGTCTTATGAAACAAATATTTATACTTTCTTATTAATACGCAGTCTATGTTACGACTAAATCAGTTATTGTTCTTAGGTGGTAAACCTGATGATATCACGGTGCTCTTAGCAACAGTGGCAATCTGATATGAAAAAGTGTACGATAGATCGTTAATCATTGTATTATAGTCCATGTCATTGCATATATGTATCACTAGATGATACATCATTATATTCCATTATAATGATCATCTATTATTTAAATTTAAATAAATGGTTTTATAAATCACCTCATATATATTTACCATATTAATTTCTTATAGTTCATCATAAGACGTATTTTGAATAGAAATGAAAAAAAAAAAGGAAAAGCACTAAGCAGTAATGCTTTCAATTTTTCAGTAAACTTTCCCTGGATCAAGTTCATTTTTACAAACAATAACTCTGATACATTTGAATCTGATACGTTCAAAATAGATAGCACAACGTGACTAACAAAATTTGTTTCCAAAGTACAAGAAGAAATAAAAATGCATTGCTGTGAGCATTGTTGCGTAAACGCAAGTTGACCTTAGAGAGACGGACTTAATTTCATACATTACCTGGTCGGTATAGTTATTTCACGAGTTAATGGATTTCACAAAATAACAGTAACGAATATATATTTATATATAAATATTTATATATAAATATATTTCTTATTAATATATGAAGAGAATGAGAAACGCTTCAAAGTAAAGGCTAAATTCTAAATATATTATTGTATTATATTTGAAAATTTATAATCTTAATGTTTTGGCTTGTCATCGATAGAAATTTAACTCTAACGACACAATGATGAGATCAGAAATCGAATTTGTATAAATTATGACAAATGCATTATTTTTTGTTTACAATTTGAATACATCACAGTGTTTGTATAAGAATATTTAAAAATAATATTTAAGATGCAATGAGCAATTATTTGGCAATAAGTAGCTTACAAAACGATTTAGTAAATATTTATTTTTACTCTTATAAAAAATGGCTATTATTTTGTTTTGACATACACAAAAATCTATTACTTTCAAGTGAGCATCAATAATGACTAACGTTTGTAGGAACAATTGTTAATAACGTATATAATACAGATTAAAATTGATAGTTCCTATTTTTTTATGTACACTTTGTTATACATATTTTGTATTTATCAATGAATAGATTGTTTGTATTTTACTGATAAAAATTCATTATTGTTATTATTCATTTAATAGTATTAAATTGTGCAACCTCATTGGATGTAGTTAGTGTCTCGGAAAAATTTTTAATTATAAATCTGTTTAATGATCAGAACTATTTTTACCTCTGTGATGTATTCTGTATACTACATCATGTGTCATAAAGTTTATTTGCAATATGACACGAAATAAATTGATATAATACCTATTGATTATATCTATGATACATTATAAGACACGTAATGATAAACAAGAAGACATTAACATGATAAAACATTGTTAGTAAAGATTGATAATGTTTTTTTTTTTTACAATCAGGGGTTTCAATTTTATTACATTGTTCTTTTTAAAGAGTTTGATCATTTTTACGCAAATTAATGTTGACGAGGTTCAGTGGAATTGAATATTCTACTATATATACAGTTTGAACTGATATTTTTATTTTAAAAGTAACAACGGATCGATAATATTACTAATTTATTTGGTAACGATTGATTTGTTTTTTTTTTTATTGCAGTAGAATAATAATGATAAGCATATAGGTAATATATCTATAGTCCAGAGTTATATTAATATTTAAAGATAAGTATAAATAAACTTAAAATAATATATATGTAGTGTCTCTCTTCACTTTACATTTAATCGATTTGTACTTTGGAATTATTTACGTTAATTATTCACGTTATTATTTATTATTATACTAGTATAAATAAATGCTTCCACCAAGAGAAATTGTATCACTACAAATGATTTTTCAACATTATTCTTGATATTTGTTTTTTCTATATAATATATATATTTTAATCGAAAAAAAAGAATTAATTAATCTTGTATATAGAGACTATCACAATTCATTAGATGAAAACAAAATTGTAACCCCTGTTAGCAGATGTAAGTTTTTGTAATACAGTCAAGTATAATATGATAGATGTTTCACATATCTACAATTTATGCTCAAATCGCTTAATCATTGTTAGTAACGGTAAAAATTAAAAAAAAAAAACAAAATTCAAATTTCACAAATGTACAGAAGAAATTCAATTGATTTACTTGATATTATCAATTAACAATGGATGGCTCATGGAAAGTAGGGAGATGAAAAAGAATTATAACATTGCTCCTTGACCCCAATTGAAACCACCTGGTCGATCTTCAGGTGGTGGAGTGTAATCTGGATCTTCTGGGTGTGCGTCAAACAACGTTTTTCTATATCAAATAAATAATATCAAGCAAATAATATATTTCAATATTAATGTAAAATATTATATTAATAGGGCAATATAAAATGAAGAATTAGAATTAATTTTGATGCAGATTGTTAATGTTAGTATTCGTTAAATAATTGAAATACTACGTAATGCCACACGCGCACACTTACAATATTTGTGGAGTTTTAAGAATACGAAAACCTCCCCTTATTTGTGGAAAAACATCTTCAGCGAAATAGTAAGTATGCCCTACAGCCATCCCAACAAGATCTACCCAAATAGCGTTACCTAAGAGTACAGAAAATCCAAGGAGTACCCAAGGCAGATACGGCGCCTAAATCAAAATATATAATATACTTCTTAATACATTATTATTTATTTCATTTTTTCTCTTCCATTAACATAGACAATATATACATATACCTGGAAGTTTAGAAGTCCAAAAAAATTCATTCTAATAAATGGATTACGTCTAGACCATACGTAAACCAACATGATTGTAAATGCGTGACCCAAAAACAATAAGTTAACAAAAAACCCAAATGTCTATTATCGTATAGGAACTATGGATGTTACACCATAATGATGAAAAAAATGATTTAAAAATTAAATGAATTTTTCTCCAAGTTCTTTCTTTAAATTGTAAAGGATACAATCATACATATTGCCCCAAAAATAAACATCATTACAAAGTCAGCTGTCCTTCTTCGAAAAGATCCTTCTTCTAACATTCGACAATATCGGTAGGTAAATATCATATTGAAGAAGAAATTGAAGCCAACGTTCCCGAAGAATAAAAATGTTGTTATTAAACGCCATAACTAAAAATAAGAAAATAACAAAGAATGCTTTTGAATACTCTTTGTGTACTTTGATCTTTCTTCACTTGTAAAACACTTATCCTATTTTTTTATTATCATATATAATATTTAATATAAATAACAGAGATAATATATATATGTTTACCTGATATTGTTTTATTATTAAAATGGGATTGAAGTAGAGTTGAAACGGCGAAACTAAATCTAATTGCTGAAAGGGATAATAAAGTTCTATAACCTCATTATCCAATGTTTCACATATAATAATATGATATAAACACGTGTAAGAGCTTTACGAACCACGGCAAGAGTAGTGATGACACAAGCTGTCGTATAAGCTCGTGTTACTACTGGCATTTGCAGGTACTCCTGCCGAAATGTTTGATAGGCCATTGGTGTGTCAAACTAAAGTTTGATTATTTTAACACCTTACGACCAAACTTTTGTGTTTATTTCTCCCAACTTCCGTTTCCCCCTTTTTTTATTCCTTATATTTAGTCTTCTTTCTCCATTACATGATGCCTCAACAACGCTGGGTTATCTAAATTTCATCGCTGTCCACATCACGACGACGAATTTATTACGTACAATACAAAATAAAATTGTACACGTAATACGTGAAACTCGCTACGTTTCCGTTAAAATAAACTCGCTGGGATATTTCGATTACGGTTAAAATATATCGATAAGCTAACACTAAACTTTATCTACCATCCACGAGAGAATTCATCGATCAAGTTCATCGAGGCAAACTTAATCGTTACCGTCCATTCACCATTTAACACGATGCATTCAAGTCGTGGACCAATCAACATTTAGCATTATATTTATAACCATATCGATATAGATTCTGATTGGACGATAACATCGATTGTAACTATATTTGATTTAAAACGTGAACTCGAAGAAATTTAATTAATATTATCGTGAAGTTGGTTACGTTGCACCAACATTCGCAAAACACACACTTATCGAAATTATCATAGAACATTTATCTTTAGTATTCCATAATAGTTACATTTGTTGATTTAACATTGCCTAACCTAACTATCGATTTCATAGTCAACCAAGATAGATTTCGATAGAAAAGTATGCGATTTATTGTGTTTCATTGTGAATGATTATGAACATTTTCGAGCAATTATTTAATCACTTCGCATTGATGAATTAATTATTATCTTATTTTCGTATTAAAATTATCGAAATAACAAATGGTACAATAAATAATATTATATGATAAAGGATTAAAAATCATAATTATTGACAATAGACATGGTTTTAACTAAAGAATATCGAATATGTATGCCTCTAACTACAGAAGAGGTAAAGTGATATTTGTCATAGTTTTATTAATTATTATTAATTATTATTGTTATTATTTCCTCTAATCAATATGGATAAAAATATTTTTATACAGTATCGTATTGGACAACTTTATATGATAGCAAGACATAGTCACGAACAGTCAGATTCTAATGACGGTGTTGAAGTTATTGAAAATGTTGAATGCGAAGATCCTGAACATGGAAAGGGTCAATATACAGAAAAAAGAATTCACCTTTCAAGGTATAATTAACAAGTTATTATACTCCTCAAGTTCCAAATTTGTCAATCCCTGTTTCAATATATTTTTAATTATTATTATCTTATCATTATAATATATTTCAGTAAACTTCCTTATTGGGTTCAATCAATTATACCAAAAATATTTTATGTGACAGAAAAAGCTTGGAATTATTTTCCATTTACCATGACAGGTAAATAAACCCTTTTATATTTCTTATATAAAATAATACCCTTAATTTTTTTTGTTTTTTTTTCGTAAATATTAAATATTAACTTATTGTTCAAAAGAATACAAATGATTTCTATTAACGTGTTTCTTTTCTTTTGCATTGATATGAATGACGACTATAGTATATACTGTAAGTACTAAGTATTTTTGAAAATATTCATTAAAATTATATTATTAACAAATCGTACGTATTTGTAGTGTTCCTTCATGCCTAAATTTAATGTATCGATAAAAACCAGATACGAGGATAACAATGGTTCTACGGAAAATGTATGTATTTCATTTTATTTATTTGATGTACTAATGAATCCTATTTTTGACGTTAATTGACATAACATCATAGGGACAAATTTTTGCATCTCAATTCAATATATGTTAAATTGTATATATATTGAAATATTTCGTAATATAAATTTGGAAACAGTGTTTAGGTTTATCTCCAATTGAACTTATACATCGAGAAGTCGATTATATTGATATTGCTTACGATGAAATATCCGCTAAACATTATAAAGAAGAAGAGGTAATTTATGAACGCAAACGCACGCACTCACGCGCGCGCGCGAATAAAACAACGATATTACAATTTTAATGATAAAAGAAGATTGTTATATTTAATATCATATTTTATTAATAGGATCCAAAGTTTTTCCAATCAAGTAGAACAAGTAGAGGTCCATTGGTCGAAGGTTGGCGGGATACTGTACAACCGATTATGTGTTCCTATAAATTAGTTAATGCTTCCTTCGAAGTATGGGGTATGCAAACTCGGTTAGAAGATTTCATACAAAGGGTAATTCATATTTTTTTTCTTTATTTTGATTTCTTATTATATTATATATTTATTCATCAATAATACAATTTTTTCTATATGATCGTGTGATATTGTATGTTTATTTTTCATAAAAAAAAAAACAACAGTGCATAAGGGATATTTTACTATTGGCTCATCGGCAAGCATTCGCTTGGATAGATGAATGGTACGATATGAATATAGAGGATGTTAGAAAATACGAACAGAGAATGCACGCTGAGACTAATGAAAAGATGAGAATAAAAAATGAGGCTAATGAAAATTCATCTAAACCGGCATCGCCTTCGGTTCCTTCGTCACCTAAATCACCAACGCAATCTAATAGATCATGGTTCTCGTGGTCATAGTCGATATTTTCAAACAAAAGGTTTAATCCCTTTTTTTTCAACCACATTACCTAGCTGATCCTGTGTAGCTGACAGTACAAATTGTGCAAACGAATCCTTAGCATTTTTATGTACATGTGTATATATATATATATATATATACTACATGCTTCTAAGGATATATTAACGAGTTATCATAATTGTTTTAATTACGATAGTTGTCTGGTCAAATCTTAGAGAAATAATATTTTCAGCACTGATATTAAACAAACGAAGATATGTATCTTCTTTTTCTTGTGTTTTTTTTTTTCCTTTTTGTTTTCTTTTTATTAATTCTTTTTTAAATTTTGCACAAATATTATTTAATGAATGTTGTTGACAACATCGGAGAGAGAGAGAGAGAGAGAGAGAGAGAGAAATTAATTAATTTATAATACGTTACGTTTTTTCCGTAATTTTATTATGAAAAGAAAAAAAAGAAAAAAAAATCAAAGTCTATTACAGATATAATTTTTTTAATGTTTACGTTCTAAACTATAATTTATTTGTTTCTTCTGATAGATTATAGAGAATGATATGTGTTCATTGGATTTGCTACTTAAATTGTACAAGACTATTTATTGTTGTCACTTATAATTGTTGCATCATCATTTCCGATATTGTAATAGAGAAATCAATGTCTAATTATTATATATTGAAATTGCACAGTAAAGATTGACTAACCAAGTGTAAAACGTTGAGTAATTTTGATCTACGTTTGAAATCTTTTTTTTTCCTTTTTTTTTTTTTTTTAACGAGGGGGTAAATTAATAATTGTTGCATTTCGTTGGGACCAAATATTTCAAAGTTATTTTGAGTTTTGGAAATCGATGATTTCAATATAACATGAATGTGATTATAAATTATAAAAAAATTTGAGCGTATTCTATACTAAATTAAATGATTATTATTATTGTTATATTATATAAAATTGAAAATGAACGTCTCTTTTCTCTTAAATCCTATCTTTTCAAATTTTTATCGTCCCATTAATCGTTCACTATAAGAATATTTATGTATTATCTTTAATAAATTGAAATGTTTTAAAGGATATGCAATGGTGTTTTAATTACATAATAATATAGTAATCACATGTGATTCTACATAATAATGAATGATAATACAGTACCTTACTTTTACCGACAATGTGCTACTCGATCGATAGAACAAGGTTTCATTATTATCACCAACCGTTCAGTAAGTAAATTGTATTGTACTAATATCGACGGCTAAGTCAGAAAATTATACTATATTTTTACGATCATATTCAAAAAAATCCATTGCATCAAAGGTTTGCATCTTCTTGTTCTTTAAACAGGCTCACAGATATTTGAAAAGAAAGCAAATGAACATTTTTTATTGAAATATCAAAGTAAATCAATCAATGATTTATATATATTATTGCACAAAAAATTTGTATGAATTATTTCAGCACTAAACATATAATGTTAATAAATTTGTAATAACTCCTACCCCTCGCATGTTAATGAAAATTTTAAACGATATTAGGATAATGTATATTAAATAGGTAATACGGTATTAAAATAAATGAACTGACAAGGAGAATTTCACACGTTGCTCCTAATTTGTCGATTGGTATGTGAAATAAGTGGATGCAATCTGTCAGTGGTAGGCCAATGTAAAGGTGCAGCTAAGGAATGTGCCATTTCTCCGGCATTAACTAAAAAATAATTATAATTAATCTTAGAATAATTATTTGTCTATATATGAAAATGTTCGTAATTTAACGTACATCGATTATAATTATCTGTGAATCTAATAAATGGACATAACACAGGTAATTCGGAGAGTCTTGTTGATCCTTCCGGTTGAGTTTCTTGTTGAATTTCCTAAATTAAAAATGCATATAAAATTGATTGGCAATTGTTATAGGAACAGAGAATTAAATGGATTCTCAAATTACATTTGGATTATTTTCATTGGGCCTTGAGATAGTCGTCGATTCAAAGCAACGATTTTCATTAATTCGCAATTGCTTTGGTGCTTCGGTAATTAACTCGTTGAACCGTGCAGCGACTTGTTTCCATTTCATTAGATCGACTGGCTGTTAAACAAATCGAATGTATAATAATAATACTAATAATAATAATAATTGCAATCTCCAGTTTATTATAGGATTAATTATTCATATTAATCAAATGATATTACTTTTAACGTGAAGAAGACAGGTAAAAGGGCAATGGGTAATGGTGACCCTTGTAATTCTGTTCTTTCTGAAGGTGGACCGGATAATGTTAAATATCTAATTAAGTCAAGAAGATCAGCTAAAAGTTCGCTATGACGACCACTGACATCTTGTCTTATTAAACCAAGAGCATCCCTTGCTACTACTCCTGCTGTTACTCCTGGATTATCGGCTAATGAAAATAATAATATTTTCATTATTTTATCTTATTCTCCTCGAGTTACCCTCTTTCTCAAGAGTGTCAAAATACACCTTACGAAATATCCGTAAACTCATTTTAATCAACACCGATTACGATACCACGAAAATATTTAGTTCGTTCTCATTTTTTCGTATTTTTGGCTGACGTATTCAGTGTTGAAATAATAATACGTATGCAATATATAATATACTTTTATTTGCAAAAACATGACTTATTGACAATCGAAGTATTTGGAACGAAGAGTTCGAGATTATTTCGTAAGATATTTTTTTCTTTTCTTTTTATAGATTTTTAATTTTTCGATAGATCAAAATGAACAATGAAATGAGATTTTTAGTCCGTGGGATGAAATTATTTTAAAGAAGATTTTGTTTTTTTTATTTTTTCTAATAACCCAAAATTAATTCCTGAACGTGTTTCGGTATGACGGGTTTCTTTAGACGATTTAAAAAAAGTTGCAACGCTGCGGCGCATTCCAAAGCGACGTCATCGCCCAACTCGAATTGTGGCTTTTCTCCCTTTTTTAAAGAATTCAAAATTTTACGTCTGAGTTTACGGCGTCCCGATCTACGAAATAGACCCTCCTCTCGTGCGTCTTCAAAATATTCCAAACAAAAAAATTATTAATTTTTGGTCAATTATTTGACAAACGAACGGGAATGGATTGAACAAATTTACGTTCTTTCAGAAAGTTGATGATTTCTTTGACCACCATGAGAGATTTCTTCGATATTATTTCATCTCCTGCAGCATTCTGCCTGTATTGATAAACAATTGTATCGTTTATTTTAAAAGTTAGTTAATATTTCAATATTAAAATATGTAACATGTATTTTATTAATAAAAAAAAATAGTAAAAGAAATATTACTCGAATAACAGTCGAGATCCTTTAAAACTAACAGTCATAAACAATTATCTCCTTCATTATCTGGAACAAACTGAGACCATTTTTTGAGTTTTTTTTTTTTTTTTTGTATCGATCATACACAACGCTGTCCCATTCTTCTTAACGAAACGATGTAGAGATATCGTTCGACGGCCCTTATCACATATTCATGAAGCATACGTTTTGATAATCTAATCGGGAAACAGATTAGCTGCGTGCTGTATTGCGGTTTAGCACTATTTCGAACAATACCGCGTAATACCGGCAATTCGTGAATAATTATCTTTGACATCTACAATCTAACGGCTATAATAGATATAGGGAACGTGGATTTAATAAAAAAAGAAAAAAAAAGAAAAAAATCTAGAAAATCATTCCCACGGATACACGCGGATTACATTCATTGACGATTTTATTGTTCCAATACGAAGTACTATTTATCTCTCGATTCATCGTAACGCAAAATTTGAAGTAGCAATAATAACGCGTCATTAATCTCCATAGAAATACAATTATTGGGACAATTTTGTTGGAACAATTTCATCATATATGTATTTCGAAATGAAATCAGATGAACGATTGTCTCGTTGGTCAGAAATTTCTTCGGCAAATATTAATTCATTTCTAGTTGAATATCACTAAAACGAAAATTCAATAAACGCACGAAACCATATTGATATTTAATTAATTAATTTGTTAATTGTTATTATTATTACTATGCATGACGTATCGTACCAAGAAAAAATACTAACGTTCGTGCTTCCTACCATTTTCGTAATCATAACAATCTCGAAAGTATTAAATAAAAAAAGGAAGAAGAAAAAGAAGAAGAAGACTAACAAAGTTATTATTACCGGAAGTTGAATTAATCAAAAAGAAAAATAGAAAGAAACACGAGAGATGAATACTTTACGATTGATAATATTGCCAAACGATCGTCGAGAAAAATAAATATCATCGAGGAAGAGAAAATGAAAGAAAATGTAAATATTATTTAATTAGAATAAAAATACAACAAAGTCTCAAGATCGAGTGCGAGCTTATAAAAACGCGATAAATCATTTGGCATAGTTTAAACAAGTAATGTAAGTAATATGACGAGGATTATTGGGATATTCGTAAGGATCATTATTATTTTCGCATTTGCAAATGTTCTTTGCGAATCGTTGAATTATAATTCAGATTATTCGAGAATAAGATTACCGAGATATGATACTTGTAAGTCTTGTAATCGAGAATGGGCAGACACCTTGTTGACATCACCCTGGTAAGATAATAATTAATACAAACCAAAATGTATATATTACAAATTTCGTTAAAGTGTTATGGACTTTATATATGGGTTCATTAATAATAGGATTAAATAATAAAATATCATTTAGTATTATATTAAATAAAATAAATGCGTCTAAACGAATTCTTGTCTTTCCTTTAGGTATCGTGAAGAAAAAAATTACAACGAGGTACCGATTGAAAGAGAATATTTGGATATCAGTGAAAGGATATCCCATAACGAGCAAGTTCCTTCAAGCCGAATATCCACAAATTTGGGTACCTTTGACAAACATGAACAACCATCGAGAAGGGGAAGTTACAATCCCACAATGCCATATTCAGAAAGGAGAAAGTTTTATCAAAGTGGTAAAGATTCCTTTGAAAATCTAGAACAGACAATGTTAGATCCTTATTTCACTTCTAAAACATCGATCGGTTCTTCATCAATACAGGAAGGAACACTAAACCAATATCCTTTTACCCGTAGACCTAAATCAAACGGTAACAGAATATCGTTGAATCCTCGTAATTATCAATTGCCCAAAAATTTCTACGAATTTGATGATCAATTAATAAGAAATATTGATAACGATAATGAATATAAAATCGATAGATCATCATTTAATCGATTTAACAATGATATTCCTTTGAAAAATGTTCAATCATTTTTGTGGAAAGATAATACGAATGATTATGATCCAGCGTTTAAGAAATTTTCTGTAGTTTATCGTGCCGATCAAAATCGAGGAATGTTCGAAAAGGACAACGACAAAGATTTCTTCGTAGAAAGAAAAATTCCTAAAAGTTATGACAATATCGATCAATCGGTTTTTAATCTAAATCCAAATTCTTATTCAATACGCAACAATCCTTCGAGTAATAAAATGAACGATGATGATGATGATGATGATGATGATCAGTTTAAAAAATTATTTCTAAAGGATTATTTAATACGTAATTATTATAATATTCCTAAAAAATCTGACGGATCTAAAAGTATGCGAATTATCGACAGAGATCGGCTATTTCCGATTGGTAAAGAAATCGTTTCGTTTAGTCAACTGGATCATCATCATCATCATCATCATCAGGATAAATTATCGGAAAGTTTAAGAAGCAACGATAAGGATTACGAAATGAAAGAAACTGTGAAAAATGGTGACCATTTTTTAGACCAACGTGATATTACTAATAACGAGGAAGAAAAGTTACTTCCTATGCAAACGGTAAAAATCTTAAACGTGGAGGATGATTCTACCAACGAAGAAAGTTCTGTCAAGATTGACCCCGATTTTTTAGACGATATTGAATATCCTTCTGCTGAACCTACAGAATCAACTATTCCCACGGACGAATCCACAGAGAGATGAGCTTAATGATGACAGAAAATTGATTATGATAATAATGCGACTACTTTTCTGCACAAATTTTTTTTTATTTTTTCTCCTAAATTTTTCTTACCATGTTTCTTACCATTTTTCCCTTCTTTGCTCGATTTCAAGATTTATAGATTCTTGGAAATTGTTGTATACTTATTTTGTATATATATATAAATGTTTGCAATAAATAAATTTAAAGTTATGAAAATCGAATGTTTGAATATTGTTTCATTTCCATTGTAATATGTACGATATAAGTTTGACAATTAATACAAAAATATATTTTAATTGTAAAATTGTTTTCTTTCCTTTTCTTTCAAATAACTCGAAATTTTATTTATTAATGTGATCCTAGCTTACTGTTTTTGAATTGGACAATTGTAATTTTTTTTTAAAATATACAATGCAAAAATAAAATCTACTTTCATTTAAATTGTATTTATTTTTACCAATAATTTTATATATCTTTAATTTTGTTAGTTTATGTATAATATCTTTTCAAACAATTTATTTTAAGGAGTATACGAATTATTGAAATAATACTTTTGCAATTTTTACTCGTGAACAATTAACAAATAACTAACCTAAATTCTTATAAATAAATTGATTATAATTGATTACGACAACGTTTCAATGCAATATACGAAATCGTATGAAATAAATCGTATTACAAAATAAAAATCATATTGTTTTATTCGTTGAAACGCGTAAACAAATTTGTTTCAAAATGAATTCATTTCAAAGTTCAACAATTAATTGCATCATCGTATTTACGCAATAAAAGAAATAAATAATGTCAAATTTTGTATTAAGGTCACACGCATTAAAAAAGAAATAATATTTGATTTACTTGCATTTCCCTTATTTCAAAATTAATGCGACTTAAGCAAAAATATAGAAAGAGAGAGAGAGAAGTAAAACGAAATGACATCGATGCGACATGGATATGCGTGCAAGATTGTGAAATCTTGCATACCGCAGTTTCGCATGATATAGCAAAATATTTGTGACAGTGATTCGCTTTAAATAGCTGAACCGAATCGTCTTTCTTCACTGGAGTTCCACTGTTCGATCTTTAAACAAGCAACAGTTAAGAAAAGAAGAAAGATGCGTTTTACGATCGTTGGGTGCGTTTTGACGGTGGTCTTGGCTGTCGCCGTGGCCGGACCGATAAGCAAAATTTCCGAGAAAAAATCATTGATCGGTAATACGAAACTCGCGAAAGAAGAAGAAGGAACACCGAAGATCGACGAAATCGGAGCTGACAAGGACAGATCTAAAAAATCAACAACGACATTTTGCGTAGAAATACGACCAGGAAGCAACGAGTTAACTCAGTGTTCGTGCAAGGACAAGGAAACCCACAATCAACATTTGGCCGCTCAGCAAATTTCTCATCCTCAGGCGATGTCTTACGCAGCAACTCAGCCAGCACAATTGCAACCGGCCGGTAGTCCTCATAGCGTGAATATCATTCATGCACCAGCCCAGCCACCACAAACTTTAAACATCATTCAACCGGCACCAACACTACACGCTGTACAATTCCTCCAACCACAACCACAATCCCAAAACCCATCTAGTGTTCAAACTCTTAACTTCTTGCAACCATCCAGCAACAAACCGTCCGAACCATTCCAACAGACCCTTCAATTCACAATACCATCGAAGCAAGAAGAAAAACCAGAAAAGCAAGTTAAGTATGAAAAAATCATGGAACTTCCTGCCGAGCATCATACTATTCACGAGCAAGCTTCGAAACCAGCTCCAGAAGTAATAGTCCTTCCACAGCCAGCACCTCAACCAGCTCCAGAAGTAATAGTCCTTCCACAGCCAGCACCTCAATCAGCTCCAGAAGTAATAGTCCTTCCACAGCCAGCACCTCAACCAGCTCCCGAAGTAATATTAGCTCCTCCGTCAACACCTCAACCAGCTCCCGAAGTAATATTAACTCCTCCGTCAACTCCTAAACCAGAACACACCGATACCACCCATAAATCGGAAATTCACGTTTCTGTAACTACAGAAGATAAGAAGGAACAAGAGGAACACAAATATATACCAGAATCTCTGCCAAGTCCGGTAGAACCTACACGTCAGTTACCATATAATTCAGAATCACACCACTATGAAGAGCAAGTGGTAGTCGTGCCTAACCCTATTTTAGTACAACACCAGGAAAATTGTCCTTCTGCTTTGATCCAAATACCATCTGTTAGATATCAACCATCGGAATCGGTCATACAGTTTCCAGGATCATCCTATCAACAAACAGGACCATTCCGCACCGAGTGCAGCTGCCAACAAGCACGCCCAATACATTCAAATCATCATCTGGCCAATCCATCTTCCGAATTAAGAACCCATCGCGACAGGCCCACGCAGATTGTACCAATGGTCATCTATCCTCCTGCTGCCCCAACCTTTAGTGGATCAGCTAGTTACCAATCACCCCACCGTGAAATGGTTCCTATGTCTGGTCAAATGCCGTCTAGTTTGCCAATGATCATCAGTATGCAAACCGCTAGAAACAAGGAGGGTATGCAAGAAGGAATGGTAAGTAACCTGATTAATTCGATTTCATTAAACTAATTCATCGCGAATATCTATTAAAATCATTTTTAAATGATTTTATTTTTCAGAGTGGTATGACCAGCAGTGCTCGTCGTAACGATCTAAATGCTAACATGTTAAAAGATATGAACTCTGGACTGGCGATGAAAGATCATGCTCGTCAATCTATGTCGAATTTTGAAAACCAAATGGTAGAACGTAACATGGAAATGATGAGCGATGCTAACAGATCAAGATTCGTCAGGAACGATAAGAATGCCAAAATTACCGACAAAATTGTCGAAACCAAAAAGATCAGCGAAAAAACATCATCGATTAAGACAGCTTAATTTAAAAACTGACGAATTTTAATGATTCATTTTGACTTGGATTTCTTTGAAATGTGCCATTTGTCCTAATATCTTCTTCTAATTATTCTTTTTCTTCTTTTTTTCTCTCTCGTATCGTTTCTAACATTACGATCGATAATAAGATGTACAAATAAATAATTATACACAATGACATGTAATTTTTCTTACCTCTTTGATATCTGCGTACCCATCCTGTTCTTTTTTTTTTCTGTTTTATTTAGGAATTTTATATCTTCTTTTTTTCTTTTTTTATTATAACATAATCGGAAAATGACTTTTTACCTTAGATCGAAATAACGTAACATTTGGTAAGATTTAAAACAAGGTTAAGAATTTTTCTTTTTCTCTGATTTAAACGAGAGCGTACCAAAAATATTTATAACTATTAAAATATTCAGTAATGGATTTCATTGGTCAAAGGAAAACAATTTCGTTATCATCGATTGATATGACATTTTTCATATATCTCTTAGGGTGAGTTTTCAATGTTATGAATGATATTTCATTTGAATTATATCTCGTTTTCTTAGTGTTAACTCAACGATCAGTATAATTAATTAGCGTTTAAAACTACTCGTTTGATATTCGGATTTTCGTTTGATTTTTTTTTATAAACGTAAAAATAAAACATACAGGACGTTAGAGTTGATGAAGATTTTTCGAGTTTCCTTTTAGATTGGTTCATCTTTGTTAATTGCTAGTGGAAAGGGAAAATGTTAACGGACTAAATTAAATTTGAATGAAATTGTTAGGTAAAGTTAAACGTGTATTCTCTGATGCGAATATAAGCTGGTACTTATTTGACATAAGTATGCATGGTATTTGTCTAACTTTAACCGTAATATCTTGGAATCCGCAATAATACCTGTACCTGAGTACTTGACATAATATATTAGTACATACAATTAGTAGTCGTTCATTAATTTCTAACTAATTACTGCAATTCTGTATTTTACAAATGATGATTAGATAAAACAAAAAGAAAATAATCTCAATGGTTTGTCCATTTGAAAATAAAAATTACTAACACACTGACAATGAGATAAAAAAAAAAAAAAAAAGAAGAAGTTGTATCTCGAAAAGATGCTGGAAGCTTTTCTCGATTATATTTGATATTTTTGCGATAGGTAAACTTTAACTCGAGTAACATCTTAGATGGCAAAGCGTTAAAGAGTCAAACGATCACGACGACTACCATTTTTCATGTTTCGTGTCCTTACGGTTTTTTGACTAAAGAAAGAAAAAGAGAAAGAGAAAGAGAGAGAGAGATAGAGAGACACGTCGAGTGTCATCTGAGAAATGGCGAGTACGATATTGTGGAAAAGAATTTGTTTTCTTTAAGTGGTTGCCTGCTGGACTGAACGCTAACAGAGTGTAAAAAAAGGAAAAGAAGGAGGAGGAGGAGGAGGAGATGAAGAAGAGGGTTAGAAAAGAAATCTAAAAAGGAGGACAAATTTTTTTACGTGTTTAGTTATTCAAATGTAATAATTTCTGTAATAATCTAAAGAAGATAAGTCCCAAAAAAAAGTGTCAAATACTAACATTGAAAATAATCGACAGAAGCTATGAATGATTGGGACTACGTCATCTTGTAAAAAAAAAAACAACAAATATTCTTCGATAGATTTAAACAAAAGCGAAAATTAACACGATGTTATCCTTCCTCTGCGTAAGATTATTTTCATTCATCTTTTTTAATTGAGATAGTTTGCATTTTACTATATACTCCCTTATCATTGTTATATTTTAACATATTTTCTTTTCTTTTCTTTTCTTTTTCCTTTCTCATCTCAAAGGAGAGGAAAATATGAAAAATTAAAAATGAACAGAAAAAAAAGGGACAAAATCGAACCACGTTTCTTACGAGTAATTAAAATTTTGTTACATTTTGAACGAGAAGGAGATTTATTTTTATTTTTATTATAATGTATTGAATAAAATTTGTGTTTCTTTCTTCTTCTTTTTTTTAATTAAATCGAAACTGCAATGATACCTTTTCTTTTTTTTCTCCTTTGAAAAAATTCCCTTCTTTGCTCGAATTTTGTAATCTCGTTGAGTGAATTTCGCCTAAAGGGGTTTCTTACTGTTCAAGATACGATAGAAATAGGTACATCGAATCGACAAGAACTGGTTGAGATAGTTCTGAGGAAAAATTCAATAAATTTCATTAGTTCTTTTTTTTTTTTGTTCTTTCCTTGTCGCAGATATTGCTTGGAACGTTTCAATTTGCGTTACTACTCATGGTAACCGGTATCTTGTTATCTCTTGCTATCGTTTCCCGTTTAATGGAGATTGTTATTACCCTGATACATCCTACCAGCATCTTCTTATTACGGCAGTCAGTAAAATTGTTCGTTGTGAGTATATAATTTTTTTAATTAGTGTGCTTAAAAAATACATAAAAGTATTTATCTATAAACAAAACCGTGAATGCATGCACGTGTACGAGAGATAACGTTTGATAAAAGAACATTAGTTGGAAATATTTTTCAACTTAAACATTGTAATAAGTAATTTTAATATTATATATTTGTATATAGAATTTGTTTTTATCATTAATCGAACAACCCATATCATATTTTATTTATTTTACTTCAATGAAATTTTCTATACAATCAAATAATGAAAATATACGATCGATCGATGGGGGAACAAACAGATCAAATCGGTGTAAAAAATAAAAGAGACAACGACTGGTTGGTTTAATTAAGAGAACATCCCATTCATTAATTTATTATCTACGTATGTTAACTTTTAAAATGATTCGTACGAATTACCTTTCTCTCATGTCATTTTACCATACGTTTCTCGACCGAACGCTAGAGTAATGTAATTTGATAATCTTGTAAAATTGTGATCCCGACATAGTACGAGCCATTGCAACAAGTTAACGTTCGATACACGATAACAATTCGATAATTAGTTCGTTTCGTTCATTCGTTGGTTAATTTGTTTTCGTGTTAACGCAGTATGAATTTTGCGTAGATTTTGTACTGTAATTAGAAAGAAAAAAATACAAAAAATAAAAAAGTCAATGTCAAAAAACGGGGATATCAATCTTCGTTATATGTTCATTTGGATGAATATTTTTTTTTAAGTTTCTTTTTTATTTATCTCAATCGAATGAACGAACGAACGAACGACCGATCGATCATCAATTTTTACACAAATCAAGTTTCCAATTTCAAAGGGTTGAAAGATTTAAATGTTATATTCGACTCGAATATCTCGATGAATTATTTTTCGTTTGTGAATGAAATAGAATTCTCAGAGACAAATTTTCATAGAAATTATCTTCAAACAAAAAACTATATTCTTCTCTTTTCTAAATGAAATTAAATAAAAAAATTAAATTATCCACGATCCTACAATGAATCGTTCATTTATCAAAATATATCTGCCGTTTTTAAAAATAAAATAATTATTTAAAAGAATATTTTTTTATCGTATGAATAATAATAAACGATTGATGTTGAAAAAAATGTTGATATTCGAACAAAGGCAGGGCTTCTATCGAGCCCCATGGCCAGTTAATTTTTAATACTTGGACATGTGCAGTTGATAACGAGTCTATCGGCAAAGATGACTGGATATGTTTGGTGCAAGACAATGAAAAGAATAAATGCTGGTGAACATCATCGGGAGGAAAACTTAGGAATCATGATCAGTCTTACTGGACCGAAAATTCTTTACAGGAGAATAGTTAATTCCTTCGTGAAGAATCATGTCTACATGGAACCATTACAGTTAAATGTCTTGAACAATGACAAGCTTCCACCCGATTTGCCAAGTAATGGTCAAGAATCTAAAATCGATTCCAAGGAAGAAGAAAGTATTCCTGATTCCAAGGAAGAAGAAAGTATTTCTGTTTCCAAGGAAGAAGAAATTATTTCTGATTCCAAGGAAGAAGAAAGTATTTCTAATTCCAAGGAAGAAGAAAGTACTTCTAATTCTAAGGAAGATGTTGATGCTGTCTGAAAGATTTCATTGGGATTTGAGAAAAAAGGGTTACACGGAGTTTCTACGAAGTATTTTGAAAGAATCAGAAAAAGGAAAGGAAAGAAGAGATTTTACAATGTAAGAAATGTGGATTACATGCAGTGGGAACAAAAAGTAATTCTGGTTAATGGAAACCATTTAAATTCATTTTCTTATTTCTTATAAACTTTTTTACTTTTATTATTATTATTATTATTATTATAATCCGACGATTGTAAATTTTAAACTACGAGAAATGTTTTTAGACAGAATAATTAAAGGATATTATAAATTGATGATACTGGTGGAATTATAATGCGTTTTATCGAATGCGACGTTTTAGAATTTCAACAATCATTATTCATTAATTTTTAATTACAATACTCAAATTTATATTTTTTTTTCTTTGCAGCTTTAAATAATCCCGACTATTTTCTGATAAAGAATTAAATGAAAATAATTATTGAAACGTCTTCGTGTTGTTTGATTCGAATTTAAAGAAGCGCGTTTTATTTAATTTTTCTTCGCACTGAAATCTTCTGAAGGATTAAAAATAGGAAAAGAAAAAAGATGGGAGAAAGAAAAATAGAGAAAAAAAACAGGATTCAAGTTGTTCTTGCTCGAGTTAAAACCAAGCTTTTATTCTTCTTAGCCAAGCTTGAAAACGTGACTGAGGGTTGTCTTTGTTATCGACTCGAACTACTGCGAGAAAGTAGTAACAACGGCAAGCAACCAACTTTAACTTGCCAATAAGATTATTACACGTTAAAACTTTCAATTGCAGTCGCGACGATAAGGATAGGAACTGATTTCATTTTAATCGTCCCATCCTTTGTTCGCGTTTTCATGAAGAGGTGAAAAGTTTTCGAGGATTTCTAAGAAAAGGTAATTAAAGTTACTAATTTTAACTTCTCTTAATCGGTGACTTCAGTGGTGCAACGAGGTTTCTCTTATTTCAATAAAACAACATTCGATATTACTTTCTTATTTATTTCAAATGTCAATTTAAGGTGAGAGAGAATCTCTCTATCTTTTAACATTATTATTAAGGAAAATTATTCATTCAAATATCTCTTAGCTGAGTGTTACTTTTTGTTTTGGATGTTATTACTTTAAAAGGATTTCTTGTGTGGCTCAAAGGGATCTAATTGTGGTTATTTTTCTCTTTTAAATATATGCATTCAGTGCTTGGACAAAAAAATACGTGGGTGCAGTATTTTATTTTTTGTTTTTAATAAACATCTCTTTAGATTTTTGTTTCTATGCGTATAAATAGTAAAAACACGACCAAACGGAATTTATATATTAATTCTGAACAGAGTTTGAGCTAGATTCGCGTATAGTTTCACATCGTCGTTCGTTTTTTTCCAGTTAGGTTAATATTGCAAGTATAATTAAATATGAATATGTAAAAAAAAACATTAAATCCAAATATGTAATACAAAATTAAACGAGAGAATTACAATTTATCTTTTTTTTCCGCTCCAAAACGAAATTATATTTTCCTTCGTTCTTTCTGGCAAAATGGACGTGAGTAATGATTCTCTTTAGATTTATTACTTTTTTTTTTATTATCATGGATTCTGTTTTATTGTAACATTAATCTTTAAGAATTGTTAAAGAATAAATAAAACATTCGGTTAGATAATTCGATTGGAGTATATTTGAGATAAAATAGAAATAGTGAGTTAGGTAAATTTGTTTGACCAAATGTTAACATCAAAGATGTTGAAAAGTATCGATCGAATAGATAAGAAATGTGTTTTATTTTTTTTATGGATGTTAATCATTTTCATACGTTATGATATACAGCTCGATGTAATTTGGACAGATTTGAATAGAAAAATTCCTTATCTACGAGATTTCTTTCGGACAGAATATGCCTCATATTTGAATACAGTGTGTACTGTATTACTGGGATGGCTGGTGGTATCCACAATATTTCACGTACGTTATCTTACCTTTATTTCGTTTAGTAACTGTGATTTATGCTGCATGCATGATGGTGTGTATCCTTGTATATACCCGTCATCCCGTTAGCAGGAAATACGCGTGACTTGTTCTATTCAGAAAAGAAAATTGTCTTTTAGTTGGTACGATTGTTCTTCGCACATATGACGGCAACCATCATCGCCATTATTCTCTTCTGTCCGACTACGATGAAATGGTTTTCCGACAAATTTGGATTAGATTTCGATATCATTATTAACGATATTGGTGATAGATTTAAACGGTTTTTAAATAATTTGCATCAACGTTGTTGATTAAAAAGAAGAAGCAAATAAACGATTGGAAAAAATTCAAATTGACCTATTCTCTTTTTTTTTACGTCATCTTATTGTTTGCCGAAAGGTAGAAGACAAAAAGAGATGAGAGAAACAATGAACTGGCTTGAAAATTAAAGTTGCAGACAAAGAATACACGAAATGAAACAAAACAAAACAAAACAAAAATGTAAAGTCGACGGAAATTCATGAACTAGGAAAAAAGGAAAGGGTTCCTTTTGCGTGGATGATCAAAGACCCGTACTTATTTTTCACGGATTTAGAATTATTGAACTAGAAGTAAATGTAAGTAAACGGGCTTATATTTCTACAAAGGAAATATGGTTGCTTTGGTTTGGTCTCACTTTCTCGACTGATTCCTACTACGAAGTCAGAGTATTAGTGACGATACGATTGGGGTGTCGCCTTGTGATTTCAACTATACCTGTAAACCGGTTAACGTTTCTACATTTTCATTCTAAATCCTCCTTCTCTGTTATTCGAAGTAGTTGGCTGCATCTGTTGATGAACACCCAAGAGGATTATCTCAAGATTTTAACGCTAATACTAACACTAACAATAAGATAAATATTTATTCAACGAGTAAAACTGTTTGATAGAAATAAATAAACTTTTTTAAATAAACTTTTTTTTTAAATAAGAAATTGGATCACGTACAATAATTTTAGACAAAAGTAAGAAAATAAAATAATGTATTATATATGTTAAATGAAGTCATAGAATATATTGTAGATTTTTCTTAGTCGGTTTAAGAATTATTTTCTATGAATATGTTTTTCTCCTGATAAAAAATTTAGGATTATTATAAATTTCCGATTTATCGAACCGCAATATTCAAGTTTAAGGTTCGAAACGTCAAATCTTTTATCGAGGACGATGGTTAGCCAGATTTTTGCTGACCATGGAAAAAAAAAGAATTTAAACGTGAAAGGTCTTGCGATACCCCAGCTAGGTCTCTCTGGTAATATGATTGGTGTTGAAGGATATTGATAGGCAATAGAATCTAAATTGAAGATCGATACGTCAAATAATTTCCACGCTGGTTCGTAACATTAAATAGAAAAAAAGAAATTATTCGTCTTTTCCAATACACGTAACGATTGAAAATATTGAATAACATCGATCAGATTATAAAATGATTCAATTATATTGAAAGAATATATCTACTCGAATTAAAATTGAGATAAATTTATACGATTAAACGAGATAATTGAAAAATCCTTAGAACAAAATTATTATAAAATGATTCAATTGTGTTAAGATACGCATGCATGAAGGTACACGGTACTTCGAGATTCTATGACGTGACGATAATGGTTTTGGCGTGAAACGCATGTACCTAACAAGCCAGGGAATATCGAACGTGTATTATAGCTAGTGAATATGGTTACTGGCGAGTAGACAATGAACTGGATTATATGCGATGTGTACGATACGTATAAGTATTCGATCAATATAAATTCAACACGATCGATGATGCATCGAAAGTTAGTTGGCATTTTTTAAAATTATTATGTAATTAAATAAATTATATATTATTATACAAATTACTTTCCAAAAAAAAAATCAAATCAACTTGAAATATTTAAACGGGAAATGCATATTTGATGAATTTTAATTATCCAAAAATAATTTGAAATAAATGTGACAATACCTAATATCGAATCTGTCAGTCACATTTTGCGTAGCGTGTTTACCGATTACCTGCAAGATTTGATGATATTCCAAGAGTATATGCATCCCAAAATTCCTATCGCTTCCTGAACCTAACAGTTCAATGTCGTAGATTTTACTCGACTCATGAGGTTCGGTATTAGAGATAGGAATGGCATTTGCTCATGAGTTAAGCAGGTTAATATCCATACCTACATGCTTCTACTTCTCTATACCCATCTCTTCCTCCTCTTCTTCCTCCACCCTCTCATTCTCACACCACCTCTTCACACCATATATAACTCTGTCTCAAGCATTTCTCTCTCTCTCTCTCTCTCTCTCTCTATCTCTCTTTGTCTACTATCCAGTACTGTTGAGTCGATACAGAAAGAGAGAGAGAGAGAGAGTAAGAGAGAGAGAAGGAATGTGGAAATTATGCGATATGGCGAGGACAATCAGACCGAGTGAAGCGTTTGCTATTATAGGATTCCTAAGCGTAACACAAAGTGAGAAGAGCGGTGTACTATTAAATCGAGACATTTCGATATCGAATATCTCAGAAATTTGTATGTAATTGGAGAATATTATTATCTTTTGTCTAGAATTATCGTTCAAATTATTATCGAATTAGTTTAATAAATAATCGTGGTTTAACATTTGTACTACCTATAAAGGAAAAAGAAACTGAATATAGAAAAGTTAAAAAACAAGATAAAAATTACGATGCATTGAAAAATAATTCTTGTTTGTTCAGGTGCGGTATCTGTAAAAATATAAAAGTTATTGTAAACTTTTTTAGTAAAATTTTTTTAATAAAAAAACAATTAAAATTAAAAACAAATTATTATAACATTAATTTATAAACATTTAAAGGACAAAATTGACATAGAGACTTGAAATTTGAGGGATAATTTTCTTTTAAATTTATTTCAAAGTATACGCTCATTCGAAAGCATAAAAATTCCAAAATACCAAAAATAAGGATCACTTCAATACGTATAACTTCGTTATTTCTTCAAACTTTCCTAGTTTTGGTGGATACAAAAATTATTTTCAAAATGTCTCGTATTTATTGTAGTTAAAGTTCCAGAGTTTCCACGATTTAACAGAAGTATACAATTAAAACGTTAGATATATTATTTTTTGTTATCTCGATATTCGATATTTCGTACAGATTTATTTTAAAATAAGCTGCGTTAAGCTTTATTGCCGACACATTTGCCACATTCTCTAACAGTGGAATATTTCTTGTACGCGATCGCAACAACGATAAAAGTTTCGATAGAAATGTCCCGGAGTTTTTCGACTGCAGAGTTTATCAGGAATCTGAGCGAGATTTATCGTAAATGTATCTCACTATAATATATATATATATATACTCTAAATAACTACTACATACACATATATTTAGCCCTTTCGTTAACCCGTAACTACACATATTCTAACAAGATTCTCTAATTGTTCTTTTTATTTTTTGATATTCCTCCTTTCGTATTATACTTCATTTATCGATTTAAACTTCTATTAAAAAAAAAAAGAAACGAACTTACTAACGAGTGCTGATAAAACGTATTCTTTAAATTATTTTTATTTTCTTTATTTTTACCATCCTCTAGCCTCCACATCTAGGATAATTAAAAAAATTACACTTGCATTCTTTGGATGCACTTTTTTTTAATTTCATCGTTTTTATTCTTCTTCCTATTCTTTTTAACTTTAAAAAGGTTTAATTAAAGCCTAGAATCGTTTCGTGACACTTAATAATGCACAATAGTACTCGGCCAAGGTTAAATTTATTACACGAAGAAAGAAATGAGATTTTTACCGAGAAAGTAATCAGGTACTTACCAACATACAATAAGACTACTTTCCTCGTACTGAGAGTTTTAAAAATGTCGCTGACGTAACTTTCTTTTTCTCTTTTTCTCTTTTTCTTCCTTTCTCCTTGGTATTGCGGTAAAAGCAACTTTTTAAATCTCCAGGATTATCATGGAATGGTTGATCTTGTACAAGCGTTTTTCTACACACGATATAATGAAACATTCTACAATCATTTTACTCGTGATTAGCATTACTACGACTTGGCAATGCTCTTGCTAATGATCACTATTGTTTTTCTTTATAATACATGCATATATACACATACTTGCATAATATATTCACACTCGCAACGTGCCAATTTCGAGATTGCGTTCGAAAGGGATTTTTTTACGATTAATTAGAAAGTTCCTCGTGTTTCCTCGTTCTCTCTCTCTCTCTCTCTCTTACACACACACACATACACACACAATGTTTTTTTCTTTTTCCTTTTCTCAATTTATTAACATTTTCATTTTATACCAGATTATCGGCAACATCCTTGATTATTATTTTTTTTGTATATATATTCCCTCGCGATTGGTTGAAAATTACGTTGAAAAAGTTATTTTCCAGTCGGAATAGAGATCCCTCAGTAAATTAAATGTGATGGGAGAATTTATCACATTGAGCAAACGATTCCACAAAAACGTCGAATATATTTTGTTAATTATTGTATCCAAATAAATGCAACAGAGATCAAACGCGAAATTAATATTTATTATGTAAATATTTGAATGTTTTTTTGTTTATACGTGTTAAACACAAATCGTGCTTTACGTTAAATTATAACAAAAACAAAACGTAAATTATCATTCTCCTATCTATTTTCAATATTGATTAACTCGTTTCGACGTCTCATTTAAAACATTGATTTATAAATTTTAATTACATATGCGTGTATTTCCAGTTGATAGAAAAAATCTAAAATATTCAGAAAATGATTAAAATGAAATAATTATTTTTAATATTACGATGAAAATTCGATAAAAAAAATACTTTTCTTTTAAGTACGAAATAAATTAGCTAGAAAATTAATTTACTTTCATCATACTATATTTAATACAAATTTATTCAGTTTTCTACCGTTAATGCATCGTATAAAACGCACGATACATTCTTTAGCACGATATTAAAACTAATTCACGCAAGTTACCCGAGTTTAGTAGTCTGTTTGACGAATTCGCTATTAATATTGTAATATCGATTACTTTTACAATTATAAATTTATTACTTATATTTGATTAAGTTAAAATCATGAAATATAAAATGAAATACAAACAGGTATAAACCTTTAGGTTTGTGCGTTAGTGTGAGTGTGCATCTATACGAGTTTGTTGAGAATATTTTCGATGTTGCTAAAGTCTAAGATGTTTACTTGTTGCTAAGCACTGGCGTGGTCGAAAAAATCGAGTTATTTACCGGATAAGCAAATATTTCTATGATCGATTGTATGTTTGTGTGTGTGAGTGTGTGTGTCTATGCCTAACATGAATGGAAATTTTTCTAATGAAGGAAACGTTAGAGGGATAGAGGTTTTTCCTTGCTTGTCTCTATCGATGTATTACGTTCATGCCTGCCGGCGAAAGTTAACAGGTAATTAGTTGCCTAATAGAATTAATGGCTATGATGGTCATGCGCCCAACACTCATTACTTAATTGTATTATTAGCCTGAGAAGCTTATAGCCACTCACTCTCTATACAGGGTGAGTCAGAATTAATTGGACACCTGAATATCTCTATGATAAGAAAAAAAATGCAAATTCGTTTAAAAAATGTTAGCGACCTAAATAAAACACTTATACAAACAAAACATGATGTTATGATGAATCATGTGGGTTCTTTCAAATCATTTTGATTTTAATGTAGAAATACTTTGTAACTTTAAATCTAAAAAATATATTCAAGTCTCCGATTAATTCGGACTCACCGATGTATAATTTATTTCTAGTGTGCATCGCATTTTGCGAAAAGGAAACAAATAAAAAGAAGGATAAATAGACAATATATATATATATATTTATAGGTATAGCTATACTTCGTGTCCTTAGTTAATGCGTTTCATTTTTCTCTACTTATACGACAACTGTCCTGCGGATTTTGTATATGAAAAGAGATTCCAGAATATTCTCTCCTATTACGTACATTTCTCCAGTGAAAATTCGACTAACAATAAAATGAAAGCTCAACTTAAATCCGACAGTATTATATTCGAAAATAACAAGATTATTTCATTATTTATCTTTCGAGATATTCAGTTACCAATTTTTATCATAATTATCATTTTTTACATCTTCCATATTCGAGATTAATAAATACGTAAATATTTTATTAATGAATTCTTATATTTTACAATTTTTCTTACTTTAAAGTATATCAAAATGTTAAAAATGTCTGTTAATCTTCTTCATATATTGGGTAGATTTAAATATCAAATCAATAAGCTAACTTTAACGTTCAGCCCGTTCATTTGGAATATTTTTTAAAGAGATAATCACATTTGCATTTCAATAGATAATCAATTTTAATCGTAGCACTTTACGTTGCGCTAATATCGTACTCAATTGAAAGATTAATAGTTCGAATTTATAATTAATAACAGGTGTCTGCCGTGTGTATGTGAATATTCGTAGTGAAATAAGCATTGCTTATAGATTATATGTATTTACACATGTATTCATTAATATTTCATCCTTCATAAATCGAGCAGACGAAATTAAATGATCGGTAAGAGCATCGAAATTCGCGCGACTAAATAGATAATTTCAAATGGTATATAATTCTTAATTAAAAAGAAAAACTTTTACTTACAAATATTATTTGGCAAAAAAAAATTGTTTTCGTCCGAGAGTCGTTGAATAGGTAAAAAGAACTTCTCTCCCTAGAAAAAAATAAAAGAGGTAAACGTCGGAAACAAATTTTTTGTTCTCTACGGTCGGTTCTTCTTTCATTCTTTTGTTAAAAAAAAAAAAAAGAATGATAGATAGATGGTGGAATGAGGAAGAAGAGGTAAGGGGGTGTGGGATTAACTTCTAGCATCTAGAAGATGGTAGGTGAAAAAGTGTAGAATGAAAAAGAAAATGGGACGGCTAGGATACTTAACTGGTTCTTACTTGAAAATCAATAACACACCGTATAGAATCTATCTTCCTTGAAATTTGTGCAAAGCACGTATCGAATCTTTTTATTGAACGATCCACAACCGAAAGATCTATTGTTCCTTCTTAGCATTCTGTAAAATGATTTGGCGACACGTAAGGGTGAAAAGGATTAGAGAGAGAAAGAGAGATAAAGATAGAGATAAAGATAAAGATAAAGAGTAGAGGCAGGAGGAGAATTGCGGTAATGCAGAGAAATACCAAGTTCTATGCGGAAGTTAGAAACTTCTTCGACAAAAGGAAGTTATTCTCCATGACGGTTTAATTCTCTTTGGCACCATATGCGTTGTGCTTTAGTCAAAGAGCTACTAAACTTCTACTTACCAAATAAATTAAGGTTCATTTAATTGAGAAAAACACTAATAATGTCGTTATTATCCTCGATATTATCTTAACTCGGTTTATTACAATTTCTATTCTCCTCGTGTCAATTTTATTGTATTTTTTTTTATCGATAATTATAACAATGTGAAAATGTATATTATGTTTTCTTTTTGGTGCATTATATTCGTTCAATATTATTATTTTTGTTTATTTAATTCATTGTCATGATTATTGGCAAAATCATAATGAAATCATAAGAAAATTCTTTTATCGAATTTATTGCAGATTAATATTTTTATAATAAATCATTTTAGTTGATATTCAAAATAGTTCTCTACCAATTCGTATATTAATTCTTCTTTTTAGTAGTACGTGATTTACAATAGTATAGTAGGCGTGGATGGGATAGCAAATGTATAGGAAAAGTAAATCTAACTCGAACTGAATGTCGATTTGAACGCAACGATTGATCGACTCTAGTTTGCATTTTATCTTAAGATTGCCACTTTCTTTCGGACCGAATACCGTTTTCCAGATACTTCCCCTAGTCCTTCGCATTTTCCATTCAAATACGTTCGGATAAATCGTATTGAAAGTTCCTACTACCATCTTACATACTTCGTTCGTAGTTTTCTCTTTCGAATGTAAAGAACATTTTGAATCTTCCTGCGTATTCTTACACAAACTAATGGAATAACTTATTCGTGTACATGCATTGCCAATTGGTTATTTCAAAATCTTTCATTTGTATTTTATTTTCTTATTTTCTTTTTTCTCATCTTCGGAATCATTTTTACTACCTGTGTTCTTTGATTTACACCGTATATCAGAATGAATTTTTTAAACGACAATGCACCTTTTGAATTGTATTTGTTTTTCCTGACACGTAAAAACAAATGAAAACAATGTAATCTGAATATTGCAGATAAAACCTGTTATTCCAGCTCGGATTAAATTTTTTTTTCGCACGTTTATTTTCTTATTGATCAAACTCCATTTGTTTCGTTTGTAAACATTTCCACGTATTCCCGTTCGATGTTACCAGTTTGATGAATTTGGAAAATCCTCGTGAAACAACTAGCTCTCGTTACAATTCTGTCTTTATATTTTATATACACTTCCTACAAAATAACGTTTATATGACAAGGTTTACGTTAGATGTAATTTGACGTTAATTATGGTAGGAAAAATTAAACAATCTTAGAAAGTCTTAAAGATTTATCATCTACCTTTCGACTGGTATGTTCTATGAGTAACGAGTATAATAGGGTATTAGAAATTTCATCAGGTTTTCAAAAGAAGAAATAAAAAGGAATCATTTCTATATTCCATGTTTAATTTTATTCATTAAACACTTTTATTCATTATAAACTTGCGTAAGAGATATTGAATAGAAAAGAATTCGAGAAAGAGTAATCCGCTTAAATTATTTACTCGAATCTTATTTTTATTTGATTACAATCGATTCGATGCATTTCTTAAATGTGATTCTATTAACTTAAAAGATTTATTATCTGTTTCGTACGATTTTCTTTTAGTGTTTATTTCTTCTTTTTATATTTCTTTCTATTTCGGAATTTCTATCGAGGCACGAACTTTTCGCATGGAAGATTAATCGCTTTAATTATTTTATTCGCTTTCTTCATAAAATCAAGATGCTTTTATGTTAATGAAAAGTATATATAAATGTATACAGTCTTTGATCGTCGTGACTCTTCCTTTCTTCCACGAAGAGGAAAAAAAGTATTTTACAGTAAAAAGATATTACTAATGCTTTCTGAAAGCATTCTTTCCTTTTTGTTTTTTCTCTTACAATCAGAGATGATATTTTTATCACGTTGAAAGATACTCTTTATTTTGAAACCATTAAAGGCAAATGTTCCGTTTCAGATATTAATTATGTTTATTATTTAGCACTTGACGACTAATTCAAATATTTATTTTCTCATTACATTATGGTTGTGTCTTTTAAATTCGTGTTAATTTTTAAGAGGAAAATATTTCAAGACGACAATTTTATATTGAAAAATATACTTGGAATATTTATTCAATTTAACCTTGTCTTTAATTTTTAAAAAGTTTTGAAAAGAATTCTTCAGATAAATCGATGATTTTACCATAAACTAGGATTATTTATTTCCTCGATGAAAAATACATTTAATCTTAGGCGAAAACTTTCTTATCTCCGGATTTTCGTATATACACTCTACGATATAATTTAACGCGATTTGCTTTACTGGGTCATGACTTTTAACTATTTTCGACGGGCGACGCTTGTTTCTCTTCCTTAGTCGAAAAACTCTGTCGAGATTACAAGAGAAACTTGTAACACCAAAGTTTCCAGAGCATCTAAACTATTATCGGTCATGAATAACATCCAAAGTGATACACTTGTTTAACATCTAATGTTCATTCCAATTTAATCCTGATTTGTATTTTTGATCTTAAAAAAAAAGAATTATTTTAAATATTTAATTGAATAAACGGAAGTCTACATATTCATTTTAATAATTAAATTAATTATAAATATATTTTTTTTTCTATTTATCGTTAACAGAGAGATAGAACATAAATTGATTAGATTAATATTATTTAAATATTATTAGCATCGGTTTAGTTGTAGACACCTAATAATTCCTTCAGTTTAAATATATTACTAAAATAATAATGAAAAACTCGAGAAAGATACTAAATCTTGATTACGAAGGAAGGATTAATTTTCTTCATAAAATATAGTTCTTGCAACCCTATGATAAGATATACGTTTCGTTTTATCTATGGTTGACTTCTTCACACCATATTACATTTACCACCCACCGGAAAATGAAGTTTATGGTTATAGTAGTCCTCTTTCTAACTGAACGTTTCTAACACATACACTCGCATATACGTGTATAATAATTTTTTATAATATTTTTTTAATAAATAAACACTCCAATTTAATATAACTTATTAAATTTTCGAATAAAAAATATAGAAATTCTATGTTAGTTTTGATTCTAGTTTGAATATTTCTACTACGACTGAACAATTAAATCTCTCTTGCGCGTTCCTTTATTTCTATTGTTCAAATAAAATAAAAATTCGAATTCCTGTTAGTCCAATGAAAGCTGACAATAGTAGTGAATTATGTGCCAAAGCTTTCAATAGTGTTTTATTGGAATTTTCACAAAATTTTTGCTTCGTGTATACGACGAATAAAATGGTATTGAAGATTAATAATCCAGTCAAATTACTTTTTTTATAAAAATATATAAAATAAAAGTATATCAAAATTATTTTATATTTTGAATTACGTTAAAAAAAATTTAATGTTTAAACAAATGTATACGTGTTAGAATAATTTTAAATATAAGAAGAGTGCATTAGAGTAGTAGAAATGTGCTAAATAATTGTTAAATTATTATAGAAAATGTATATTATAATTTAAATGTAATAAGTATAAGTTCTGCGTACCTTCCTCCTCGAAATCCACTGTAAGACTGGTTTGAAATAAGCTATTAAAGTTTTTTTTTCGAAAGTTGTTTACATGTTTATCGGTAGGGATTAATTCTATTAATTTCGAATATTATTCTCGTTAATCTAACACCACTTCTAAGAAATCTTATTCTATGTGTATGTGCGTGTCTACACGTATAAATCTAACAGAAGATTTATCTGAAAAGAATGAAAGTAATTGAGACATTTTCTAATTAATATTTAGATCCAGTTTTGAAGTTTGGTTTGTACAATTTTTCTAAAAACATATTAAATAAAAAGATATCGAAATTATTTTATAATTTAAATTACGTTAGAAAGAATTTAATGTTTAAACAAATGTATACGTGTTAGAACAATCTTAAATATAAGAAGAGTGCATTAGAGTAGTAGACATGTGCTAAATAATTGTTAAATTATTATAGAAAATGTATATTATAATTTAAATGTAATAAGTATAACTTATGCGTACCTTCCTCCTCGAAATCCACTGTTAGACTGGTTTGAAATAAGCTATTAAAGTTTTTTTTTCGAAAGTTGTTTACAAGATTATCGGAGGGGATTAATTCTATTTATTTCGGATATTATTCTCGTTACACATGCGCTATTCTTACAAGATCTTATTCTAAGCGCATGTGCGTGCACATACGTGTCTAAATCTATCGAAGAAGACTAACGATTATTATAAAAAATAGTTACGAATACATTTAACAGATACCGAACATATACGAAGGTCAATAACAAATCTAACGATGAAATAACAACGTTTGATTGTCGATACTGGCCAGTGATCAGAAAGTTTTATTTTTTTAGAATCAGTATATCATGCAAATGCTTTTGGAATGTGTATTTCCTTCTAGACAAGCTTATTTGAAAGTTTCCGAGGTAGGTAAGAACAATGGTAGTTGTCTTTGAAGAGTCAAAAAGCTCCTGGGAAAAGAACATGGAGACCATTTGTCGGATTTAATGATTAAAAATCGTCGGTGGGGTATTGTGGATAGGTTTTAAATGGAACGGTGAGGGAATAATCGCAGTTATAAGACAATACGGACGATGTTTTATATCCCTTACCTTTTATTGTCTCTTTTGTAGAATGTTTTTAACATCATGGTCGAAGTGGTGGTACATTTATATTACACATATTTCTCTATAAACCTACACACGTATACACTATCAGTCAAAAGTTAGATATTTTTTTGCTGATTTTCATAAAAATCTAATAACCCAATCCAATTTTTTAACGATCTATTATAAACAAATATTAAAAAGTTTAATTATGTTTTATCCTTGATACCAAAATAATACAACAAACAGTTTGAAAGCATGAATTTTTTCTTAAAAATATTTTTATTTTCTCTTTATTTACGCGGTGATTCCAAACTTTTTGCCGGTAGTGTATATCACAAGTTTATATAGATATACCGAGTATAATACTCATCTCTGTGTGACGTTATAAAGATTTTACGTAAAGTTTTATGTATCCGGTTTAATACACATGCTACCGCATACTACAAAACTTACAGGGTGTCTGAGGTTTTAATATATATTCTTGATACATTATTCTTGATTTGAAAATACCCTTCCGGTATTTCGATCGATTATTATATTCTGTAAGGAAACTTCTAAATAACTAATACCGATTTAGGATTCGCTAAATTAGTTGGAAATAATAAACATCGTAGATCAACATAAGAAAAGTAAACGTGTTCTATTGGAAATATTAGACTAATCCCTGTTGAATATAAATGTGAATACATTTATAATTAAAATGATAGATTTTAAATAAAATTTTAAATGATTTATTTTTATAGAATAATATATTTTTTCTTTCTTATTTTTTCGCGTAGAATAAGTTGATATAGTATAGTTTGGAAAAACACAGACTACGAGTGATACACCGTGTATATATCACGGTGTATCATCATAACCACGTACGAGAGTAGTTTTGTAAAGATCATTTTCTTGAAAGAGTATCTTCAAGGGGCCGGAACACTGAAGAGTAGACATGGGAAATAGAGTAAGGTGTATAACTTTGTGAGAATAAAGTCATACGGTTGAAAAGTATACGAGCTAAGAATGGCTGGGACGGGAATAACGTGCTAGGAATTAGGATACAGATAATTAGAATACCGTAATCGTAAATTTCTTCTTTAACGAGAGTGTCGACAGGCAAAGTCGAGAGAGAACAGGGTTAATATTATGTAGCTGCAACTTAACCGATCTGGAACATTGTCAACGTACACCAACGTATGTATTCAGACACACACACACTCCCATATGCAACGTTAACTTAAATTTATCTCAACAATATTTTACGTTAGACCTAGAAATTGTCAAGAATAATATATTTGATTTGACTTTAGGATCAAATTTTGCCTCGAAATCAAAGAATATGATATAATAACTCATTTACAAATTAAAATATGAATATTCTATTATTGGAAAAAAGACGAATGCATATTTGAAAATTTTTGTAACTTGCAATAATAAAAAAATTACGTCTTAATTAGATCATTGGTACCATCTAAAAGTAATATAACTAATAATTTATTTTTTAATGTATCATCTCACATGAAATGTAAACTCACTTTGTATGGGAAAATTGATTGAAATTATGAAAAATGATGGTGAAATCCTATTAGAACTCGTAGAGAAATTCAAAACTATCCCATGTTATTCGTAGATTGGATCAAGCAAGAAATACCGCATACAATGTGTTAATAATTAGTTCTGATGGAACGGGCGTGACATATGCGTACACCTGTTGCCAAATGTTCGTGTTAGGTTCTGTCAGGCATGTCTCGTTAAATATCTATATCGCTTTAGTTATTCTTGGGTTCATTGATCCCTAAACAGCAGGGGTCAGAACGATTCTATATTTTATATTAATTTAATATTCTGTTATTTTTCATATTATTTAATTATTTAATTAATATTTCAATCCATAATATTAGACGTAGAGAAAGGAGCAGAAGGGGGATGGGTGTACGATAAAAAACACGAAGACAAATTTATCCTTCGTCGTTCTTCTTACTTTATTTTCTTTATTTTCCTTTTTTTTATTTTTTATTTCACGAGTATTTCATTCAATCACACGGGTCCAACATAATAAATCAAGATTTTTCGTAAAACAAATCATTCCTCTTTTTTGTTTACTTATTTTATTCTTTTGAGAGAAGTTTCATTACTTCTTCCCTTTTTTTATTTATCCTTTCTTTGAATTTAAAACAGAAACAATTGAAATACTTTCGAACTCGCATAAATTTCTAATTTTCTAACATATTATGTAAGTATGCAATTTTTGTTTTACGTATTAATAGATACGTGGAACACACCATACATCGAAAGACATTCATTACATGGTCTGAAAAGGAACCTGTCCGGCGAGTTTATGTTTATGTACAATGAGTCATAAAAATATGAGACAATTGTTTTTTTTTTTTTTAATATCTTATAACATTTTCCAGATTATAGTGCCAATAACTTTTAGAACAAGTGTAGCTCGTTCCATTAAATATAATTATTGGTTAACTTTTTAACGAAATAGAAAGAAATAAATAAAATTTCTTGACAAGACATAATTATTTTTGATCGTTGCAGGAGTAGTAAAATTGCGAGACACTTTATTTGTTTTATCTATATAAAAAAAAAAGTAATTTAAAAATCTTTAAATATTTCTATGACTCATCGAATATACGCGTGTATGCGTGTGTATTATTATTTACGTATGTACAATAATTAAACAGCGACATATTACAAGTACGTTTGATTTTTTTAAACGCAACTGCAACAATAATCCCGATCGTTAGAAAGATTTCGATATCATTTCGAGAGATATTTTAATTCGATGTGGGGTTTTCGTGCTGTCTAATAAGGTGCAGAAAATTGCGATGATCTTTAGATCGAAACGTAGCGCGCTTAACGAAAATTTCGCAATATCATTTAATTAATTAATTAATTTATTTTTTTTTTCATTCATTTAAATATTATTTTCTTTTCTCGATCTTCTTAAATCACTACTGATATTTGTTTTTCTAGGATATAATACATATTATACGTTGAGTAAGTACATCGAACGCAGCATCAAATTTGACGGTGGACTTAAGAAATAATCCCTTTTTTAAGGATTATCAAACTGTTTTATTTCTATTTTAATGAATTAGTATTTTTTCTTTTTTTTTTTTCTTTCTCTAATAATAATAGAACGTATCTTCTCGTTCGACAATTACAACGTTTTATGTTTGTTTATTTTTTATTTCACTTCATTTCATTCGTAAATGATCGATTTTATCGTCAGTTTCGATTTTGTTTCATTTTTTTTATTTATGGGACTCTACAATTCGTGTTACTATTATCGTATATGTGTATTCTTTAAAATTACATTTGAGAAAAGAAAAGGATAAAATTAATTTAAAAAATTACTCAACTTAATACCACGATGGGTATTATTTTAATCCATGACCGTGATATCAACAACATGATTTTTGGTTCGAATGAACTCTCCGATTTTATTAGGATTTTCTTTTTTATATTTTTTGGATTCCCTTTGTATAATCTCACGATGAAGTATGATTTATGTTCTCTTTTTTTTTCAACGTTAAACGTAATCGACACGCAATATGTGTGTCAATGTTTAGATAAAACGTAATTAATTTTAATTAGTTTTGCGATGATATTCGAGGTTTCTTTTTTTTTTCTTCTTCTTCTTATTTACAAAATATTTACAAAAAAATGATATGGCAGAACGGACAGAAATGGATATTCCCTTTCGTTTTTATATTTTTATATCCCTCGAGTCCGTTTTTTAATTTTTTCTTTTTTTTTTTCAAATCGTTTAGAACAAATTTCGTTATTTTTTTTGTTCAACGTTGAAAACGGTGAATATATATTAAATAGGTTTTCAATCCTATTTCATTTTATTTGAATATATTCTTTTGATCGTTAAATATATATTATTATATTATTACATTTAATATAATTGTATTTGTATTTATATATATAGATATTTTTAAATATTTACAATTCTGTTAGCTTATAATTACGGCAAGACTTTTAGAAGCGCGCACGCGCGTTTTCGCAACGTATTTACATATTTAGGCGAGTTTTTACGAATTTTAAGCGTGTCATTTTTTTTCTTCTTCTTCTTCTTCTTCTATATTATTTTATTCTTTTCCGCAGTCGAAAATCTCATTAAAATATTATCCTTCTCGTATTATACTCACGTAAAATAAATTGACTTACTGTAGTTAAAAAAGATAAACGCAAGTGTATACGTAAATATTGAATTTAGCAAAGAAATATGTTTATCCGAATTTCTCATATTTTCAAGATCATCCCATCGTTCAATTTTTCAATTAAAAATTGACCCAACTAAATAAAACACAAGTTGCGACTATTGCAAAGATGTTTTCTCATCGGAGGAACGAAATTAAGCCAAGTTAAGCCAATCCACGGAATGTCCATCATGGACGAAGTTAAAAATAAAAATAAAAATAAGATTTCGTAAGAAAATTTGGTTACGAGAAAAGAAAGACAAAATCACGACGAATAAGTATTTGGATAATAATTCGTATTAAGTTCATTCGTCATGAACGAAAAATAAGTAAAGTAAGGGAAAAAGGGTGAGAAGGGTGAGAAGGGTTCGAAGGTTATCTCGATGGACCTTTAGACGGTGACCTCTTCCGAGAATCTGCTCTTATCGTCGAGGTTGATTACAATGGCATGGGTCCTGGCGTGACCGGATTTACTCTTGGACTTATCTTTTGGATCATTTTCTTTTCCGTTAGGCTCAGAGTTCGTTTCCGTGGCTGGTAGTATATCCTCGTTGGTGCCGATTAGTTTCGAGGACGTCGAGACTCCGACATCGTTTTTACCATCGTTGCTACTAACGTGAATTTCTTTATCGGTTTCTCTCAAATCCGTATGTTCTCCTTTTCGCATACTCGTACTACTGCTACTGCTAGGATAGCTATTACGATGCTGATCCTTACTCCGTAAACCATTTTTCTCGATACATGCTTGACATTTTTTCTCATGTTGTCCCATACCTTTTATACACCACGAGTATTTACTTTAGTATTCAATTTTATTTATTTTTTCTTCTACCCCACTCCCCTTATTTCGAATTTGTTTCCTTTTTTAAATCTACATAGCACCAGTTGAACCTCTTCAGGATTGCAATTAAAAAGATTTTCTTTTATTACAAATAAAAATGATTAATTTTGAATCGACGTATGAATATTGTTTAAGCGTTCACATGCGTCAGAGGTTTGCGTGATGATTTTCTTACGATTTGATATATTTTACTTTTTCCTTCGTAATGTGGTAGACACGATTTTGAACAGACTGCATTCGAATACGGGGACACACGAATGACCGGTATGCCAAATAATATGTAAGACATGTTTTAAAATAATCTGAATTAAAATCTACGCGAATGTTATATTAAAATAAAATAAAATAATACTGTGTGGTTCACGTATACGTGATAGAAATCCTGAAAAGGTTTTAACATAGAAACGTTCTCAACTAATGTTTTCTTTACTTGAAATATTTCAAACTAGTCGAATTTGTTCTAAACACAAATGCGTTTCAACCGAAGAAAGAAAGAAAGAGATATTCGAAATATTCTTATACGAAATATTCTCGAGTAAAAAGATCGTCGAGAATATCTTAAAGCTACTCTTACCTCCACGTTTGTGATCCTTTTCGCATGATACACCAGCTTCGCTTTCCACGAAAGTACGGGAACCGTTAAGGTCGTTCAGTCTAATGCTCGTAGAAATTGCTTGAATTGTCGATACTTGGGCTTCACTACGATTTGCTGCTTCTTGCATAGATACAATTTTATTTACTAGATAATGGTTACCCAATAACACGTTCTTCTCCTTTAAAACATCCAGTTGAGCTATAAGACGACGGAATTCCTCCTAAAATTGTAAATTTCAGTTCTGCCATACTTTTAAACATCTTCTTTTAGAATTTTTCTACGAATTTAAAAAAGTTTGAAGAGAGAGAGAGATAGATAGAGGGATAACAATTTGTTTTTAAATTAAAATTTTAGAAATAAAATATATATGCATGTATAAATACATATTTGTATATACCTGGTAGGTATATATGAAGGTATCTTTATGTTCACAAAACAGTCAGTTGCAGTCAATTTTAAACAGTAAGTTACGTCAAAAGAGAGAGATAAAACCTCGTATTACACTATATATATATATATACGGTATCGAGAATCATATTGAAAAGTAGGATTATTTTCTATATTACTTCGGTTTTCATTTTTCCATTCAAATGAAAATATTTAATCTAACACTGGGATATATAAAATGTGTTTGATTAAAATCCTGTCTATTATGTATTTTCTATTATTAAAAAAAAAGTAAAGAATACAAAGGAAAAATAATAAAATCTTTTTAGTGATTTATTCATATCAATAATAAAGGTATATTATAAATAATAATAACACATTCAATTATTTATGTTATAAAATGAATTACTTACAAGCATCGAAAATGTGTTTAAAACATAGCCAAATAATAAATGGAAAATGTTCAGAAAAATCTAACATGTCCTATTCAACACTTAAATATTAAACCTTCAACCGATGTATGTTTGTTTTTTTTTGGTGCATTTATTGATTCGTACAAATCTGTACAAGGATTGATACAGATTATAAGATTTAACAGCAAGTGCTTCATTGAATCTCAAATCCTAATTAAACCAAGGAATCATTGTTCTGTTCTTACTTTAAAAGCATTAGTTTTTGGAGGAAATCAATCGATCTTTTGTAAAGACGTTCACTTTTCGTAAATCTCGTCTAATTAGGTTCCAATTATAAAGTCAATGCTATGGAATCTTGTTCGTGGTTTGTTCCTTCGAACTTATTTGAAAATCTAATACGAATTATTTATTAGTCTCTCGCGAATTTTTTAAACAGATTCCTATTATCGATCACTTGGTATTTTTAATATGGAAAAATGTGTTCTTAACTAACGCTTGTTATTTCTAAATCCCGTCAGGAATAAGAAACTTTTTCTTTAAAAATGTTCACAACTACCGCTGTTTATTTCAGGTCACTTCAGAAGGGAAGGAAACTTTTTCTTTTTCTTTAAAAACGTTCTAAACTCTTCTTACGCTTGTTATTTTAAGTCATTAAATTTTGTATTTTAAAATTCCAAATGATATAAACAGAAATAGTTTTTGCTTCGATTTTTTTATTTTCTATATTTTAAACAATGATTTTATGTTTTATTTTGAGATTTTTTTATTCAATACGCGTAATTAAATTTGTTTATATTTAATATTCAATAGATTTTAATCAAAAATATTTAATAAATCATACTCTTCCTAATTGATAGTTAAATTTTCATTTCTCGAATTTTCAATTACCGCGTGAAATAATCTATGTCTATTTTTCTTTATTTTATTTTTTCTACTATTTAAATAAATTCGCAGTATTCGTCAAGAAGAAGAAAGATCTTGGATTTTTAAAGAAGAAGAAGAAAACTTTTTCTTTGTTATTTAAGCTTTCAAGGTAGAATTTAATCATAATTATTATCCAGTTTCATTAACCTTACCGTCAAACTTATTTTTCGGCGATTCTCAAGCTTGAAAAAGTTAAATTAGTTAAGAAGAGTGAATTTTTCTCTTATCCATTTTTCTCTCTTTCTCTCTCTCTCTCGTTTTCTTTTTTTTCTTTCTTTCAGTCGGTTATCCACTCGAACTTTTTTATGAATATTCATTAAGACTAAAATCCATCCGCGAGATGAAATAATAAAAGAAGAAAAAGAAGAAGAAAAAAAAACACAAAAGGTAACATAAGCGTCGTTTATAAAAAAAAAAAAATGCTTACCGTAGAACCGTCACTTTCCTCAGTGAAATTACCTTGCTGGAGTGATATTGAATTTGTCTGATTGCTCGTACCTTGCGGTCGGCTACTTTTACTCAAAAATTTGATAGCTGGACCGGCAAGTTTACCAGCCGAATCCTCTTTGCCATAACCGCGGAATACCACGTAAGCCTTGGTAAAATAAAATAAAAATATGAACGTTTATATACCGAACTGGATGAAATTATACAGTATTTAACTTGTTAACCCAGGTGTTAGATTATTCTTATATTAATAGTTTTAAAATTCATTTACTTTGATAGCTAATGAAATATTAACACGTTAGAGAAATACAAGCTTTATTTTTGTCAAAGATTCAAAATTAAACGATGTTATTAATTATCTTATCAAAAAGTTAGATGAAATTTTGTCTACGATTCTTTCAGCCTCTTTGGCTAACAAATTAAATATTTCGAAGATTGTTTCTTTTTTGTTATTATTTGATAAATCATTTAGACACTTTAGAAAATTATTTGCATTTCTTACCTTGCTGCCGAATATGAGACACAACAATAACGTGACTGTTAGTTGGGTATGACAGAAAAATATGATGTATAATAAATCTGGATTGGCCGGTGATTGCAGAAACAGCCTGGCAATGGAAGAGAAAGAAAGAAAAGTATTCTTATCAAATCGTTAGTAATCATTATTTCGAAGATATTTCTTATAGAAGAAACCAAACAAATAACAAATTTTTTTAATCAAAACGCATAATGTTTCAAAGATTCGTGTATAACATTTCTTGCAATTCGCACAAACGCATGAAATTAATGAAATAATCGTTTATATTTTTAATATCATTTAGAAATTATTTTTATTTTTGATAAATAAACATTAACCGTGTCATAGAATAGAAGAAAAAAAAATCATTTCAAGTTACGTAAAATTTATTTCTATTCGTTGTAGTATCGAGCTGATTAAAAGCGTTGGATTGGTAAAACGAGAAAAGTCAATTCGATTGAAACGAGTAGACAGACACCGTTGTTTTCGAGATTTCATCCGACCTCCCATTTTCTTGCTTTGTCAAATTTACGAGAAGAAATTTATAATTAGTCGAATAGACTTTAGAAGAGAAAACGACACTTTCCTTCCGTGAGAATTACCTCTGGTAGTCGGATTCAATTACAACGAGTTTTCTTCCATTTAAAACGGTTACCTCTCGTGGTGCCGATGGTTGATTAAATTTATTATTCGTGAATACACTTCGTAGAGAAATTTTATTGTATTTAAATGTATTATAATAATGTACACTTGAAAATTGTATTATTTTCTTCTTCGATAAAATATCGAAACGTTATTTTATATAATAATATATTACTCAAATTAATATTTACCATATTCATTTTATATTTCATATTTTAATTCGAGTTAGTCCAATTAAATTATGTCTGTTTGATTTCGATACGTAAAATTAACGATACTTAATACCAATTTACGAATGTAATTTCACTTTCATTGATGTAACGAAAAAATTAATTACACACTTGTTTCGTGAATACATTTTGATAGAGGAATGATAAAAGCTTTAAACGAGTTTACATTTTTTCTATTGAACGTTAATAAGAAAAAAAGAAAATCATGTAATTGGACTGTAATAAAAACTTGTAATAATTGGTATCGGTTAAAAATAATGTCATCGGGTGTTTAGGTCATAATAAAATATTAATTGAATTTTAAAACTTACATTGAAACATTCAGGAAGACCGATAGCAAAAATTCGTTGTAAATGGCCATCGATATGAATCGACTCTCGTTAAATTCGGACGGGGTTTTTCTAACGACGATGCACAGTCTGATACCCCAAATAAGGAACATCACCTCGACTGAAAATAAAACGAAAGAGAGAAAAAGAAAAAAAAAAGAGATAGAGTAATTAGGTCAAATTAACACAATAACGATATGTGTGTGTGGATATGTGTTGTTGAATTGAAGTTCTCTCGTAGAATGCCTATACGAGATCGTATTTGAACTATGTAAACACAGTGAATTATTATTTCCATTTCCCAACATGTGTAATGATACTTATTAGTCATTCGGATTAAAATTATCATAGAATAATTATTCTATTATTATTTTATTATCATTCGATTATCATTCAATTATTATAATCGATTTCGAATTATTACAGATGATTACGTAATATCAAACAATGTTATTTCACTGTTCTATTATTTTAATCAAAACCAAATATGCAATGCACAAATTTCAATAATATCATTCACGTAAATTGAATTTAAATTAGATAATTAGTATTATAGAAAACATTTATCCTTCTTTTCAAAGTCAATATCCATTTATTATACGGTGTTCTAAATTAATACAATTATTGGATAACGGAATGGTAGATTTTTTAACAACATTTATCCACGTACTTCGATTAATTTGAAAGAAATATCAGATTCGACGTACGTATAAAATGTAAGTTTTAAATTTGTTTGTGATTTTTATAATGATTTAATGATTTTCGAATTTTGTATGTTAATTTTACGATAGAAATAAGGTACTTCGTGTTGTCTTATGTAAGAATTAGAAAAAAACTTGGCTCGATAAATTCACTCTCGTGACTTTCCAGCAATTAATCGTTCTCTCTTTTTTTCACACACATAAAATCTCTCTCTCTCTCTCTCTCTCTCTCTCTCTCTTCCTTTCTCTCAGTCTCTAACGAAACGAAACGATTCGAATAGCTCTTGCAAGTTTCGCGTTCCCACGTTGAGCTTGACTTTGATGTAAGCCGACTTCCTCGCTTTTGTAAAACTTAAATTCTTAGACCCGTGGATCTATTTTCTACTTAAGCAAAGCACGAAGTTATAAGTTAAAGTTCCTTTTTTTATTTTTATTTTCTTGCTTTTTACTTTTCCCCTCCGTTAGAAAAATTACCAAACTTGCGAAAATAACGAAATAAGTGTAGGGCCTTCTTTACCACCTTGTCGTCTCTACCGTTTCTCACACATTTTACGTTTAACAAATGAGAACAAAAAGTAGAAGAAAATAAACGGGAAAGAGAGAGCAAGCACGATAAATTTCCGTGGACAAGAGGAGGAGGAGAAGAAGAATAATACTTCAGTTCTTTCACACTTTCTTATCGTTTTGGTGAGAGATAAAATAAAAGTAAAGTAAAAAAAAATATTGATATACAGGTAATTTCGAGCGATTAACTTTCCTTATCCCTCCCGTACGTTTCTCCCTTCTTTTTTTTTTCTCAAGTAATGCCGTTAGATTTTTTTTCTTCCTAGGCCGTGAAGAGATGAAGGAAGGAAGGGATAAGGGGTAAAGGTAAAAGGTAAAACGGGGATGAGAAAAAGTAAAGTAGGAGGAGAAGGAGAAGATAAGTCCTAGAGATTTAGCTTTGGATGCGGGTTTGGACTTCTACTAAAAGACCGGCAGAGGTTAAGTTCTTATATTTTTCTATTTTTTTACTTACGATTAGTTTCATCTCCCTCTTGCCACGAAGAGAGAGAGAGAGAGAGAGAGAGAAAATAAACGCCGGGTTAGACTTAAATCGGTAAGATTTATTACTTCTTTGCTGGTCTTGACGCCTCATCTCTCTTTCTCTTTTTATTTCTCTTTCTATTTCTTTATATTCTTTTTTAACTCTCTCTTTCTCTCTTTAAGCTTATCTCAAAAATCGAACGAACGTACTCGATTGTTTCTAATCGATCGGGGATTAAGAAAGACACACGCTCACGTTTCTAAATCGACGTTTCTCTTAAACGAAATCCTATTTCTTTATCTTTTGTATTTATTTATTGTTTTCTTTCTCTAAAGAGAAACGATATCGTTTTTGATTATTTTTCTTAGCAAAACGAACTCTTTTCGTTATTTAATGTAAAAATAGAAAATACCCAAAGACGGGTAAGATAATTCGTAAGGTAAGTTTTAACGAATCCTCGACCTTTTTCCTACCACTTCCATTTTCAAGATAAAAGTTAATCGTTCCAAATTCGCAAGGTCTCGGCAAGATGGTAGGTAGGTAGGTAGGTAGGTAGGTAGGTAGGTAGGGGAACATTTTCTAAATAAGTATTTCTACTTAAAGTCAAGCATCTTTTTAAAAAAAGGGAAACGCAATGTGGCCATCCATTCTGATGTTGATGATTGCACGAATATAACTTTCATTTGAGTAACGAGCAAATTCCAAGCTGACGCTGCTGTTTACTTTTTAGTTTTATTCTTTTTTTTCTTTTCGTATAAAAATAAAAAGAAAAATTTACATACGAACGAATTTTTGCGTCAACATTTTTGCATGGAAAAAAAAAAGAAGGAAAAAATAAATAGAAATTACTTATTTTATTCGTTTACTCGGTAAATTCGTTCGGATTTAAAAAAAAAAAAAATGAAAGTGCATTTTGCATTACAAACGAATCGCGTGTTAACCAATTTTCACAGAAACATAATAAAAAGAAAAAAAATGCAGCATTCGTTTACTTCGATTTAAGAGAACAATTGACCGGAATAATTATTTTTTTTTATTGTGTGGGGAAAAAAAGAAAACTTATCGATGTTTACTTTTAAATACTGCCAAATTTTCGTGACTTTTTAAGTAGTAGTTTATGCTAGGAAAGCTTGTAAAATATTTATGATTCGTTAAAATCGATTGGAAGTTAGCTTATGCGACTGAAATATCCCGGAACGAGGTTTATGATCTTCCATTAAAGTTTTCGTCTTAACGATACGCGTGTAATGAGCTGTAACGCTTGTAACCATCGTTAATAGCACTTAAACCATACGCCAACCGTTCGGGTCGGATCTTTCTACGTAAAACATTTTCTACACGTATATACATGAATACATACACGCACACGCACACGCACATACTCACACTCACACTCACACATATATACATCTATCAGAACCCGGTAGAAGAAAATGATATTGTAAGATTAATTAGTTACGTGTACCGGACGACTAATCATTATGTTTTGTGTGTTGGCTTTTCGACTAGCCTTTCTACAGCAGCCGCTACTCTTGTTGGGTATACATTTTAGATGATCAATAATTTTCAAACTTTCTACGCTATTATATATATGTAAAAGAGATATATATGAGTGTCATATTACATAAGCAAAGGACAAACCTAATAATTATATATGATACATATTTTAGATCATATATTTTTGACATATTTGTAAATAATATTAATCCAAGTGTTTTTCGATCGAATAAATCAAAACGATGGTTCGTGTAATAAATCGTAACGCTAAGAATTATTATTATTTATGCAACGACTTGTTGCGAGCTTTCTGATAAGGTTTTAATTAGAAACAATATTTCGATAAACGATACTTATTGAGTTAATATTTTTTTATAGGAAAGATACATTTTTACTTTTTTAAGAACCGTTGTAAAAATATCGTGAAAGTATGTGAAAAATATTTAACAATAAATGGATAATTTAGAAATAATAAAAATGACAAATAAAAGAGGGATCATTGAGATTTACTGAATGATTAAATCGATATTGTATATTTTGATAGAACAAGTGACTTAAATAGAAAATATTAAAGGTATTGATATAAATCCTTAGGGTGTATATATTAAGACCACTCCCCTCCCCCAACGTTTGTATACTTGCAAGTATCGTTGCATAAATTTAGCTCCAACGGCTTGGAATATTACTGCATTATTAATGATGATGGAAGTTATTTGATCCGTTAGAAACTGATATTACGTTTTATCAAACACTCTCGATTTACCATTATGTACTTTTCAATAATGTTTTTTTCCCTATGAAAATAATCATATTTCAAAATTAAATAATATTTTTCTTGCAAAATAATCTGTCGCATCCTAGCTATGTAAAAGGAGTATCGATTTATTCATTCTCCCTCTCTTTCGTATTTTAATATTATAAAATATGAGTTTTTCGTGTTAATTAAATCAATAGATATTATCTTTTCAATTAATTATACTTACGCGTTGTAAAGCTGTGATCCCACCAATCTGTTCGACAAAGGTACGCTTTCAAATCATCAGCAGTACGTGCAACTATGACAACTGGTGGTGCAACTAATGTACGAATACTTAAAAATACGCTGAATATCATTACTATGATACCAAGACGTTTCAGCAAACTGGCATCCGTAATTTTAACTGCCTTTGCTGATTTTACTCTAAATATCACCGATATCCTGCAATCAAAAAAAAAAGAAACATTTATTTATAATTGTATTTTGTTTTCTGTATTAATGGGTTTATTAATCTCGTAAAATAAAATAAAAATAAAAAGATATATGTATCAAATAAAAATTATGTTATTTTTAAAAAAGATCATTAGAGGTATTTTTTATTAAATTTTATCGATAAAAATAAAATTGACGTTATTGTAAGATAATTTTATCTGACTTTTCCTTAAAGATGAAAATTCGTTATTTCAGTTGTATCTGTCCTTTACCATACCTCATTAATTTATTTTGATTATTAGTATTAACAGGATAAATGACTGTGCGAGTCCTTTTGTGAAAATGATATCTCGAGAAACAATGGAAACTTTCTTATCGTTAACGAAGAATACCGAATCAGAGTTGTAGAAGTTGAACAGTCTCGTAATGTAAAATCTATGTCTCGACTAAGATTAACGATGATTTGACAATAGTACAGAAAAGGGATAATTATGGTAGGAAGGGAGTGGGTATTCGATCGAAACAGGGGTAAAGCTTTCCCTTTTAGTTTTAATCGATTTAATGAACACACTGCGAAACTGATTTAATCAGTTCACTTCATTTTACTTGACTTCTTCGTTTTACCTTTACTTTTTAACGACCACCTAACTTCGATTTATCCAATTTATCGTTGAGATATAAAATATGAATATCTAAAGAAAGAACTTGGAAAGGAGGGAGGGGCAGGGGAGGAAGGGAGTTCATTTTAGGTGGGAAATGAATAACATTTCTTCAAAGACAAATTTTTATTTCCATTTAATAACCAATATTTTGTTTTTATTTTTTCTATTTTATATTTATACGATAAAAATTGATTCTATCAAAAGCATTGAAATATTTCAGATTTATCATGTGTTAGAAGAAGAAGAAAAAGAAAAAAGAGGGTTTAGAAAAAGATCAAAAAGAAAAGATTCGCATGAACCTTTCTGAGCGTGAAAACGAATGAAGTTAGAAGAAGTGACCGGGGATAGGTGAAAAAGAAATAAAAGAAGTAGAAGAAGAAGTAGAAGAAGAAAAGAATAAAGAATGGAAAAAGAAAAAGAATAAAACTAGGAAGAGGAAAAACGATCTTTTGTCCCGGAAGTTTGAAAGAGTACGGAAATCCTGTGGTTTCGAGAAGGTACCGTTTTTGTCGGTAAGAATCGAAAGAGACAAGTACTGGGGGCAATAGTAAGGTACCGGCTAGATTATCGATCCTTTATAAGTTCCAACATTCTTTTCTAGTTCTTTCTAGCTTTAACCTACGATTAAATGGATTTTTCACTGATATAGTTTCAAGAAAAAAAAAAAAAAGAAGAATTTAAATCCAGGTAACACATGTCGTTGAAGGTTCGTTTTAATACTAAAATAAAAATGCTAACAATTTTTTATTCATTTAATTATTCAATACTCGTTTGATATTGACATAATATTAACAAATATTTTCCATCCATTATAACTTTCCTCAAAAATTTGTTCTTTCATTTTTTTCGCAATTCCACATTCGCAAATTTTTGAAATATAAACTCAAATAAAAAATATTTAAAAAGAAAAGCGTGAGGGAAGAAACTTTTTGAACGATTTAATGTTCGTTTTACATTTATAGCAATTACATTTCTGCAAATTGATTTTTAAATATTCAAAAAACATTTCTGTATACACGAGTTAAAAAAAACAAATTGGAAAGCTGTGAATTCGGAAATATTTTTCTAAATTACGTTTTGCATATACAACGAGAGTATACTTCAAAGAGATTGTGAAACCACGCGAAAAAGGGGTAGAAAGGAGGAAGATCCTTCATCGAATTTTTCGGTCGATAAATAACGGAGTAAAATATGCAAGGGGGTAGGTTTGCTGGGGAATACACTGTTACAAATGAGATATAAAACTTTTCTTTAAAGTATTCTTTTCAACGTTGAATAGTCTCAATGGTATATATATACACATATATATCTTTTTTGATTTATGAATGATGACTGCAAAATAATAACCCAATGCAATTGACGAATCGCTTTAATGATTGTTTATAACAAACAAAAAGGAGAAGATAAAAGATGACAGATGAGTTATTAAAAAAATGTGTAGAAAATATAAAACAGGTTATAATGAAAGTAAATATTTCTTACTGTAAAAAAAAGAAAGGTTTGTTATTTTCTATTTTGAACAATTCGGTGATGTTCGGAATTAAACGAGAAAATGAGGAAAATTCGAATTTAGGTTGGTGGTTCGGTGGTTCGTGTTAAAATGTTCTCAAAATGTTCTCAAAATGTTCGATCTCGACGCATAGAACAGGAACGGAGATATTAGAGGGTTGGTGGATTGAAGTTGGGAGTCTGAAGGGGAAGGGACAGGGGGAGAGAGGAGAGAGAAGAGAGAAGGGAGGAAGAGAGTGGGTGGATGGTTGCATGCGGGCTGGATTAAAGCTTTTGCAATGTGTCGGACAAACAGAACTGACGAAGACTTTACTATTACTGAATATAACGATAGTGTCAGGCATATTATCAGGATGACCGGATGTGTGTCAGCGACATTACTTGCACGTACATATCGAATAGGTATTATATATGTGTCAGTGTATTGGTAGATATAATACGAGAGAAACGTGGCTTTCATCGAACCAATGTAAATCAGGATAATGGGTGAGAAGAGAAGAGGAGGGGCAGAGAGATTCCTAACACCTACGATATTGACTCGTTAACATATCCAGAGTTGAATACAATTTACTCCTAAATACTCCATGATCTTAATTTCCAATTTAAATGATATTAGTGTAATATCATATCTTTTCATTATATTTCCCCTCGTTTATTTCGAAATCGTACTAAAGGATCATCTCTGTAATTATCAGATTCGTAACCCAGGGTGTTTTTTGATGATGAGACGTTTAATTGGTTTAATTGGATACCACAATTAATTTGAAATATTAAATATCCGAGAAAATGAGGGTTTACAAGGTTTCAAATCACAAAAGAAATATACTTCTAATTATTTTATTCCATTTTCTTCTTCTTGTTAAAAAAAAAAAACAAGCGACCGAAAACATTTCTATGCTTTCAACATTTTTCATTTTCATCTATGGTATTACTTAACGAAGAAGTAATATGATTAAATTTAACAGGAAAATTTTAATACAATTATACATTTAATACTCTCTAACGATATCGGAGAAAACAAATGAATAATTAAAATTCATTGCAAAGATTTTCATTATTATTATAATATAATTTATAAAATTTTGAAATGACCTAGAATTAGGTTGCCAATTATAAATAATGAATGTTTTAATATTTATAATTATTAGTTGAATCGTATAAATATAATTAAAATGTATTATTTAAATAAGAATTCAATTTCGAGTATAATTTCGGATCTGTTGATTGGTCTTATTCGTAATATCTTCGATGTACTTGTTCAATTATACGTCTTTCATCTTACGTATCGTCTACGTTAAATAATTAAATGTTCTCACGTTAACGTTTCAAAGCTAATGAGACAAGTTGGTGTATTGCGATACCAGAAGCTTAGCGTTTAACGTTCTTTGAACGTGCGAAAGCATGGGAGGATATTTACTCGCCGCAGATGGCAAATTGCAGAGTTGTAAGCGTCATTATCCAAGTAATCGATTCTTTTCAATGACTCTTCTTATTTTCGACGCTTACCTACAACTACCTACTTTAGAATTTATACAAAGGTAAACCCTATTTGTCAATCTTTTTCCTTACCAACTTCTCTACATGTTTAATTATATTTCCTAAGATGAAAAATACATTGCAAGAAAGAAAAAACAAGAGGGAGAGAGAGAAAGTAACGAATATAATTTATTTATTTCCAGATTTGGTAGAAACATATAAATAAATAAATAAATAAATGAAAGAACTGATACAAATTTCTGGATACATTGGATATACCGTAAACGAAATAACGAACACGTTGTAACTTTGTTGCTTATTATTGTGGGAATTATTTAGGAATTCTTTTTTACGATAGGATTTATAAAAAAATAATTATCTATCGTTTGTTTACTTACCGCCAAGTTTTTAACATCAATGCACCGTACGTCAAGGAAAATCCAATTTCTCGTAGCCAAACTCTAACAGTGCAGGTTATAACGTTTGGCTGAGGATACATTACAATAGTCTACAAAATAAATACATCTTTATTACAAATGATAGATAAAGAATAGAATCATAATTGTACGGTTGAAATAATTCGTAAACAAATGTTATCGTACACATTTAATGAAAAACAAATATCAAACAGAAGTTTTGCAACGTTAATCCGACGAATATCCATAAATAAAAAAACATTCAAATGTTTAACAAATAGTAGTTCATGGATTGAATTCTTTGGAAAAAGAAAATATCTGACTTTACCGTGCAATATATGAAGAAAGCACCCAACACTATAACGCGTAGTAAAACCGGGCTGGCAGCTCTGACCACCTGAAAATAAAACAAACGTTTCTTCGATATTATTTGTTGTTGCGAGAAACCTGACAGGAACAAAATGTTATAAAATTTTTACACGTATCATTTGAAGGTTGTTAACAGTATTGCCATATATGTGTTAGGCCCGGGACTTATTGAGTGACCTGCTACACATATATTTAATTAAAAATTAGAGACCATCGTTATCTTCCCTTTATTTTTCTACATTTGGTTTATTTTAGCAAACGTATGTTGTACGTGTACCTTAAAAATTCGATATGTTCTCATTTGTGATATGAAATTCAAAACGTAAACTTGATTCTTTTTTAAAAAAGCACACTTTGCATAAATTATAACAATTTAAAACAAGGTAACACGAATTTTTTTCGTCACGATTTATTTTTAGGTTTTAATTTCGATGCAACGAATTGTGTTCTTGAACGAATATTATTAGAGTCTAGGAGAATGATTAATTTGTTGTGAAGAAAAATTGAACTCGGGTAATAGAAGCAAATGATTATTTCAATAACAAAAACATTTGAAGTACTATGTTAACAAATATTAGGATACTCGAGCAAATGTATTCAACGACATCGTAATAGGAGTTGGTGAATTATGACAAGGCAGAATTCTCTACTAGGGCAGTTTTAAATCATTTATTGTAAATTCGTTTCGCGCGCCGTATTCTCGTTATCATTTGATTCTCTCTTCCTCTCCTCTCCTCTCCTCTCTTTATTTTCACGTAAACGTAGCGGAGAAAACAGCACATCAACAAGCAAGTTTATTCAATGCAATATACGATAAATGAAACAGTGAAACACGCAAATAGGAAATTAGCTTTGTTGCTGGTAGAAGAAACTTTACCTTGCTACTGTTGCGTTGCCTTACATTTCTTCGACTGTTTCTTATTTTTTCTCTCTTACTTTCCTAATCCCTTACTTACCTTACTACCCTTCAATATTGTTTAACGTCTGAGCAAAAATTTACAAAGGTTTAATCAGTCCTTTGTAAATTTTCTCCTCTACAAATTCAAATCGTTTCTTTACCCTCCACCCTTTGATATTTGCCTTTTGTTATTTAATTTACTTTTTGTTTTTTTTTTTTAATTTAAACGAATAATACATGAGACAAATTTAAAAGGAAAGGGAACAAAATATATTCGTGTAAATTAGGTCAATCTTTACATTGGAAAGATTCGAGTTATTTAAAAATACAAGAAGAAAAAGTGTTCGTTAAAAGTTTCGATTATTTTTTAATATGAAACGATAAAGAAAATTCTCAACTAGGAGAAAATTAATTTTCTAAAATCTAACAACCGTTTAGAGAATTTTATTCAAAACCAAATTACAAATCTTCAAAGATTTTTTTAAATAAAGAACATAATTGAAAGAGGATTTGAAAAGTTGGGAAGTTTCTTTTATATTTATATTTAATTTATTTTTATTTATAAACAAACAAAAAAAGAGAGATGCATCGTAGTACATAGAAAAATTAAAATAAGAAGAAAGAGGGAATAAAATTTTGGTCTCATTGTATCATTGAAAGAAGAAAGTTAGTCCAGACTGTCCGGTCTGTCCGGTAGCTTTCCGTGGACATATAAACGCAAAGCTACTTTCAACTTTTTTATCTTATTCAAAAGGAAAAAGTGTGTCCCCAAGCCGTAAACTCGATTAATGCATTCTTTTCTTGTTCCCATCGTCCCTTCGTCTCGACCTTATTTCCTTCAAGATTTATCCCTTCAATGATATACACATATATATACACATGCCTGAGTTTGTAGATAAAACGTAATATGTAGGAATATGTGAGATTATTTGTATGGGAAACGGATACGTTCGAATAAAAATAAAATAAAATTTATTCCAGAGGTTTTTCTATTCTTTCTTTTTTAAAATAAAAATCCTAGTCGCGTAACGCACTTCTTAATCTACTAGCTATCGTATTTTCTTACAGATATTGTAATGGTTTATTAGTCACATCGATGCAGATGCTTCTTTTTCCGATGAAACGAAAAAATAATAATAATAAAATAACGTTCCGTAATAAATTCCTTATTAAATTGACGTTAAAATATGGGAAAATAATATTGTGCTAGTAAACAAGTATCGTTAAAAATGATTCCAAGGATGCGTGGTTTATTTTTTTATTTACTATTTATATTTTAACGCTTTGCACTCGGACACAAATAAAAAGAGAGAGAGAGAGAGAAAGAGAAACGTGAATTTCATGGAGATTCGGAAAAGTTTAATTGATGTTTTGGTAATGAAAGCAATTTATAAGATTAAATTAGAAATGCAACTATAATGGCATCTCTTGCGCTAAAACCACATCATCTTTTCTTTTTATTTTCGATCTAGGACAAAATGTTCAAGTGCTAGAAGGTTGTTGTATTTCGTATCACGATGAAGAAGATTAGAACTTCTGTTACCTTGAGAGAGTTTTTTTTTTTATCTTTTAGATTTTTCTTACGGCAACGGTAAGAAAGACGTTCGTACGTTCGTTCGTTCATTCGTTCTCGGAACAATGAAAGGAAGAAACATTATGAACGAGAGAGAGTGAAAAAAACAGAGAAAGGCAGGGGGATAGTTTAGGGTGGTGTATACCCACCATACACGCTTTTTCCACTCTACGAAGAGAAATAGTGTTTGCTTTTGTAAAGAAAATCCAATAGGGTGGAATTAGTTGTTTGTAGTGTTCCTAGAAAATAGCAACAATTGCAACAACAACACAACGGATGTTACGTGGATTCTTCTATTATCTTTTTATACTTCTCTACTCCGATTTCTTCGAGATTCTTTTTAAGTTCGATGCGAAAAATGGTATACTCATTATACCATTAATATTTTTAAAGCGACACGAACATTGGTAATCTCATTTATAGGGATCATCCCATCTGATGGGTTGAAAAAATCAAATTTTCTTTTTTGCATAAATTGATTCCTAAACATGTTTAGAATATGCTGGTAAAATGATTTTCCAATACTCCAAGTTGTTGGAAAGTTACAGCTGTTAGAAGACCAGGTGTATATTATCATAGTTTAAATCGTACTTGAACCTTTAAACGAGTTCTTTTTTAAAACTGGTTACATATTGTAAATTACTCCACATAAAATTATTTTCTTATAACAATGATCATTTATTTCTTGGAAGCAATTACGTTTCGTGGAAGGAAATTAGAAATTCAAAATATTCTTACAGGGTTAAAAGGTATAACCGTAACCATCCACCTTGGTTAATCTTCTATTTCATAGAATTCAAGGCAAACAGGGAAATGAAATGTCATAAGCATGTGTGTTCTTCTTTGATACCGTGAATTTAATCTCTTTATGAGGTTGGTTTGTTTATAGTTTATTATTACGTTCTGATTGCTTAGCACCAAGTTTAATGTAATTTAATATTTTATTTTTATTGAAACAGCAAATGTAAGCTTTTTAATAAAATAATAATAATAATAATAATATGCAAATGCAAATATAAAAGGAATGAAAATTATGTGTAATATTATTCTGTTAGTATGTGACTTTGAATACGACGAAAATGATTCATATTTATGTGGTAAGTTATGTGTTAAATGCAAATGAAACAAACTGTCAGACAAGTATATCTGTCAGTGCTAGCCAAACAAAATTAACCGACGTCGTATGAGGGTACGTGATATGTTAGAACGATTCATCATGCAAGTTTACGTTTTCAGAAAAATGAACTGTCAACAAGTGTAATCGGAGGAAAACACATGTTAACTCATTTGTAACTGTTGTTATCGTAATCGAAGTTATTTGATAGCTACTATCGTTTTATTTTTGTTTCCTATCCTTATCTCTTCTTCCGGGTTATTTAATTGATTTTTTGTATTTATCATTAGACAGTATCCTTCGTATTATCATTTTTAAGAAGTAATTATATTATTTGTATTTATTTATTTTTTTATCTATTTGAGAAAAATTCAAGGATACTCTCGTTCATTATTTATAATTATTTGTTATTGTTTTTTTTGAAAATTTAGTTCTTTAAATAATTCGTAATATTAAAGAAAGAAAAAAAATTGTAATATATGTTTATTACGAAAATAATAAATCACGAAATATATTGTTGCTTTAACAGCTTGATTTGTTGTTACGTAGAAAATTAATGTAAATTTCGAGATCTACAGTTATTTACGTTTGCTCGTCACTAATTTAAATGTACATTGAACGAAAGATGAATTTAGAAGCAAGTCGACAATCCATAATAGCTGTCTATTGTGCAAGTATAAGTATATGTATATATGATGTTGTTGTGCAGAATAAAATGGACAGCAGTATAGTAATTGTTCGAAAAGTTGGTCGATTTAGCAACAAAGCACGAACACATGTCATACATATTCTACATAATAAACGAGACCTTTATGCATTTAGATTAATAGTTACCTCTCTCTTTCTTTCCTATATTTTCATACGAAAAGAGTTATTTGAAATTTTTTGGAAGCTCATTTTGTTTAGCGAGAAATTCGTTGATATATTTTACTTTAATCGTACCAGCTGGCACATTTTTCAATAAGAAATACATTACGAGAAACTATTTCGTATAGAAAAATCTAGGATCAACGAAACTTTGCATTTTAAAGAATGATCTATTAAGGCCAAGAAAATATGAAAAGATAAAGAATAAGAAAGAAGAGGGGAAAGGGAAGGAGGGGAGAAACAAAAAGTGTAATTTTAAATTCAAATAAAAATATGTTTTTCATTTGCTCGAGAAATGATTACTTTAAAGTTCACTTGTTTCTTCGTTTAATTAATCAACTTTAGTTTATCCTTCCATAACACTCCCTTTTCCTTTCTTATTCTTCTTCTTCTAATATTTTATATAGAATTATATTTTATATAGCTCGCAGTGGGTTAGTACCAATCGAACGTGTTTTTTTTTTGTTTAACTACTCTGATCGAACTTTTTACGTTTGCAATATTTTATCTGATCTAATAATTATAAAAATTACGTTGTATTAATAATGAAAAAAATACGTGTGAACGATCACCACGTATAGTAAGTTATGAGAGAAAATATTTTATAGGTTTTTATCATCGTATCTTTATTTTTTTCATAGCAACTTCGAGGATGTGACATCGAATAATCCTCGATTTTTCTTAAGAGAGTGGTAGGAAGGTTTAAAATATCTTTGCATGTAAATATTAATGTTGATGATATCTTCACATTTGATAAGTACCTTTACCGAAATAAATTTCACGTTACTTTTTTATCTTGAAAAAGAACAAAATTTAAAAGTAAAATAAACAACATGGGATAATAGAAAAAGTTCATTAAAAGAAAGAACAATATTGTGAACAACGAGACATTTGTTTAATAAATAATATTTTCTAACTAAATTTAATGTTAATAAAATATTCATTTGATAATACTTTTATCTTTTTTTTTCAATAGATTGAACATTCTTAATTACGTTCTTAATTTCTCAAGCAATTTAAGAAACGTGATCTGCTATCTGATCAACGTAATATCTAGCCGGTAGTTTAATCTTGTCTGGGTTAGGTGCGTGAACAATTTTACAGCGGAATTCAATTTGAAAAAGAAGATAAGAGAAGCTGCGAGAAGAAATATTCCTTAGGACACGATGTTATCCATCTTAAGTGAGATTTATCAAGAGATAAGTTTTCAAGATTCGGAACGTTCTCGCTGTTCATTTTATTTCTCCCTCCTTCTTTTTCTTTCTTATCTATTGAAAAATTAAAATATTTATTTAACCGATGAAAATCGGGGAAGGGAAAGGAGAAGAGAAGGACTCAACGAAGATATTATCGACGACGTTGATTTTTGGGTAAAGAAAAATAACTCTAAGCGATGTTAAAACAGGAAAAAATGTTGAATAAAATTCGAATAAAAAAACTCGGATTAGATTTAATTTGTTTCTTACGATTGTAACATCTCTTAATCGTTAAACTTTATTATTAGAATAAGAGACCTTGTTTTAATTCTACCTTCTCTACCAAAATATCAGGGTTTCTTCGTGTTTACATGCACGTGCATTTGTATCGGAGAAAAAAATGTAACAACACACGTTGATTTAATCGTTTCGAAGAATTTATGGTGGAAGCAGGAAATTTAATTTAAAATTTTTGCGCACTTTCTTTCTTTCTTGTCTTGTTTCGTTTGAATAAAGTAATTTGTTTGTTCGTTTGTTTTTTTCTTTACTTTTTTTAATCCGCATATTTGCAGTTACGACGAAACCAAGCATGTCGTCGTCGTATTTTCTTCACTGTGCGTATTTTAAATAAGAAAATTTCATTTTATAAAGGGTAATAAAATTTTAATATCAATGGAGAATTATATTTTCATTAAAAAGGTTTATACTCGAGATATTTTTTAGAACCGGGGATAAAGAAAGTGAAGTCTCTCTTCTTTTGGTTAACGATTAAAGTTATTACACAAAAGCATATCATATTGAATAATGAAATAATTGAATTATTCAAAAGAAAATTACCTTAATTCGTAAGAATTTCATTCTCGCTGGAATTATTACACTTTGCGATTTTTAATTAGCGAGATTATTTAACGAAAGTGGTTATAAATTTTGTAATAAATCAAAACAAAAAGAACAAACTTTTAGCGTATTTAAATGTTATCAAATAGCTATAACAAACATTGGTATTTTATAACGAAGACGTTTTTGTTTATAGTATTGATTAAAAATTTAGATATTGAAATTAGAATAATTCAGAACATTGGGGAAAAGGCAAACGATACTTTGGAGTTTTTAACCAAACTAATTACCAGTTTATTTCTTCTATCTCTTTCTATCTTGAATACTTTAGTAACTTCTCTACTTCCTATTACAACTTTAAATAACGTAGAAACGCATTGAGACTAGTTCTAGATTTTACCATTTCCGTTCTACTTTTTTCTCTGCAACTACAATCCGTGGTAACTTGTTTTCATTCCTTTTCTTATATTTACGTATACATATGCATATCTTGGCTGAATTTATTTTCCTAATTCAAGTTTAATAGGACTTTTTTTTTTGTTATTAAGATAATAACGCGATGTAAAGAAAATAGAAATACGAGACTTTCATTTTCTCATAATTATTCTGAAGCAAATTAAAAGTTTCGATCTACAAAAACTAGTTTATACAAAGATCTAATATTTAAACAATTATTTCTTTATGTCTACAATTTTTAATTCTAATTTCGAGTATTTCAATTCGGACATTTAAAATAAGAAATTTGCAAAAACATGTAGACAAAATTAGACATTCAATTAGATCAAATCTTAATGAAGAATTTGTTATGAATGGGGTGGTTTATTTGAGATAAATCCTCAAAAAGATCTCTTGAAAATTATTCATTCTTATTCGAGATAGAAGAGTCAAGTCTCTTCAAATTGAAGATACCAGAATTGATGAAGCGCAAGGGTAGCAGAATAGACGTCGTTTTGTCAAATAGAAGCAAGCGGTTAACCGGTGAATCTCATTTGTTTCGAAGGTAATAACACTTAATAAAATTTACGACGTTCAACGAAACCCTCTCTTTCTCTTTCTCTGTTAACATCTCTCTTCTTCTCTCGTTAACGTGTGGTTTTCTCATTTAAATTTCGAGGCCAATTTCTCCTCCTTAAAATAGCCGATCGAATTGTAACTTGTACTTACTTGGAAAAGAAAACGAAAAAAATAAAATACTTAATACCCGTATTTTTCATTCAAATTCTTTCTCTTTTTAAGTTTCAACGATTACATTTCTTTTTATTTTTTGTATCTAGGATTATAAATATTCATAAAATATTTTTATTCGCACTCGCATTTAAATCTTCGAACCTCCCCACCTCCTTCCACACACAAATGGTGAAAAACAAATTCGAATATATTTTCTCCATCGTAGTTTTAAATCCACAAAATTGTATTTCTTTCGTTGCCATGCAAATAATATTCGATATAATTTTAAATCGTGTAGGATTTCTCGGTTAAATTTTGTTTTAATACTTTGTAAAAAGAAGAGAAAAGAATAACGGGTATGAGAAAAAATTGTATAACGAAGAATATGTTAACAGGAACATGTAAAGGTTTTTCAAGAAAGTTACACTTTATTTTACCTTTCAGTTACCTCGCGTTACTTAGGATCTTTTCCTCCTATCGTATTTCGGTATTAATGATCTCTTTTTCCTTTTTTCTTCTTTTTCTCTTCTCTTCCTGGACGTCTTAAAAGCATTTTCAAGGTTCTGACGTGTAACCGGAAACCATAGGAATTACCTACTCGCGGTCGTGTTCTTGAATTAACGATCGGGATTATCAATGTTATCAGTTCAGTAAACTATTATTATTATTATTAATTTTTAATGTATTTTCAACCGACCACATATTCTAGTACGGGAAAAAAGTAATCGAGAAATTAGATTTTAAAGAGAAAATTGGTTATTTATCTATTCGAGAAACGATTAAATACGTTTAATTCGTGCCCCTTCGTGTTTTCACCGATGATGACATACATTTCTAAAAACTGTGCACAGAATAGGAACCAACCCGTGTAAGAGAGACTTGGCAATGCGCCAGCATAAGGTAATATATAACAGTTTAGCATATAAATGCTGCTAGCCAAAAAAAGATATCATTTTTTTTTTCTTCATTCTCTTTTTTTTCCTTTTTTACTTTCTCGCTCCATTACATTCTACGTTCTTTCAGATTCGACGTTAAATATGGACGGATTTTTCTTACCATTTTTCTTACCCTTTTTCTCTCTTTTTTTTTTGTCTTTTTTACCTCGTTCGAAATTTACCTTCGTAAAGAAATAATAGAAACAAGAACAAAGAATTGCCTGTTGTAGTTCCAATTGCGATATACACATACGCGATAACACACCTATGAAAATATCAACGTCGAGATACCAGTATTGAGAAATGCATTTTTCTTCTTTTACAAAAATAATATTCTAAAACTAAAGATAAAAAGATAATAAATTGAATAATATATATCTTTATTTTTTGTCTTTGACATATTTCCGTAAGACGAAGTCTTTTTAAAAAAATCGATGTGAACGAATGATTAATTAAAAGACACGATAAGTGCAATCATCGTCAATTGTCGAGTTACGTAATTCACGAGAGTTCTTGACTTAACAATCCCCTGAATAATATACTTTTAATTAAATATTCAGAAGTTTCACACGATCGAAGTTTACTCTTACTTTGAGTATTATCTTCAAGGATTTTATCGTCATTCATATCGTCAATCTTCAAGTAACCCGTGTAGAATTGAATATATTTGTAAAAAATATAAATTGATATATTATCCTTCTATTATTTTCTCATTTTAAATAAATAGAAGTACTTTAATAAATAAAAATAAAACACTCAAGTAATGTAGATTTATATATACATTAGCGTGATCTACTTAATCTACATTAATACTATGCTTCTTGGCTTACCTTTCGTCAGATCTTTCGTTAGATGATCAAAAAATAGCCTTGAAACACCGTCCTCGTTCATAAATATGCTAATTTATCTTCCACTTTGCGAAATATGTTATGAGTTGTTTTTTTATCTTATCTCAAGTATTAGCACATTCTACTCTCTCATAACATATTCTCTTATCATTCATACTATTGTTCACTCTTTTTATAAACATTAGATAGTCAAATATATTCGTTCAGAAGTATTTTACTTTTTATTTCCTTTCCAGATAGAAAAATCTTAACGAACATTTTGTTGAATATTTTTTACTCTCTATGTAACACATTTTTTTTTCATCCACGTATACTCGCGCGCACGTGTGTGTGTGTGTGTGTGTAGTAGAAAGATATAAAGTTGATCATGGAGTTTGCAATGGTGCTCGAGGGATTCTTTACATTTTAGAAAATCCAAAAGCTGTCATAAGTCAGATCTTAGAGAGAAAACGGTCCACTTACTATGCTATATCGCAAAGATGTAAGAAAAACGTAAGAAAAAGGAAAGAGAGACACGGAGAAAGAGAGAGAGAGAGAGAAAGAAGTTAGGAGTGGTCCATTGGGAGTCTGTATTAAAGATATCAAGCGAGACAATTTATCACTAAGATATTCCGTAGATACACGTTGCTGTGGCTACGTGATTCTCATAACCGCCAGTAAGGGAAAACTATTCTAGATTAAGGACAACAACATTTAGAAAGAAATGACAGTGAGAGAGAGAGAGAGAGAGAGAAAGGAAAAGAGCAATTCCTTGATACGAAACTGAGACAATCAGTGATACTTCAGGAAAATATTCTTGAATCTTGTTTATCTATCCTTTTTCCAGTGTGGTAATTGAAATTTACCACACGTATACACGTTAAACACCAATCGCATATAATGATCTTTTTTTTTAGATTCGTTCATCAACATTTTCGTAATATTTTTATGCAAAAAAAAAACAAAAACGTCTTTGCGACTCCCCACACTCCTGTTTCTTTCTCTTTATTAAGTTAAAGAGTCTTTAACATAAAAATTGGGTTGCTTCGAGACTAGGTAAACCATCAACGAGTGAGAGAATGGTTGGGGGATATATGTATGTGAACTAGGTGAGTTACGGTAGCTAATCTTAATGGATGATCAGATAAATCAAGGTTAATTCGTTAACCTTGTTCGGCTCAGATCAAGAGAAGAGATACGACGTGATTGTTCCGAAACCTCTTAATCTTGTTTAAAGCTCTGCCTCCTAGCGAGAGAAAATGCAAGATCGACGTGAAAGAGTTCGAATTGGCTTTAACACGAGGACGTATCCTTTTCACTTTCTTTAGGATTAAAGACTTATTTATTTAAAGTACCAAACGGGAGAGATACAAGGGAAACGAAGTGAATTAAATAAATCAAGAACCCGTCCCATTGTCACCGTTACTTTTTCTATTCGAAAAATATTTTCTTTGTAAGATATTCTAAAAGAAATAATTCATATGACAAGTGTGATAAATAATTATCTTTGGTTTCACTTAGTGATATTTTTAAATAAATAAAAAAATAATATCTTGTATATAACCAAATAGATGTTATGTATCGAAATAGATTGACAGATTAGAATTAGATCACTTCTCTCTCGGCTTAAAGTAAATTATGAAAATAAATTAGAACGAAAGGGGATGTAAAAAAAAAAAACAATTTAAATCCAAGATTGCACTTTCAATTCTCATAGGGTCACCATTTAGATTCGCAACGTTAAACATAAAATAAAAATAAAATGGAGGAATAAATGTCAAATGGTTTACTGACCTTAACGTTTCCGTATTTCCAAGTAAAGAGAGCAACGGCTGGTAGGCAAGCTATGACACAACATTCCAGGACAAGTATAGCAGTTCTCATGAGCCAATTCAAGGACACTACACAGGCAGAACCGTCTACGCAGGATTCGCAACCTTCGGCGCAAGGTAGACACTCGAAAGAATCTTCAACCGCGTATTGGCTTTCCTCGCCCTGAAAAAAGGTTAGAGAAATAAAGAAAGGGGGAATTGTCGTTAAAGGGAATCATAATTTATCTCTTTTGTTGTTGGCAAGGGAACAACTCAAGAGTTTGACGGTTTTACCGGTTATTAGAGGAACCTTCGGTAATCTTCGAGTTAACTTCTGTCCTGGTGTTTGGGACAGAAATCTTTTGCCGATGCATCATTCTGACAGGTTCTTCTTAGAAACTTTAGTTAGTATCGATCATTCATCTCGTAACATCATCGAATCCTTTGATTATTATTCCTTCGCGTTTGTACCAAAATTCTCAACGATCAATCTTAATGAAAGTCTTGTATTCGTTTGATTTATGTTTGTTCTCAATAAACATTTCTTTTTTACTATTTAATATTTCTAATTAAATACACGGAATTGAGAAAAAATTAATCGCGTATAATAATCAATAAAATAATGTAAAATACGAGAGAAAAGGGAAGAAACTTATGGTACGACCTAATACATCAATCATGACGATTGTTACCATTAAGATTTATTATATATTAACATTTAGGACTTGCTTTCTCGTTCCAATATATACAAAATCTTGAAAATAACTACTCTCGCGTTACGAGAGAACAAAGAGCTTATTCAAAGAATGAACAGTTTACAAAGGTTCACTAAAGTCAACTGAAGGTGATATCTGCGGATATCCCAGAAAGATTGTTCTTTGAAGCGCAGTGAAAAAACGTGTTGCCAGTGAGCCAATCGTATGAGGAATCTTCCTTCATTTCAGTAGGATGAAGCAGGAGAAGGGAAAAGATTTATCCTCTGCTATGCGCACGCAGGAGAGACAAGGACAGCAGCAGGACCAGGGCATGCGCGAAGAGCTGGGGGCCCGCTGATTAGCCTAGTAAAGGCCCTATTCATTGTCAATACCTGCATCCACCCCCGCAAGTTTATTCGGGTGGTAAGGTACTCTGGGGGAGAGGGGGATAACGTAAATACCAAATGCATTTTAAAATAGAAAAGGAAAAAGTATGCGTGTACCGTAGTCGTTGGATGAGATTTACTATTCTTCAGCTACCCTTCCCCGTTTCAAAATTCCCTTCTCACTATCTTTCCTTTTTATTTTTTTTTTCAATGACCACTATCACCACACAACTATTTTCTCTTCCTCTTCCTCTTCCTCTTTTTTTTTTTTAGCAAAGTCTCACTTATTTCAAAAGAATCGACGGCTCAAAAACTCGACATGCCAACAACAAAGAGCGTTTTACGTCTTAACGTTTCTAACCGAGGATCAAGCAAAAGAAATCTCTCTCATGCGTATTGCATTTCAGAAGATAAAATCCCAAAAGCATACGGTAAACGAAAAAGATTCCTTCTTCTTCTTCTTTACATTCTTCGAAAAAATATTCGATTCTTTTATTATTATTATTATTATTATTATGCATTTCTATTGCATAATATCCACAACATATTAGATCTCTTCTTTGGGAAAATATTCAATAAATATTTTAACATCAATATATTGACTAAACAAACAGCAAAGTTTTATTTTCAATTTCTATAGTATTCCTTTCTTTTTTCTCACGATCAATTTTACACGCATCAAAGATATTTTAAATCATTCGAACTTCCTTTTTTTTTTTCAAGAAAAATGTGAAAAGTATTATCTACGTTATCTGTATTCTACGCGTAGTGTACCGAAAGGGGATGATAGATTACAATCAAATTGAAATGTTTTCTATGATCTAACGAAAAGACAGATAGTTTTGATAACATACCATCATCAATTTTTCATACTCTTCCTCGATCACGGTTCCATTGTAATAACGTTTGGTTGACTTCGTGTCCGGGTAATAAAATCCTCGTTTGCAGACACATCGATAACTTCCGCGACGAAATCCCAATCCAGGAATTGCGACACACTAAAAAATTTTAACGATTCTACGATTAAAAATTTCATATCTCTTTCCTCCTACTCTTTTTTTTAACTTTTTCTCTCTTTTTCATAGAACAAAGTTTTACTTTCCTAGAAATATACTCGTGTATGCCAAAATTTTATTTGTATTTATTAAAATATTAGTGTTTTTCACTACACGTATACACCATGGAAAGATATATGCATTTTAACCGGTGTTCGGAGGGTTAGGGGTTAGGAGGCGGGAGGAAAAATAAATTCCTATTCGTTGTAGGAAATCAATCGGGTACACTATTCGTATCGTTGAATTCGAATATTTACGATTGGAATTTGCATAGCACCGAGAGAATGCCTTCTCTTGTTTGTGTGTATTCCGCATGTGTGTGCAATCGGAGCTCATGTTTCGACTAACGTGGAACATACTTTTCGTTTTGTCACGTTGTATGGAGTAGTGATATGTAAAAACGAGAAATGGAATAATAAAATAATGAATAGTAATAAGAACAAACAAATAACAACTGAGTAATTTCTCTTTAGAGATACTTTCGTTTGATACAATCTTCAGAGCAATTTTTAAAATTGATTACTTAATAAATTGATTAATAATTTTTCACATTTTTGTTCAAAACATATTCTTTTTAATATCATTAGGAAATATATGAGAATAAAATTGTCTGTGAGATTAAGTTTAAATGAAACTGATATCGAGAATCGAATGATATATAAATGAAATATAAATAAAATAGATATTTAATGTATAATGTATTTTTTCCTTTTTTTACCTTGGTCGTACGCTTTTTGCATTTGTCACTGGCAGCGAATATGTTGAGTTGATTAGATTCCGGTGGTAATGGGCACTGATCTATGTCGACTCTTCGCAGATCAATATCAATGCCACTTGTACCTCTGGAAAATAAATATAGGAGAAAAATTTATGAAATAATTTCATCAGCTTAATTCGAATGCATTTAGTTTCACCGTCATCGTCACATCAACATCATCACAAGTCAACGCATTTCTTTTAACAAAAATTTATTTGCGAGTAAAATACGCGCAAATATTTTCAACCAAAGTTTCGCACATTTTTCTTTTCTTCGCGATATTTTTTTTCCTACTTTTTACACAGATTTGAATTTTCTCCAAGTTGAAAATAAAACTCGACGAAGAGATGAAGAAAAATAGAGGGGAAAGAAGTTTTTTTTTTTTAAAGAACCAACTTTCTTAAGAAAGTGTAAATTTTTTTTATGCGTATCAAGCAAGGATATCAAATTTACAATTTCGCATAAACTTTAAACTAAAGTTACCTTCGTTCGAGTAGATCTCTCATTTTCGTAGTCGTGCACACGGTAAACTTATAGTATGTAACACACACGTATACTCACATCAGAAAAATATCCAAGGTTTACTCAAGACAAATCTTGTCAGGGTATTATTTTATGCAAGAAAAGTAAGAAAACAAAACTGTTACATTAAAGTAAATTATTTAAAAACTTGTATTCACAAAAATAATAAAATAAATAAATACTTTACTCGTTAACTAACAATACTGTTACTTTCAAATAATTACGAGTATAAGAAAAGAACACAAATAATAATTTAATATAAAAATTATTACCACATTTGATAATAAAACTAAATATACATTGATACTATTATCATTTTTCTTATTAAATAAACAAATAAAATAATTAATTAATATTGTTTTCATAGTGTTATTTTTCAATAATTACGTGTACACGAAAAAAAAAGTAGCATTGATTTTATATAAAGAAAAAAGTTAGAAATAAGTACGACGAATTAAGATGGATTGAATCTTACTTTAAATGTTTTTATATTCAACACATATGTGACATGTCAATTCTCTCCGAATGCATAAACGCACTTACTATGGAAAATATGTCTCAGCCAGGGTCTTTCTTTCCTACCCTCTTCTTTATTTTATTTCTCTCCATATACCCTTCCTGTTTCTCTCTCTATTTTCATCTTCATTTTCGTATCAGATTTTCTTTTCAAATATCATACATTATATATATATTCTATATCAAATGCAAGTGAAATAAATTTATCACACTCGGATATTTAAATGAATGATCGTTCCTATTCATCGATTAAATATTAAACGAGGATGATATATAAAAAGAAATCAAACGTAATTTAATTTATCGTTAATTGATATTACCAAAAAAAAAATAATAAAAAAGGGAGAGATGGAAATAATATATTGGTTAAAAAATGAACGCTTAATGTATTTGATTTATTTTTTTTTTTCTTGCTCTTCATCGTAATTGTCCTCGTTTATTGGATTTCTTTTTCAACGTGTGTATATTGTAGTTATTATGACTATGTAAGTACTAACTCGCCAATACCCGGTGCCGATTTCAAATCCCGATTTCAAATCTCATCGAAATTTATTGCGTTTAATTTCCGCAAAAATATCGGCAGTTCGTGGCGAGCCGCAAATAGAAAAAAAGAAGAAAAAAATCTTTCTCCTCTCTTCTTCTTTCTATTTTCTATTTTTTTGTTTTTTTTTTTTTATCTCACAGACACAAAGTCATCGGAAAACTGGCTGCTGGTGTTCTCTTTTCGTCGTAGAAAATCTCACGCGATCCTCTTTGCACGCGTTTCTTTCTCACAATTGAATAGACCTTTTAACCTTGCGAAAAAGGGTAAAATACAAGGATGGCGAGAAAATAGAAAAGAAAAACAACAGACGTGTGTGCATCGAAAAAGAAAAATGTCCTCCTTTCCTATCGAAGTTGCAGCATGCGTAAGAAGCTTATGTCCTTTTTTCACTGTTTTTTTTTTATTTGAAATAAAAAGAAATAAAAAACAAATGCAAGGAAATTGAAGAAAAAGAGAGAGAGAGAGATAGGTGCAATAGTATTTGCAGAAGGTTACATGGCAATAATTTTCATTTCGAGCCTATCCTCTCCTAGTTTGGTTGGCCCGATCATCGGATTCATTCAGTAATAACAACACAACAACAACAGCAACAATAACCATCCGTGGACGACAGGTTTGGTCTCTATCGATTACTTGATTTGCGAGAATTACAGTATCGATCGTTGCCATTCACCACCTCCCGATAACAAATTTCCTTTAAACGGATATTGCATTTTTCTTATTGAAGGGACATTGGGTTCGTTCTTTTTATCGAGAAGCCGTTCGCTTTATTTCCTCCTTTCTTTCATTTCTCTTTCTATCTTCCATTTCATTCTATTCCATCCCCACCCTTTCTCCTTCTCCTCCTCAATCCACTCCCACTCACCGATAGGACCATTTTTTGTTTTTAGTTTCGACACGTTTCGAAAAGGAAATTGCATCCGTCTATCGTGGATGAATTCGAAATTCGTTATCTGTTCTATGAACGAATGCGTTAGATTTGTTGTTCATAGTACTTCTATATTATAGCCAAACAGATTTAATGATATCAAAGAATTTGTTTCTTTCTTTTAAGTTTATAACTTTTACAAAAATGTTGATTTTTATATATGTATATGTAACGTTTAAATAACTCTGATATTTTTCGATCGATTAATTTGATATCTTTGTTAAATGAAAGTCAAAGTTTGGAATGGGGAGTGTGTAGGTGGAAATAGTTCAGTTAAGGGAAAACCTGGCACACCTCTATTCTATACCAAGCTTATTTGGCCCTTCTCCAATTTGTGGATTCGGTATTCTCACGAATGCGCACGTCTCTGCGAACTCTAACGTGCTCTTTTCGTTTTCTTCCCAATTAAAGAGACATCTCTTTTTTTTTTAAATAATATATATTATTATGATTGCTCTCATACAATAAAAGAAACCGAATAAATTGATAAATGAGAATATTACTTTTATGTTGTCACTTAACAACAGTTTTTCTCTTCAAACTCACATCGGAATATTAATAGTTACGATATTAAATGACATATTTATCTCTCTTAATATTTCTTTTTGTACGAGAGACTATTATTATTGTAATATGTTGAAATAACAATTCATCACATCTACGTAAATGCTTATTAATAAATATAAAGTTTAATGTTTAAGCTTAAACAACAATTTTTATAGTAAAATCGAGTCAAAATTTTTCCGAATAAGAAAAATAAAAAAGAGATAATGTTTAATGAAAATAAATCATGTTATATTTCTCTTTGTTTTCTATTTCTCTCTGTGTGTTTTAAAAAAGATAAGTGTAATTGCAGATATTCCAAAAATCGCTCATCGAAAAGAGATTTTTTTTCTGGGTATATATTTTGAAGGATCCGACATAATGTATCTATCATTCCCGATGACCTTCGCAATCTCTCTCTGGAGAACGATAGAGACCTTTGGAGGTGGTACCGTTTGAAGATTGATCGAACTGCCGTTATCTCGCGTTGAATCTTTTGGAAAATTTATCGCATCCAGCATTTGCCCATGATGCCTCTTTAAAGCTTAGAAAAGCGTACATCGCTATTGGTTCGGTTCTCTCTCTCTCTCTCTCTCTCTTTTTCTATGTATATTATATATATATATACATATAGTAGTATATATTTCTTTGTGCGATTTTATAAACGGAGTTATTCTCATTCCTCTGACGACGGAATTCTCATATTTTTAATATTAGGTAAATCAAGTAAGTATTCGTATTGTTGAATACCATAATATACCGATCCTTATGTTGAGCTATAAAATTAATAAAAAAATATTTGAATAGACGAAAAACGTAGAAATAAGTAAACTGGGCATTCGTATTGTCGAATACCATAAATTCTTATGTTGTGGACTATGAAATTACTTAAAAAATATTTGAATAGACGAAAACGTAAAAAAATAAATCAAATAGGCATTCGTATTGTCGAATACCATAATATCGATAATAAAATTAATAAATAATATTTCAATAGATGAAAACGTAGAAAAATAAATCAAATAGGCATTCGTATTGTCGACTATCATAAATTCTTACGTTGTGGACTAGAAAATTATTTTTCAATAATTTTCAATAGATGAAAACGTAGAAATAAATCAAGTAAGCATTTGTATTGTCAATTACAATAATATATCGATTTTTAAACATAAAGATTTATAAAATGAATAAGGAACCAATAAGGAATATTTATCTAACAAGATAATCAAATTAATATTAAATTTGTTAAAAGATATAAATGTAGAAATATAAATAACGTGACGATAAGAAAAATATGAACAAAAATATAACAAATGTAATTGTTAGAAACAAAAAAAGAAAATAATATTATTTTCTATATATAAAATTGTATTCTTGCTTTATTTTCAAATAAAATTCCGTCACTTTTCTTCACTGAAAAGATAATAAATTCGATTTGATACTTTTTTTTCCTCGGATAATTATCCTCCTTGACATTTCGTTAATAGGGTGTGGGGGGGTTCGTCATTTCCAACAATTTTGGAGGATAAAGTTTACGAGCAGAGTTAAAGAAAACTGCTGAAGTTAGTGGAATTTTTGGCTAAATTCGGATAAAATGTCTCGTTTTGATACAAGGTAAATGTACGGGAGAAATGGAGAAACTTATTGGCTTAGTTTTCATTCAGAATTGGATAACACACAGAAGTACGGTGGATGAAAAAATTTGTATATCCATTTGAAAGAGTGTTTAAATCGAGTTTTCAATAACAAAGCAAAATTAATTCAAGAGAAAATTGTAAAAAACGAAAATGATCAAAACATCAAGGAGATTTCGTATCGTTGTTTAACGTTTATTAATCAAAAAGAATGAAACTATGCTGTAGTATCATCTAAACATGCTACTTTCATTATTTAAATATATTTCATCAAATTAGTTTATCGTATATTCACCACAATTCAAAACTTTTCACGCACATAGTTTGTTTTAAAGCTTTGTTGTTGAAACTTTGAAACAATTAGTTTGAAAGTTTTTATCGTTCGATAGGATCGGTGGATTACACCAACTATTCGTTCAAACAAAATTCGACGTTTTCAAAATTAATCTATTAGAAAATTACACATTATATCGTTAATTTAATTTTTCCTAAATTATCTTCTTCTTTTTTATAGTCCAAAAAAAAAAAGAAAGAAAGAAAAAATGGGGAATATGTCGTTGAAGAGTTTTCTCTTAATGCTTATCGAAATCCAATGATTTAATCTAATCGATTATTTACGCTAAAACGCTTCAATTTCATTCGAATCCGATTTTAGGAATTGGAGTAGAATCATAATTAAGTACATCAATTGGATTAAACATCAGTTGACCAAAAGTCATGCTTCAAAGGTAAGCCAATTAAAGGACGAATCCAATTCGGAAATTTCACTTCGCATACGTCGAATTACCTTCGAGGATTTTGTTAGAAGCAAAGGATATCATTCAGATGATAACGTTATATAATAATTTTCTTCCTAAGCAAAAATTAATTTCTTTTTTTACGTTTTTTTATTTTAATAATAAATTTCTTCTTTTTTTATCAACCAATTTATCAAACCAAAATAATTGAAATCGCGTGGAATGAAATAAATAAATAAAAAATAAAATACGAAGTAGCAGGAAAATGTGACGTTTAAAAATGCAACGATTAATAAACAGAAACGAATTAATGAAGAAGGAATATTGAAACGCGAATGCATTTATTCTCGCAAAGCGAGAGAATCGATCAATTTGTAAAATATTTGAATACAAACTTATATTTAAATGAAATAATAATAAGTATCGTAGTATTTTGTTGTTTTATTTTTAAATTATTTTTCTCTTGTTTTCTACAAATGAATTTAATTAAAAAATCTTTTCTCCTCCGATCGAATTTTTGTCTAATATAAAAATCTCGTAACGTGAGGTTGAATAATTGTTTTTATCAATGACTTTGGTTAAAACGAGACGAGGAAAATATGAAAATAGAAAAAAGGAATGTATCAAAGGAAAAAATAAAAAAAAAGTAAAGAAAAAGAACGACACTGAAATGGATATGATAGAACGAAAAGTTTCGTTTGAGTGTGTTAGTTTGTTCAACAAACTTGTCGTTTAAAAGAGACTACTTTGATTTCTTTGAAATAGACAAAATATGAAAATTCTCTTTTGAAGTTTTTCAAAAAAACGGTGTTTATTAAAATATATTCGCATGACGAATTAGGAAAATAATAATTCTCGCTAAATGAAAGATTTATTTGTAAAATATTTCTAATATTTCTTTACCACTCCTATCATCTAAAGAAGAGAATTTATTAATAATAAAAATCGGTGTTGTATTAAAAATTGTTATTAATATTATGAAATAAAATGTCGTGACGTAGAAATATATGAATATTTGTTATTTCGTGCTTCGATGGATTTAGTAAAAAAAAATTAAGAAAAAACATAAAAATGTTTTTATTCGAATAAAATGAAAAACAAAATATTTGTTTATCTTTTACCTTCGATTCTTACAGATCCAAATAGTTCGATATTTTATTTCATTTTTCCTCTTTTATTTTTCTTGTCATTTTAAAACGGGTTAAAAGAGTGCGTCACAGTGCAATAAAAGAAAAATAACAAAAGAGAATGTGAGAAAACTAGCGTCATATCGGGTAGTACGATAAGAGAAACGAAATTGTCAATCGAATACAATAGAATACAAAAGATGATGGTACGTATATATAGTAGTAGAATAACGGGAGAGACAGGAGGAAAATAATAGCGTACTTTATTCCTGATTCCCTTTTTTTAGTTTTATTTGAAAAGCAATGGACGAGCGAGTGCAATGGTTATTTTTCAAAAAGTTACAAAGGGAGAAAGAAATAGAATGAGAGGAAAGGTAGAGTTAAAAAGAGAAAAAAAAAGAACGAACAAAAAAAAAAGAAAATAAAGAAAAAGGAAGTCTAGGGAAAAATCGACGATGAATGACACGACATCGACAAATATTCCTCTCGAAAGTAGAATTTCACAGTGAAAATGTGCCCTCGGGGACACCTAAAACGTGAACTATACACACGATACACGTTTTCAAAACGTGCTGTGTGGGAAGTTCATTAAACGTCGACCAAACTCAATATTATTCTTATTTCCTTTGATATCTTTATCCTCAACATAATTTATCATTGAAATAGATTCCAATAATGTATCTTTAATATATATAACTTATGGGAAATCATGTATTCAAGAATAGTTTTCTCTAATCAGTAAAGTGATAAAAAAAATAGTTTCGGTGTTTGAATTATATTAATTTTTTTACATATATCATTTTAATATTATATATATATAAAAAAAGAAAATAATATTTGTGCAGAGATATTAATCCTAATTAGGATAATATTTCTTATTGTCAATTATTCATTACTATTTCTATTTTATTTCGCTAAAGGATAAAATAATTCTACATAATATGTTGGAACAAAAAAAAAGAGGAAATAATTTTTTTCTGTTACGGAGAGTATCGCAAAAGTTGAATTAAAATAATCAATGATAAAAATTTACACATATTTTCCATTAACAAAATAAACAATTAAAAATAATGTATCTTGTTTATTCTTTTTCCCTCGGAAATATTCAAACTCTGGATATATGTGTATAAATGGAATAATATTAAACAAAAATAAACATTAAAATACAAATTGGAGATTTTTTTGATGGGTTTGTAATAACGTGTATATCACACACGATACATACGTATACATATATATATAATACGAAGTATTAATAAATTGGAAAAGGAACGACCGGGTTGGAAATTATGCGAACGCATAAATCCTCCTTGTCGGAGGTGGAGGATGGAAGGTCGTCAAGGAAAATCACATTATTTCATTTTGATATAACCCCTTGTTATATCCTTCTCACATTATTTCCATCGTAATATAACTTTAGTCTTAGAGATCGTAGTAAAGTTGAAGAAACTTAGTTTTATGAAGCGTCATTGTAAATTTGAAACTTGAGGCTACGCTATTTTACTAATTTCTTGAAGGTTCAATAATACGTCCTACGTTGCTTTTGGAATATCGATAAAAGCAATAGTTTCCAAACGATATTCGATAAAAGCATGATAGTTTTAAAACGATATTCGATAGTAACGTTAAGTTTAACAAGTGGTTAACCTCCGACATTATATCAGAAAAATTCACATTCATATTTCAATATACACAATATAGATTTTTCTTATTTATTATTATTTCACAAAAAATCCCTTGAGGGAAAGAACCAATTTTTTATAGGGGTATTAGAAAGCTCACTTTCACCTAACATTATTTATCACCGAACAGCGAACGAATTAAAACACAAAACATGACTATTCGTAAACTCAATTTATACTCTTTTAACGTGAAGGTAATTATAACAGTGAATTAAGTAAAAATATTGCAAAATAAAAACAAAAGATCATTTTATGATAGTAAATGATAGTAATATTAAAAATAAATCATAAAATATAAATTCATAGATGTATAATTAGACCCCTTGTTGTCCTAACGTCTCTTTCTAAAAGAAAAAAGGCGAATCAAACTATAAACACAATGATAGAACAAATAAAAATAAAAATAAAAAAAGGGAAGGTAAATAGAAAATCTCGAACGTAACACGGAATTTAATTAAAAAAAAAAAGGAAATCCGAGATCGAGGTTTCGTTCCTTTTCATTTCTAGGAAACGTCACCATATGCTAGATTACTTGTGTTAAAATGAGAGAGAGATATATATCTCTATTTCAAAGCGACGAGAGATTTCGAGATCGTTTTCGCGTCTTCAATCATTCGCAGGTGTGGCTCCCTCGAGGAAGATCAGTAATTGCAAATCCAATAGAAAGAGAGAGAGAGAGAGAGATAGGACGTCCAGGACGCCCAGGACGCCACAAAAACCCAATGTAAAATTCTACGAACGTCCAAAAAAGGGGTTTAAGGGTGAGAGGATAAAGAGCACTCAGGACGGAAACCTTTCGCGGAAAAATCTGCTGAAAACGTTTTGGAGGTTCGGGGTCTTCTATCCCAAAGGAACGTGCGTCGTGATTTGAAAACCATTTCATAAAAAGAAAGAAAGAAAGAAAGAAAGAATGAATGAAAGATAAAAAGGACAAAATCGAACGAATGAATCCAACTTTTCTTATCATTTAATCGATGATCTCGTTAAAGGTTCATCTAGGAAAACGAATTTTGAAGTATCTCATTTTGAATCTATGATATTAATCGGTTACTCTCAGGAACCGTTCTTTCTTCGAGTATGATTTATGGCATCTAGAATAATACCAATTATTATTTAACTTGATTTGATCTAAAGATAATTATGGGAACGGAATTTCAAGAGTAAATGAGTTCAACAGGTGCGAGGGATAACGAATAGGGGGTTCATTTATTTTTGTCCAATAAGCTATTATTTCTTATTAGAAATAGTTATATGTTAATAATTATTTCATTGTGTATAATAAATATTATTCAAAATTATATATATAGTTAATTTTAATTGATTGTAAAAATAGTAATTTTTAGTATTTTAATCCTTTTGCATTATTTCTAACCATCGTTATGTTCAATTAAAAAGTACAAGATTTTGAAAAAATATACAAAATAAATAAATGAAGTATTTGAATATCGATACGAGGTATCTGGAAAAAATAATTAACCATGGTGTTAAAAAAAAAAAGTAATATATGTTCGTATTATCATAAAACGATCTTCAATTTCCGTACGTGTGCATGTACCGTCTTACATGGATGATTTAACCCAAACACATTATATAACTTCTCTATCTTTAACGTTAAGTAACAAAAACATAACAAAAAAGTATCAACAAATAAATGAACCTTCCGTAAACATTCTTTAACAGTAGCTAAACAATTAATCAATAGGAGTAATGGTATTTATATATGTTGGTCTCGGTCTTGGCGGTACAGTTAAACCCGTTGAAAAATCTATTTGTAACTCATTATTTGCTTTTTCTTTTTTTTTTTTTTTTTCTTTTTCCTTTTTTTTTGACCATTCTGTTCCTCTTTCTTCTTCTGTTTGTCACGAAGTAACTACTACTATGTATTTTCCACCAAACGAAACCCGGCTTTCTACTATTCTCGAGCTTAAACGTTTAAACGAATTATCTAGCAAAAGAGAGAGAAAGAGCTGGCAGATCTAATTTGTAAATGGTTACGGTGAATTTGATCACGGGTCAGTGACTCCTATCTCTCTTTCTCCAACACATCTGTTTTCTCTCACGGTTTAATCATTTGACCAAATCCCCTAATTCCTTTCATAAACATACAAACTTCATTTTGTATCTTCCCTTTTCCTCAAAAAATCTACATTTCCAGTAGAAAATTCAAACAAAAATGATCAAATCTATCAATTTCACTCAACAATCATTTCGAAGTTTTATTACGATAGCACAACTTATTTTTTTTTTGATAAGCATGAATGAAAATTCATAATTAAAAAATTTTAAAAATACGTAGGAAACATTTGGGAGGAGATGGAGAGTTGTCAATGAACTGTTAGCCATAAATAAACTTTTTACAAACCACGTGCTTGAAGATTTTTGTATTTTTCAAATTCCTGTGTTTATTTTCTCTTCCACTTTTGTTTATTTTATTTTCTCTCTCTCTCTCGCAAGCACGCTTTTTCTTTTTGCGTTCTTCCTTAGGAATTCTATTTTAGTTAAAGACAAAGATTATAGATTTGTGTAGTGACCGGAGGTATTGAGGTATAATCGTTGGTTACACTGCGTGAAATACTCTAAGGGAAAATGGAAACAATGTTTAAACAGAGAAGAGGGTGCCGCTTTTGTCAAGGCAATTCAGTTGGAAACACACGAGATAGTGTTTCGAGTCGAATCTTGAAACGTTTTCTACCATCATCCCGTCTCTGCTGACTTTGTCGATAAATTCGGTTCTAGAATAGAAGAAGAATAGAGAGCGGGAATAGAAATAGAAAAAGAGTAGAAAAAGAAAAATAAGTAAAACCAAGGACGGAGAAATAATGGAAGGTATGCCACGATATAAAATTAGATCAAACTATTTCACCTTAGACAATCTCATAGCACTTCTTTTTTATTTAACACTAAATTTATCCTGGTCAAATGACTGAGTCTTGTAATTTCTAACAAAATGCGACTGAAAATGCATAAAACAATGCACCTATATTATTCATTTTTAAAATGAATAGAACATATTTTTTTTACCATTCGATTGGCTAAAAAAGATTGCATTCGATATTTAGTTTTAATTGTTTTTAAATATATATATTTTTTTTTCGTACTTGAAATTAAAAACATCTTTGAGCATGTTAGTAGACAGTTATTAACTTGTAAACGATAATCTAAGAAGAGTAAATGATAAGTTTAAAGCTTATCGTTATCCGATATTTACACTCACCATTTGATAAAAAGTAAGGTAATAACGAGAAAAGGGATTATTTTAACATTTTTTGACTGGATATATACTATAGTTCTTCGAATTCTTCGAGATAGAGTGTTCATTCGAGATCAATCCATCCAAGAAATAGGTGCGTCTTTCGATCGTACGAGTGAATCTTCATCGATTAATTAACATCAACTGTGTCACATTATTATTATTGGTGAGTAATTATCATTAATTATCAAATCAATAAGAAAGATATCGATGACACGTTGATTTTGTTCAACGATTTTTCAATCGTACAATGTTAGATTACTACATTTTTGTTTTGATTGAATTTGTCATTTTGGTTTCTACGTTCGATGAATTGATTTCAAAGTTAGTGTTACAACTCGTATAGAAAAATTAGACGAATATCGTGTAAACAACATAATTAATAGTTGGTATATACATTAAACGAATTACTTCATCGTCAGATTTTCAGAATTGCGTCAGGATTCTTATCAAACCAACATTATCAAGATTAATAAAGAAAGAATTAGAGAAGAGAAATAAGAAGGATTACATCAGAGTTATCATCGTTAAGACTAGAAAATATATCGTTGACCTTTCGACCGACGTTTGATAAAAGACAAGGAAAATCATCCTTCTTTTCATATCTTTTTTTTCTTCTATTTATTTTATCCTTGGTAAAACCATTAGATTTTGCGAGATAATATAAAATGGCAGATAATGAGCAAGAAGTTGAAAATGCACCCGAAAACGATAATAACGTAGAGAAAGAGGAAAAGGATCAGGTGGATGAGGAAGATGGGGGTGATTCCAAATCAAGAAGGAAAAGAAACATTATTACAGTTCCAGAATTCGATGTGGGCAGTGGCGAACATGTTTATCGTCGCGATGCAAAGGGAATTGTCAGAGAAGTCTTTTATTAATTGTATTCTTTTTGTTTACCTCACGATAAAGAGAAAAATGAAACGATTAAAATAACATCCAGAATAATAAACTATCAATAAATTATCTTCGTCATTTATGTATTTCAATATTTTCCTATTACCCAGAATTAACAACAATAATATATCAACGATAATAATTAAATAGGATTGAAAAGTTTTGAGCCCTATTTGGTCATGGGGTTGTACGAAAATGAAAATTATTGATTTTGTGCAGAGAAGCACTTACCTAGATTATTAAATATTTCAAGTACTCTGTAAGATTATATGGTAAATTTTAGTAACCTTAAAGTGTATAACATATGCATCCACGTCCCATTGGAATTTCAAAATATACATACATGTATCATAAGCTATCATATGTAAAATAAATATACATATGTAGCAATCAAGATCGTATTCATGAGTTCACGAACTTTTCGATGGTATAGGGCTCTTCCATTGACATTGAAAGGCATCGCAAAATATAAAGGATTGAAAAAATCAATTATAATTTCTCTTTAAAATATTATTAAAATAAAAAATTAAAATATAATATATTACGTGAATAAATATTTTTCTTATATTTATTTGAATGAATTCAATGAAGAAAATATTCTTTGATTTATAATTAGAATGTGGTGTAAATATTAGTAACTATAAAGGAAACTATGCTTTTTTATTTTGTATAGGGCACTGTAAAATTTCCAACTGGGCCTGATAGTTATTTTCATTATACGTACAAATAAATCAATTAATATAAACAGTAATGTAAAATACATTGATGTATTTATTCTGTTTTGAACTAAATTTAACTTTTACTCTTCAGCTCTCGAGATATGTTATATATATATACCAGAGACACATACATATATACATACATACATACGCAGGCAGACACATACATGGATATAGAATATCCGTCAAGAGAGCGTGATCTTTGTAGATAAAGAGAAAGAAAGAGAATTCGAAAACGATCAAAGGAAACTATGTCGGAACACTTGTTTGTCGTATTTCTCGTATTTACAGAGAGCTTTGTCACATTTTGTCGATACGAAATTTTATCTGTTTGAAAATCTAAACGAGAGAATAGATAGATGATAATTAAAAAAAACTAAGAAATTTTAACGAAATAAAAATAATTTGATCGTAATCGATCGAAATAACAAAATGATAAAATTATTTCTTTATCGATGAAATCGTAAAGAAAGAAGGAAAAATGTTATGTTTTACACCATTTGACGATAAACTGGAATTGAATTTATGTAAACACGAGTACGCGTAGACGAATACGTAGGAGTGCACAATCCAAGGACGAATTTTGTTACGTTCTTTCCGAGAAAAACTTTTCGCCCGCCGAAGCAATGATAAGGATTACGTCACGATGATTTCTACTGTCGGCGGTTGGTTATAAATGTGAGCGTTGAACGTTTCTAGAAACAGACGTGTCGATAAACTCTTACGCGTTAACTTCTTTTTTTAGGCTCTATTTTTTATCGTGCACCGTAAATAAGAAAATTTTCCCAAAAAATACGCACGCACGTAAAAGAGAAGAAAAAAACGAGAAAGAAAAAGCATAGAAAATATTACGATAATTTCGAAGGTACAGAAAATACAATTTATTTATTAGTTGTAAAAATTTTGGTTAGATACTATTTTAATATCAAGTTATAAAGTGTTCTTATCGAGAAAAATCAAATAGAGATAGGAAAAAAAAATGTACAAATATTCTTAGGAACGAGTGAAAAATCAACGTTTGATCTTCATTGGAATTTGTTTTCATTTTGCAAAGAAAAAGTTCGATTGCAGATAAAACCAAGGACGAAGTCGTCATCGTCGCCGTCGTGTCTTGTGTTAATCGTGCGATAAGAAACTTTATCAAAGACTATCGCAATGATACTCCTTTAAATATTTGTGTATTTATATCGATTACGAAAGAATTTTCAAGTTCAATCGATACAATTGTAAAAAATCATTTAAGTGACAGAAGTATTTTTAAATTTAGTTTAGAATATTATACATCTCTTTATGTGAGTTTCTGATATTCGATTATGATCGTTTTAATATTTACATAAATTAGGTGAACATTTGTGTAATTATTTATTCAATTCGTTTAAAAATATCAAAACGAAACGTAATTAGGAAAAATTGATTTAATACAAAAAACAAAACCCACATAGTTTGATAAATGACAATTAATACAAATATATTTTTCTACGATTAAATTACAGTTGCAGCCGTTGTCTCGGAAAGAGTCGAGGAAAAAGCAACGATAAAAAAAAAGGAAAAAAAAAATATAGCAAGTCAAAAAAAAAGGGGATTCATTTTCGAAGAGCAGAGATTTGTTATCTTTGTTACCATTTTGCTCCTTTTAAAAGATTAAACTTTCCGATTTTCTCCCACACCACTTGCCCATCCTTCTCATCCCAAAAGAGAGAGAGAGAGAGAGAGAGAAAGAAGAAACTTTGAACCTTTTTTCAATTTTACTTTCCACGTATTTTTTTTTTTTACTTCTTTTCTCCTACACAAATATGAAATACCTGTCGGTGAGATTGATTGTAATCACCCTGATTTCTCTTATTTTCTTCATGAATTTCCTTCATCCCGTATTTTCTCGGAGTATTAGACACAAAGGAAGAACAACAACAAGAACGAAAACAACAACAGAAATCCCAAAACCTTCTGATGATACGAAAACAGAACCTTTTAACATCATTACGGTACCCGACAAGAAATGTCCAACTGGTCAACAAGCAGACCAAAAAGGCGTTTGTAGAACCGTCATTAAATTTTAACAACCGTCGTTGCGTTAACTTGTTTTTCTTCAAAACTCGACAAATGATTTAAATTATTAATTAGTTCCTATTAAAATAATTCAGATCTGTTTTTATTTATAAGAAATTTTTGTTTTCTTTGAAAATATATAATATTAATTCTAATGGATAATAATGTTTGTAAATTAAGCGTTGATAGAAACCATTATTAGATTTTAATTAGTTTTCCTATTGATTTGTTTTCCTTGACAATCAACAAATGATACAACGTGTTTTATTTATAACAAATATTCTTCCCGAATAAACTTTGATAAAATCAAATTGGTAAATATCTGTAAAATGATTATTTAAAAATACATTGGATATTAATTTGCAACACTAGCTGTTATTTTGAAATATGGAAATACGTTTTTGAAAACTTGTACGTCGTGCAGACAATGCGTACTCGACCCTATATATATATACAAATGCATATATCTTTTTAACAAAATTCGAAACAGTTAAGGTAGTTTGTTTGCCAGAGGGTAACTCAACTTCGTCGAAGCAATATCGGTAAAGTTGCGCCTGAGTAAGTCATAAACTTTGACGTAACTTGTAGCAGCTAGCTCGGAGTCTCTGTTTAGATGTCCCTGAGCTGCGTAAGAGAACTCACAGTTCGATTAGATAGATACTTCAGGAAACATCGATTTACCTTTGTCCTTTCCCCCTCCTCACTCCACCTCAAACCCTCAACCCACCCACCACTCATCAATACGTTTAATTTTATATTTGGCATGTGAACGATCGATCAATCGGACTATTGTTTATTATTTTGAAAATGGTGTAAGTCCAAAATTCGCCTATAAGAAATTTATATAATCAAATAATACATATTGATAAATTATTATAAACAATGTCCCAGATTTGACATAATTAATTAATTATTTTTGAAAAAAGGGTAAATATTTTGTGGATGGGGAAAAAATAACGTTTAACAATAAATTTGGATAAAGAAGAAACTCTGTCTGTCTGTCTCTATCTTTAAAGTTAACTTGAAACGTCTTTCCAGTGAAACATGACAAGTAAATGTATATACACATCTCTTTCGTAAGAAAGTAGTTTCAACGTCGTTCATTAAAATCGGTAATTCGAAACGTCTGCTAATTAACGCAACTCTAAGGTATATATCGCATGCCAAGAGTTAAAAGGGAAAAGGTACGAAAGGTTTTAATATTCATTAGCACATACAAAGCTTCTTCCGTGCGTGTAATGACGTCGTCCTCGCGATGGAGGAACGTGTTCTTTGCCTGACATAAAATCGATTTGCGTCGTTCAATGTGTCTCATCGATCTTCATCCTCCTCCACCTACTCTTCCTCTTCCTCTTTCTCCTCCCCCTTTCTCTCTTTCTCTTACAATCAGTTTCTCACTTTCAATATCTCTCTCTTTCTCTCTCTCTCTCTCGTACTCTTTCGTATTTCTATCGAATGTGATCGGTGAGTATAATAATGAATATATTAGATACGTACTTAAAGAAGTATGTGTCGTTAACGTATCCAAAAAAAGGTACGGTGTAGGTCAACATCCAGATGTTACCACCACCGCAATCGTAGTAAGGTTTAGACCATCTGCCATCCTCGTACTTCACTGTAAGTATTTCGTCCTCCTCTCGTTCGGTATGGGTGCTCTCGTTGTAAACGTACGTATGCAAACCTGCAAAAAACCATAACGTTTCTTTCCAATTATTCAATTATTTTTTTTTCATTTATTATCGGAAATAAATGCTGAAGGGTAAGAAATATTAAATCGATCGAACGGAAAATAAATCTTTGAGTATGAATATTAAGTGATTTAAAATCTTTTCCTTCCAAACATACCTCGTCAATCGATAATTTATTACACCGAACAATAATAATGCATAACAAAGTTTTATTTCGAAGTTCAAATTAGCTGGATTTTAATGTTTAATTAAATATATTTTCACAGATTTTTCCTCTTTATTTCTAAATGAAAAAAAATGATCTGATCTCTTTTTCACGTGTATAAAAGTTTTGGAGAAAAAGATATCAATCATATGTAAAATATTTAATATTGATTAATTAGTATAAAAAGAAAGAAAGAAAGAAATAAGCATATTAGATAGTATTATGGTAATTATAATATTTGACGAGATTAAGATATATACGGATATCATCAGAATTTTACGCGATAATATCATTTCTCATTAACCTAAATTAAAATTTATCGAATATGTTAATATTCTCTCTCTAACGCAACGTAACATACGCGATACGCATTTTAAGAGGATCCTGTAATATACTTTTTTATTTTATATATACGCAAAACACATATGGTATAAATAACGACTACTTATAAATGATTCATAAGTTAAGTTACACACACACAAACAAACATTTTAATATTTTTTCTAATTAATATAATGAAAGGATCGTACGCGTACGATTACGAATTAAAACAAATTTAATTGAGATTATTTTTACAATGTAAACGTTATTCTTTCATGATTCAAAAGAATTTCCGAGAAAATTTCTCTTAAAGTTGTTAGAAAAAATATCGATTAGGCAACTTATTAAACGTGAATATTTTCGCGTGACTAGAAAATCCTTTCTTTCTCTCGTTCTACTTCTTGGCAAAGTGCATAGAACATTTCAAGACAAAAAATGAAACGAATTAAATGATTTTAAAAAGATATTTTTCTCGATGTTAATAAATTCAATCGAGTATTGTTTTACGAACCAATGACGTGCGAAATGCTGAAGCATTGTTTCGCACGATCGGATATAGTGATAATAATTATCTGTCAACGACATAAACGTTTATGAAATATGTCCTCTGATACTGGTTCATCTAAATCGATGATCTCGGTGTCATTGAGTTTCAAATCGTGAGTAATAGCCATATGATAAATAGCCCATACGCTAATGTGTTAACAAATCTTTGACGCGAAATTATCATCCTCAGTTGAGATAATTCAATATATTGTCACCCTGAAAACTGATATTAATTTTATCGTTTATTTCAAATAAGAACAAACAAAATCTCTCATTTCACTTACTTCTCGAAGATTATGCAAAAAATAATTTCTGAATATAAACGAGTTTATCGTAATTAAAATTTGTATCATATATAAATCAGATAGAAAAGAAATAACTTCAATCGTATAATTGGAATTATTTTATCCTATTGATTTATAAATAAATTGTTTTATTTATTTATTTATCTCTTAAGATCTTTTTTGTTAAATACGCGAAAGGAGATTTGATTCCTCTTTTCATTTTATTAACAAAACACGATTAATTGTAAACGTACGATAAACGTTTAAAAGAAAAACACATTTTTGTTAGACTCGATAAAAGAGAGATTAATAGAAGATAGATCAAATAAAATGATAGATATAATAGTAGTAAAAGAATCTTGAAATTTTTAATCTTACAATAAGTATTGAAAGGTAAGCTTAAAACGTACAGACTGAGAGCGTCAACATTGACGTTGACGAAACGAATATATCGAGGACGGATTTGTAATTTAACCATGCGTATTCTACCAAAACGGACATACGTCCATCAAAGCATTTCGAAATTCGTTACGAATTCGAAAAGCGATTTAAATTAGTCCATTGATTTAGACGAGAAACGAAATATATATTCCATCCTTTATGGGTGACGTTTTAGTCAACTTATTGAAAAAAAATCCTCTTTGGAAAAAAAACAAATTAAAAACGAACAAAATAAACGAGAAGGAAAAATCATTTTCAGCTGTCTTCTAAACTTAATGGAAAATCAAAAAAATTGAATTATTTGCCGAGGAACGAAGGAGCGAGAAAAAGAAAAATTCTTCTTTTTTCAAATAATCATCAAAAAAACGTTTGCAATTTTCCTGCAGTAAGGAAGTTAGTAAGAGATACTACCGGTGTTTAAGGTTGTATAACATGTGTATACTATGGGGATATATGTCGAAGGAAACAAGATCTTAGTTGGCAGTAGAGTAAACAACATTTTCCTAAGGTTCGACCGGATCATAGCCAATAAAACGAAGCAATTTCTTAGCTTCTCAGGGGCAAAAGTGTAGAAGTGGGAAGGGAACAGGGAAATAAAAAAAGGGCTTATCTTTATCGAACAAGCATGAAAAAAGAAAAAAGCTTCTTCCGTTAGTGATCGACCGTTTTCTAACTTGAGAATACCGATTTCTATGTAGACAGGTTTGTTTTCTTTATCTTCTTTGCGAACCTGATTCTTTCAACTATTTCTTCTTTTATATTTTTCTTCCTATTTATCATTTAAATTTTAAAAAAGTAAAGGCAAGTAATATATATATTTAAAATTATATTATTATTTAATTATATATATATGTATAAGTGCCAAGACAGTTTCTTTTTGATTCAACATTTCAAGAAAAAGATCCTTCTTACATATTTCTATTTTATTCGCGAACTTTTAAGTTTTCACCTCCTTTCAGCATACTTCTCCTCTTATTTTCTTCTCCCTCTCATTTCTCTCTCATCTTTTTGATCTTTTACTACGTACTCCTTTATTCCTTTCCCTTGCTCTAACTCGCAATTTTGAATTAGATTTTATTTTTTTTATTTTTTTTTTTCGAATTACATCTCTTTGAGTTCCTTCTTAAAATCCATACGATATATACACGCACTTATTCTCGCGAGAATGCAAAATTCTAAAGCCCAAAAGTGGGACGAATCTTCTCATCCTCATCCTCTTCTTGCTATTTTCTACGCTATCTCCTTTCCTACTTCTTTCCACTTCGATTTATTCGCTAAGGATTTCCGTCAGAGACGATTTATCTCTTCCTTCTTCGGTCATCTTTCCTACTATACTGAAGTTATATCTAAAATGATATTCATATATATCAATTTACTTTTCTTTCTACTACGAATTATTGACTTCTTGTTTCGATATTTTTCGACGTATCAAAGAAATATTTCAGGGCGACAACGTAACGTTATTACAATACGGAGAGGAAAAAAGTATGAATATAAAACAAGGAAAAATAAGAATATTAAACTCTACAGCAAAAGATATTTTCGCATGTTTTTTATGTTTCTACGATATTTCATCATTTGATTTCGGATAAAATAATAATTATTTTACTTTTTGATATAATATTAAAATTTATGTATATATATTTTATATTTTATATTTTATTTGTATATATATGAGGCAAATACGTTAGTTGAATTATTTTCATATTATTTTAAATCAAATTATTTTATTACGATATTATTTTATAATATTTTATATTTTATACATATATATACCGATCTACCACAGAAATACAAATCAAACAATTATTATTTTACTCTCTCCGATATAATATATTATTATAATATTTTATATCACGTAATCAATTTATTTATTCACGATAAATGATAATAGTCCAGTCAAATAAGCATTTTAATGCTAATTAAATTTCCACTTTAAAGTGGAAAAAGTGCGATAGTTTTCCTGCAAATAGCGAGTGATAAAATATAAAGAAATAAAGATAAAAATCAATTATTAGAGATAGAAAACATCTGTTAAAATATATCTGTATAAATATATACTGGTAAGAAAAGTAAATTGGCTGTAAGTAATAATTTATACGTACTGAATGTATTGAGAGAAAGATAGGCGAAGCTGTACGTCCAAGTCAAACGAGCTCAACGTCGGTACTGTTTATACCTCTAGGTGACTTCTAAGAAATTCGTTAATATGAAATACACAAAGAAAAACATTCCTTTATTACCGGCTTAGTCGAGCGTTAGAATGTTTTGTTTATGTTCGTTTCTCTTTGTCCCTCCTCAGCGGGTGTCAACAACCGAACGTTGTCATTTCGTCGTTAGATTTGTAATTGACCTTCGTGTATGTTCGGTACCTTTCGTATGTATTCGTAACTATTTTTCTTAATAATCGTTAGTCTTCTTCGAGCGTCGGAAGGAGTAACAAGGATATAAGTTAAAGTGACATTTATTTCTCGTCGCGCGTGCGTGTATTCTTTCTTATGCAAGTGATATGCATACGTGAGTGAGTGTGTGTAATTGTGAAAAGTGATATATACATATATGGATACCTGGACTTATGGATATAAGGACAAAATACATCTGAACGTAAGCTGACCATAATTAATTAAAATTGTGTACTTGTACACTTATCATTATAATGTTATCTTGGATCTTCTATAATTCGTGATTAAAGAATCACGTCAGTAAAAAATTACAATACAATGATCAAAATTAAAATCAAACGTATGATATTGGTTCGTTTATGTTTGAAATCAAACCGAAATGTATGAAATACATTTTATAAATATTTTCTGTCATACCAATTATCTTTAAAAATCGTAATCAATTTCATATTTTGTTCAAACAAATTAAGTTTATTTCTAACTTGTTACATTGCATCTACTCTTTCGTAAATCAAACCGAAAATGAGATATTTCTTTTTAAATTCATTAAGAAAAGAGATGATTGGTGAATAAAGGGATTTTATTATTCGAGCATACGATCGTTTGTAAATAAAAATTTGTTCGTTTCACAAAAGTTCATAAGTGCAGTAGCGTTCGCTGACAAGTTCTTCCATTGTTTCGAAGCACGTATCTATCTTACTGAAGTAGATATCAGCGAGAAAAAAATAGTTCAACTTTAAAAGCGTTCTCTTTACAGGTGAATTCTCTCTTAGCACTTCTCAAGAGTTACATTCTTTTTTTTTCTTCATCTTCAACATCGTTTTGTTTTTTCACCTTTAACTCACAATTTCTACCCCAACACCGACACGATAATACAAATTTTTCATTTACACACACACACACACGCACACGCACACGCTCACGCATGCACGCATGCTCGTTGTAAAGTTATTAATTTTACAGCTTGACAATGTATTTGCAATAACAATCGACCTATCGATCGAACAAACAGTTTGAGGTGTATTGTTAACAATATTACATATTGTAACGGAACGTTGTTTAGATAAAAAAAAATTCGTCAAAGATCATTGCCGATGAACGAGGTCAGTCAAAGTTATTACTGTTACGTCCAAAATTCAAATTATTTCGAACAATAGAAAATTAAAAAAAAAAAAAAGAATTCGAATTACATTTTTCGAGTTGTGATAAAAAATGATTTTCAAATTAATCGTGTTCATTTTTTTATTCGTTGTATCGCGGATTTGTAATCATTATTATTTTGAAATTTAATTATAATATCCTTTCGATGCTTCTCCCCTCGATAATTTCATTGAAAAAATAAAGATAAAAAGATAAAGCAAATAAATCGAATGGTTCCATCAGAACGTAGATGAGAAAATTTCAATGAAATTAAATATTTTATGTTTAATTCGAATAGCAGTAGGTAGGAATGATGTTATTCGAAGATTATTTTTCATTAATTTCTCGTTTCATAAAAGAAAAACCCATCGACGATGTGTATCGTTGATGGATAGATCATAATACTCGTTAAACCTCATAAACGCATAACATATTATCATGCTGCAGTTTCGCGTACGATATATAACATTCGTATAAAATGTACGAGCAAGCTTGGAAATCAGAGTCGTCGGGGTTAGGTGTATTTTATAATACCAAACGATACGATAATAAATATGTGTATCAACAAGTATGAGTATTAAAAAATATATATTGAATAGGTCAAAGATAAATAAAAAAGTAAGAAGAAGAAGATAAGACGTAAATAAATTGATATCGACTACCGAACGTTTTCTCTGGTGTATGATTTTCTGTTAAATTTAATTTTTGTTCATATGAATAATCTTTTTTACAAAAATATTTAAATCTCAGTTTTTAATTATTTTATTATAATAATTAATTATTACTAGGGTATTTATCTACAGTAACATACTGAAACATTAAAAATACTAAAATAATAAAATATTTAGTCATTACATTTGATTACAAATTCGTAATATTTTATTTGTAGAATATATTTTTGAATAATCAACACGAATATTTCAAATTTTGAGAAACAGTTAATTTATATATAATGTTTATATAAAATAATAATATATTTTATATAGAATAAAAGTTTTCACCAGCTTATTAAAAAGAGGATTACACATATGCGAGTACGCAAAATAGCTTGAATTTGAACAACTATAATATATATATATATATATATATAAATCATTTATTAAAGTTATTGATTATTTATATATGTAGGATTAAAATTTATCGAAGAATTTTTAAATGGTGTAAATAAAATAAACAATGAATCTCACAAATTAGTGTAATTATTCTAATAATGCACACAACTCCCTGTAATCTCTAAAACTATTTTGAAGTACTCTAATGTACACATAACTCAATATATACTCGTTGACTTTATCAAGGTAATACTATCTTCTCTTCATATATGTTCCTACGTTTCATAAAATAATCTTTAGTTTCCGTACTACTATGTACGCATGCATACGTCAATGCATTTTCTCAAACTGCATTATTATTAGAACTAATTCGTTCTAATTTCCACGTTATAAGAGCAAAAGATGGTAATGTAGGAAAAAGACGCGAGTTTAATTATTAATAATTAAATATGTATTGCTGTTATATTTTGTTAGAATGAAGAAATGAGCACGATGCTTGGATTCCTGTTAAGAATTTAACTGTTAAAAAACAAAATTCATTTTTAAACTCGTAGTCGGTGAATTTTTAAATAAAGTTAAAAAAAAAACAGAATCAAGAAAAGAGATTGCAGAAATTGAAAAGCAAAATATTCATCTCGGTGACAAGTTCGTAGATATTTTTTCTAAGTTTTTTCAATAAATAAAAGAATAACAAATAAAGAAGAAAACTCGTATGTATTTTTGTATTTTTACAATTTAAAATATGTTCTTTCGAAACGTTTGAAAAATTTGATAGGACGAATACATAGATGCATTTGTACTCGTGAAAATATCTTTTTGAAAAATCCTACTACTGTCGCTATTTCTCTTCTCTTCTATTCTCGAAATATCCTCTCGTGTCAACGATTTTCGTTGTACGTGTCGACGAGAAATCGAGTTCTATCTCCTAAAAGATCATTCTAACATAACAATAACGGTCTAAAAAAAAAAAAAGAAAATACAAATCGTTTATCGTGGTTTACTTTCGACGATCAATCATTTCTAATCTTTATAAATATATTTACAATATATATTTTTTATTTTTTTTCTATTGCAAATATTTTGTCAAATTTTTATTATTTCGTGATTAAGATACCGAGAAGGTAAAAAAGAAAAAAGAAAAAGTGTCACGTTCTAGATGAAAAGAAGAAGAAGAAAAAAAAAAGGTGGTTTCACGAGGTTCGATATTATATCAGATAGTAATTTATATTCCGATCTAGTATACCGTCTAGCAGTCATAGTCCAACGATGAAAGAGAGAGAAATTTACGATGATTATCTTTTAAGTAATTAAATCACCGATATATTCCCAGGCAAGAAAAAAGGAAAAAAGGAAAAAATAAAGAAAAATTGGTTCGTTGGATTTCAACGACGTTATCTGTATCGTATAGAAATGCAATTTTTGTTCGTCGTTCACGTCCATCTCGAGAGGATACTCGCCCCCAATTAAAAAATGTTAATTCGTGATGTCGAGAGGGATAGAGGGGGAAAAAAAAAGAAGAGAAAAAGGGCCGAGGACTTTGGTCGATTAAATGAACAAAGAAAAAAGATATAAGGTGTGAGGTTGAAAAAAAAATAAAATAAAATAAAAGTGAAAGAAAAAGTAGGATAGATAAAAGAGTGTGGTTAAATTCAGGGAAGAAATTAAGAAATTCGCAGGTAACTGGGCAGGTAACTGGACATGAAACTTGACGACTATGTTTAAAAGCTTATTAATTTTCAAGTAAGATTACTCTTACGGTTTAACTCAAATTTTATTTATTGTTAGCATTGTATCGTTAATTATATCTTAATTTACTCGTTTATATCTTCGCTTGATTATATTTTAATCGCAGTTTTTATTACTCTCTTTCAATTTTTAAATATTCCATATATAGATTCATTTAGATTTATTATTGAAGTATTGCTTATATGGTAGATAATAAAAATCGATGACCAATAGCGAATGTCTAACCAGCCCACTTACCTCCCATTGGTAACTCGTAAACTATGAGAAAATGGTTGGAAGAAAAATAACATCATCTAAAAAGGAGGAGAAGAAATAGATAGCTAGTTTGGAACGAGGATAAAATGTTAGTCGGTCACTGGCACGTGCCAATAAGAAGAAGTTGTGACGTATCAACGGGAACCAATGCGCCTCGATATTCACCGAAGCGACACATACGATCGTGCTTCGTATCCAGATCGTTTTTACGAATAAATTGGACAGACCGTTACGAACGATTTAAGGGACCTATACGCGAAAGGAATAATATCCCTTTTATCGAGGAAAAAAAAGATAAATAATCCTTTCGAAAGATGCGAATAACAGGGGGGAACAAGATTTCAACATAACACTTTTCGCACTTTCAATATTTTATTTTATGTCAGTATTTTTATTTCTTTTTGAGAGATTTTTAATCATTATCTTCTACAGTTGCTTGATATTTTTTCTAATAATTTATATTTAATATGAATATTTTTTAATTGAATAAAAACAAAAATATACCGCGTTTAATTATTTACTTTTATTATTTTATTTTACGCATTTTATTATTTTATTTAAATATTTTAATGTTATTTATCAATATTTATATAATAGAATAGGAATTATATCTCGAGTTAAAATATTTGATTATGCATTCTCATATTTTATTCAGTATAAAATAATAATTTATCAAATACATTTCTGATAAAAGGTATTGTTTTGGATTTCAACATTGGTATAAATCACCCAGCAAAATTTTATTTAAAGTATCCAATAACATTTATTTAATAATACTGATCGAATAAAAATATAACAACAGTTTTAATTGTTTCTAAAAGTATTTATTTCAAATATAGAAAATATAACGAGATAACAAATGAAAATTGAAACGTTATAATACCCTCGTGACTCGACCATGACAAATGTTTATGTTCACAGAGAATGGGCCATGAAATGGCTTAATCAATGTCAACATACGACCAAGTATAGTAAGTTATAGATAACATTTACTAAAGTGCATTTCGTTTCGCAGATAATCATCGACTGTTAGATGAATTATAGCCAAGAATTATGACATTTGTCCGGCAATAATAGTGGAATGTTTTCTTATCTGTAGCTGAATTCTATCTCTTTTTCTCTCTTTCTAATATTACAATATATATTTTGAAAAAAAAGAAACAGTTAAACAAGTAAAATCGCGTAAAACTTCCAACGACCAGTATCAGCGTATAATTTCGATTATTATTAAATATTTAACAATAATTAGAGAGGAAGGAATAAAAAATTACGTTCAGAAAAAAAACGTGTGATTTATAATAAATAAATGAAATAAATCAATTTGAAAGAAAAGAAGATGGGTGTTCTCGTATACGAAGAAGAAATAAATTTTTGGATAAAATGTAAAAGAAAAAGAAAAGCCAAAAATTGAATCATAATCGTAGAAGGGAGGGTTGAGAAAAGTCGTTATTAAAAGCAAGTATATTTCGCACCCTCTCGTACGATCACGATTGTTTCTGTGACGACGACGTAACTGCTCTAACAGCTTTCTCTTCACATTCGTATCACTTCAGGAGGGAAAGAGAGAAAGAGAGAGAGTGAGAGAGTGAGAAAAAGGGGAGAAAGAGGGAGAGATTTCTCCCTCAGCCAACTATAACACATTTCGCAGTGCTTTCATACCATTTCGTAGTCAGGTATACTACTAACGGTTGGGATTTTACAGTCCAATATCAAAGCTATATTACGAAGATTGCTTTTCTCTCAAAACTGCCAACCATATATATATACACATTCAACGTTGGAAAGTCATAACAATATTTGTTAAACTTTTAAATAAATTTTTCTTTTTGTAGCATGAAATTTGTTCATAAAAAAAAAATTCACAAACAAATTAAGATACATCGAGTACTCGAATAACAGTTTCTTTTAATGAAAAAAAAAAGAAAAAAAAAAGATAGAAAGAAAGAAGAAATAGGAAAAACAGAAAGAAAGTTTACCCTTCGAGTTAAACTCATGGGGTCCCCTAGCTTATTCTCAGAAGGGACATAGAAAATGTTTGGTTTTATGACACTTTTGTATTCTTTACTCAAAGTCACTGAAAATGTTGCTAAAACTTGCTAAAGGGGTTGAAGGATAAAAAAAGCACACACACACACAAACACACGTACGCACATACACACTTAGTAACGAGAAAATAAAACAGATAAAAAAGTATAAATGTAAAAGAAAATATCAAACGTGATAGGAGATTATTTATACGTTACGTTTTTATTTTTATAGAAAAAAATTATTTAATGGTTTTTAATCGTTCGTAAACACGCACCTAATCATTTTATATAATATTTTCTCTTCTTTTTGAATCATTTAATTCTTAAAAGAAAGAATGATTATTTAAAATGATCGTGTATTTACATATATAAATAAATATATAAAAGAAAGGAGAGATTGTACTGAAAACGTGAACCGTATCGATTATTATATTCTACCATTTCTATTCTAATAATATTGCCCAATTATAATTGACAAGAACAGGAGTACGAGAATCTCTCTCGGTAAATGTAGGAATCGTCTATTGATTGGGCAAATCAAATGTTCAGATAAAGCTTTTGTTGAATCACGTTACCAGTTTACTTGAAGCAAACATATACCATATCAAAGACAATCTGAATTCTCGATAGAATAAATTTATCCTTTCAAATACCATCGATATACTTCCCCTCCCTCTTCTCTCCGCATTGTTATTGTTCCATATAATTAAACGGTATTGTAATTAAACATTATAACCAACAAAATTCGTACGATTACAGAATAAATGAGCAAAGCCAAACGAACATTCGGTATACCACGAAAAAAATCGTGTTCTCCCGTAAATCCTAACATATATCTCAGAAACTAATAGTTTTTAATAAAAAATTTACTCACAATAATCTGTTCCTTATGAAATTTCCTTTAAAATGAAAAAAGTGCGATTTGCCAAATTGCAATAGTTTTCTTACAAATGACGAGTGATAAAATATAAAGAAATAGAAATAAAAATCTATCATTAGGAATAGAAAACATATGTTAAAGATATAGGTCACGTAAGAAAACTAGGTCAACGGTACGAAAGTAGGTCAGACATACTTACTGAATGTATTGAGAGAAAGATAGGCGAAGGTGTACGTCCAAGTCAAACGAGCTCAACGTCGGTACTGTTTATACCTCTAGGTGACTTCTAAGAAATTCGTTAATATGAAATACACAAAGAAAAACATTCCTTTATTACCGGCTTAGTCGAGCGTTCAATGTTTTGTTTACGTTCGTTTCTCTCCGTCGCTCCTCGGCCGGTGTCGACAACCGAACGTTGTCATTTCGTCGTTAGATTTGTAATTGACCTTCGTGTATGTTCGGTACCTGTCGTATGTATTCGTAATTACTTTTCTTAATAATCGATAGTCTTCTTCGAGCGTCGGAAGGAGTAACAAGGATATAAGTTAAAGTGACATTTATTTCACGTCGCGTGTGCGTGTGTGCGTTTTCTTCCTATGCAAGTGATATGCATACGTGAGTGAGTGTGTGTAATTGTGAAAAGTGATATATACATATTTGGATACCTGCATTTATGGATATGGATTATGCAACATTGGATATAAGGACAAAGTACATCTAAACGTAAGCTGACCATAATTTTTAACTTTTTTAACGTTTCACCTCGGCGTGGTAAAGTAAAAATAAATTTCAATATACATTAGAGTGATTGTATTTTGATGAATTGGTAATTGATGAGTTTTATAGGAATCGAGAATCTTGAAATTAGTTAAGAAAACGATATTTAAAACTTATACTCTTAAACTTATGTTAAATTTTCTCTTAGCAACTCGATGAATTTATTTTTTACTTCGGGAACGAAATATCGATTTGGTAATGTCATTAGCCGACAAAGCATTTTTTTTCCTTTTGTGTGTGTGTTATGTATTACTATCTATAAGTAGATATACATGATTTATTTCTCTGTAGACAGTCAATTGCACAGGGCGAACGAATGCTCTGGCACTTTTGATTCACCGTGATTTCGCTTCGTTGAACTCAAACGGTTAAATCTTTTTCTTTTTTTCTATAAGATTAATGAATCTATGGTTGGACTTTCGTCAATCCTATCGCACTCTATAGGATTTACTGATCTAAGATAAGGATAAGAAGAAAAATTTCATTCCATTGATCACAATTGTTCATCGAACATACTAAAACTTCGACAAACAATAGTACGGTTGCTTGAGATACTTGAGAGTTAGAAACAAAAAATATAAAATTAGGTTTTTTTAATAAAAAATTATATGTATAGTTTTACTAATTTTATTTTATTTTTATATGAATTTTTATTTATTATTTGAATAATCATTTCTAATTTTGATCTCATATCAAGAATAATATATTTCAATGTAGGAGGAAAATAATAAGGATAGGGATGAAAAAATGTTTCCCCATAGATCTAAAATAGAAAATAGAAAATATGTTTTAAAAGTCCTAATGGAAAATAAAAGTTATCTTCAATATCCGAATATAGAAATGTAGGGTGACTTGAAATAGAATGATTTTGTGGGTTCAAACTTGCTTCAAATAAGTTGTTACATTTTTGAAGAGGAAACAAGATAGATAGATGAATAGATAGATAGATAAAAAGAGAAGAAAAAAAAAATAGAAAACCGATCGAAATCGGTGCTTCTTCGCGTTGGTCGTAAAAAACGGATAAGCCCCTGACTGGCTAACTAAAGCAATAATTTATGTTACCGTGCTGGTATAGCAGCCAATAACCGCGTCGAGATGGTAACGGTGAGTATATACGATAAGGTGCATAAGTTCGTTCAGGTTGATCGAAGTAGTATAGTTGCCGATAGAAGACCGAAGGCCGTAAACGTTACCCTTTCTGAACTTGCATTTAACATGGGCTTGTACAAAGTGCACCTTGGAAATACGCCACGTGAAACTAGTTCTTCTATGTTTCTATCAATAAAAAAATAGTTTTATTAAAATATAGGCTAGAAATTTTTCTAGCCCCCCCAAAGCTTATTTAAACAATATAAATTTATATTTAAAATATATTCGCATTAATAATCTAAATTCTTGGTACTTTCTAGTTAAAAGGGAATAACAAAATTATTTTAATTTGATTTATTGATTTATCGATTTATTACGAAATAAATTTATTTTAATCTTTTCTTTTCTTTTAAATACATTTCCATAGTATAAAAAAGAGAAAAAAAACAACTAGGCAAATTTTGCAAATATATTAAAATCTTACATAACGTGTACCGTTTTTGAGTATACTTGGCGTGGAAATGACACTTGCATTAGTCGAATGCAGCTTGACAGAAAATGCGTTAATATCAATTTGACGTTTTATAGTTTTTTTTTAAATAAGAAATAATAAATCAATACATTTGTAAATACTCATTCTACTAATTAGAATAAATATATAAGTTAGTTAAAAAATAATCTTCTTACAAATAATATTATTTGCACCTTTACCGTTTAAGCTTAAAGTTATTAATAAACTCCATAAATACTAAACTGAGATTTAATATAAAAATACTAAGAAATATAAAAATAAAATATGTTTTGCATATGTTAAAAAAAAAAATAAAAAGACAAGGTTTTCAAATAAAATATCTATAATAAATCAGTGAATTCAAATAAATTTAAACACACGTGTGTAATATGTTTGAATAAATCAAATAAACATATATGATGATATATCATAATTTGTCAAACATATAAATATATATATGACATGCCCTAATAAATTCGTTACGCGTGTTCGATCTATTTTTTTCTTCTTTTTTTTCCGAACAAGAATAAAACAAAAATGAAAAAAAAAGAAAGAAGAGAATATAAATTTGAAAGGATTCTCCGGAGAATTCGGTAGCAACATTCGAGAAAGAGTTATCCACCGAGGAAGACGTTATGGTCGTTCGAAGAATGAAAGAAAGAAAGAGAAAAAAAAAAGGAGAAACACGAAACAAGGGTGGTATTTGGTGATAGAATAAAGTATGGAGAATAGTAAGGGAAAATAAAAGTAGGGGAAAGAAAAGTTGGTAAGGAAAAGTTGAGAAAGAAAAGTTTGAAATAGCCTACAGGGTTACGAAAGAGTATACATAGAAATATATGTTATGTATTATATGTACATGGAGAGATATACATATATATATATATATATATGAATACCTAAGGGAAAATCTCACGAGTCTTTCCAGTTGGCGTTAAATTTAGCGGACAGATTTAGTGGTGGTTTCCGCTTGTGTAGTTCCAAATACGAACAGTTTCTCGTCATATATACTGTTATTGTAATAGTATGATCACATTTGTGTCAAGAGTTTTTACAATTCAATCCCCTTTCCCACTCTCTTTCTCTCTCTATCTCTCTCTCTCTTAAATTTTGTGTGTTCTTTTCTTTAATAAAATTATTAGTCACGCATACGTACATGTAGCGAACATATTCACATAAGCTATGTGTTTTTCCCGTTCTATTTAATAAATATTATATATATTTGAAACGTATTGAAATGAAATTTTTCATAATTTTATTATTCATTTGATACCTTTTTTAAATAATTTAAATTAGCAATGTGTTTTTCTTTCTCTAAAAATAAAATGTTTCCTTTCAATTCTCCTTTAGCCAGTTTAATATGCCAAATATATATGCAAGTATCGTGCTGGTGCAAGAAAATTCCTTCCTACCTTCGTTCGTTTCATTATATATTTTAGATTAAAATCTATGAAAAGAGATGGTGGTATAAGAGAGATGGAGAGAGAATAGGTTAAATGCAATCGCAAACACGCCTACTTTCCATGCTTTAATACGTTACACGTCTTGTTGCATAGCAAAGACCAACTGCGGAATATTAAAGTGTACTCTCATAGTTCTATGTCATTTTGATATACCAATTAGGTATCCTTCAAACGCACGCACGCATGCACGCACGCATACTACTCTCACTTACTATAACATTTTCATGCACGTATATCTTATTAATGCTAGACGTACTCTCATTATATTGTCGATTATACTACATCAATAGAAATTACTCTAATTTTCTACATAAATATTCAACAATACAGTTTGCCTCCAAGTATTTAACGTTACATTGAAATTCTATTCACAATTATTATTTAATAATTAAATTTTCCCGGAAAATCAGTCCCAAACAAAATGACAATATATGTAAAACATTAAGAGAAAGCAAAAAAAAAAAGTGAACAAAATTAATAAAGAAAGAAAAAAAGGTCAAACATGATTCTTTGATATTAAAGCACTTTATTGCACACACGTTTAGGATGAACGTGAGTCTTGTTGTATTCTTACGTGAGGAATGAGATGCATAATATTCGATATCCTAGGATACATTCAAACGTTATCGATTGATCATAGTTAGTATTATCGATTTTGTGCACGTATTTGTGCCTTCCCTTCTCTCGTTCTTCCTCCTCATCCTCCTCTCCACTCGACCCTTTCCCCTTCGTCACTCTTTTGTTCCCCTTACTTTTCATTTATGACGCGTTACGATCCTACTGAATTCTTCATCAAGTTTTGCACGTACCTTTACGCTGATGGAATTTTTCAAAGTGGAATTAAAAAAATAAAAGAATCAACTCACTCCCTCATCCTCTTTTTGCAATTTTTCTATTGACCGTTACTAATGCTTCTTACTTGAACTTATGTTTTTATTATTTTTGTTTTTTCTTTTCTTTTTCTATTATCAAACACGCTTTTATGTAATCGAATATTTAATATTTTTAAACCATCCTACGGAAAGTCTTGATAGGGTTCTTTTTACAATGGGGCTTTTTTAATTAATTTTTTTTTCTTCGAAAGAGAAATTTCACCTTTAGTTTACGATAAAGTTTTTTTTCATTTACATAAGCGTTTCTATATTGTACTTTCTTTATATTTATAGTTGTTGTTTGTTTTATTTTTAACAAGAGACAAAATCCAAAGAAGGAACAATTATATTTTTGCTGTTGCTTTCTTATCATTATTATTATTATTATTATTATTATTATTAATCGATATTAAGAGAAAAGATAAAACGTGAACAAAAGGGTTGAAGCACTTTTAATCGCGAATAAAAAAGTGTTCGCTTTTGTTCGAACGAATTGAAAACAATTTGGTTGGAAAACAACAGTTTGAAACATGTTATAAATAGCGTTTCGAGGTGTATACAAATTTACGTTGGCGTTAAACGTGAACGAAAAAATAAAAAAAGAACAAAAATAGGAGGGAAGGGTCTAACTCTGCATTCTCCCCCTCTCCCAACGAGGAAGTAATAAAAGGACCAAGAGTGTTAAATAAAACCCCTGGGGATATGACCATTAATATGGGGTAGAATCCAATGCACGTTTCAAAACATGTCCTCATATATTTTTAATAATTTTTCATACTTTTTTTTCTTCAACGATTCGGACATCTTTACTCGAGTTGCCAGTACGCAACGAAAAACACACACACAACCAAATATGTAAGCAAAATAATAAGTTGATCGTTAAGATCGTAAGAGAGTTGAGTGAACAAATATTCAAAGAACACAAACATCAAGGGATACGAATAGAATACTTGTGTGAATATCAAAAAGAGAATAAAGATTCGAAGATGAAGGATTTTTTACGTAGATAAATATTTATATAAAAAGTATGTTTTGTTATTATTCCTTTCAAGAATATCAATTACTTCTTTCTCGTCCAAGTAGAATTAATTAATCGAATTCGTGGGAGAGAAAAAAGTCTTTTTTCTGTTTCTTTACTTTTTAAATCTTTTATTTACTCGAATTCGTTGGGGAAAGTTTTTAGAAAAATAACTAATCCTACACCTAGAAAAGTTTGTTGAGCGGGAAAAAGAAAAGAAATAAAAAAGTGTCGATTTTTATCGACATGTGTGTGTGCGCGTGTTGTTTTGTCATTGCGTTCGAAACGTCAAATGAATTCAAAGAGTTTTTAGAAAAAGAGAGAGATTAGTCTAGTCATATCGATTTGAAATGATATTTTTTCTTCTACCCTATACGTGTCCGCGCGTGAGTGTGTGTGTGTATTTTTTTTCTCGATGTTTTCCGAAACGCGACACTTTAATTGAAACAAATCACCGATGCGTGAAATTCATCGCGACAAAAGTAACGTGCATATAACATATGTCAACCTGGTTTACCGAGTTTCAATATTTCATTTAACAAGTTATATTCTTGTACGTAGAAAGTATAGTGTTTTTTTGAATACCAGAAATTGTTGAGAGAGATTTTCATTTAAGATTTTCTACAGAATCCATATTCTGTTAAGTTCGCTAACAATAATCCTGTTATTATTCAATCATCTTCATCGAGAATGGTATTTCATCTTTCAAGATAAAAATATTTTCCAATTGTTGATCTATTTTTCATGAGCTTTTCTTTTTAGTAATTTGTATTATTTATTAATACATCAATATTTATGCGTGTAATACGAGATTTTAACGATAATCCCTCTGTTATCGTTTACCCATCTTCGTCTAAAAATGTTTCCCGTTAAGGTTTAGGAAATTTTCTTTTATTAATATCTATATGTACACATATAAATGTATAGTTTAAAGTAAATCACTCTATTGTAAGTAGTTATTAAACGAAATTGATTTTCTCGACACGCTAACAAGTAAAATTGAGATCGGTATTTACCTTCGAAGTTAGGTCGTCACGGTTATTTCGCGGTAAGATCGAAACGAGTTATTTTAGAACGAAGGTTGTAAAGTACGTGTATACTTTGTTTTCCAAGTTCAAACGCTTATAATAAATCGAATATATTATTTATTTCAACAAAGGATCATATTTAATCGTTTAATACAACACGTTACACGATCCGACACGTGTTCGGTAATCTACCTATCGTTTTGTTTTTTGGAATATTCTCAACTAAAATAACATATTTAAGTAAAACCAAATAAGAGATTAATGTTACATGGAAAATATTGAGAATGGGGATTATATTTTCATCGAGAAAGTGAACAAAATTATCAACATTTGATCGCTTCGATGACGACGATAACGACGATAACAACGACGACGATGATGATGATAATAATAGGAATAATTAAGCATGAAATAATCTAGCTGGAAGATCATAATTAGCAACTCAACACTGTGTTGTATATGGTGGTTCTCGTAATTGGTTAGCGTGTTTACTGCTGACAATAGGCAAGAACACTTTTGCTCATTAATTTTAACTAATAACAAGAATTTTTCAATTAACTCTTTTTCACGAACGAGACGTACGAATTATTAATAATTATTTTATTTTTTATGTTAAAAAAAAAATAAAGTAAACGCATATAATTAGATTTTTAAATTATACAAATAATAGAGAAAATATATAAAGACAATAATTATGAAATTAACACAGAAAAACACGATTTTCCTGTCGTCTGATTTTACTCTCGTCTTATGTACAAATATTATAACAACAAAAACAGCTGTTCTATCCTGTTCTATGGGGTTTAATTAAAAATACAAAAATAAAATATCACAGATTATTTTTTATTGTCAGATCGGTATAACGTTTAAAGAAATATTCGAAATATTACGAGAAAAAAGTAAAATATCGATCTGAATCGTAAGATTCAATTGGTATCTTTGAAGTACCCATGATTATCTATCCGATTATCTTCAACACACGCTTATTCGTGATTGCACGAGACTTATTCGAAGAATTTCCTCCATTCAGTAGTTTTCTTCGAATTCGAACAGAAGTTAGTTCGTTTGTTCGTTCGTTCGTTCGTTCGTTCTTAAGAAATAGTTAATGCACGTAGATAAGTTGTAAGCGATAATCCACTCCCCTTTCCTCATTACCCACCCTTTTGATCGATATTTCCTTTTTTTTTTTTATTTTATTTCTTTTTTATCCTCATTTAAACGAAACGATAAATTGAAAGGAAAATTTCATTCTCCCAAGTATCTAGGATTTAAACGATTACCTTTCTATCCAATTGATTTAACTTTATCTCTCATTGAAAGATAAGAGAGAAAGAGAGAAAGAGAGAAAGAGAAAAGAAAAAGTGTATGTTAGAAATTTGAATCAAGGCAAATCGCATGAAATCACGTTCGAATGAAGATAATTGAAATGAAAATGTTTTATTTAAATGTATATGTTATTCTCGTATCAAAGCCTTATCATGATTGGAATTAAAATTGTTGTTAAGTATAAATATTTAATTTACTATTGTATTTGAAATTTTTTAAAGTTTCTCTATCGATCAGGATTTATCGTTCCTCCTATCGGTGCCAAAAAATTATAAACTAAAGAAAAAGTAAAAATCATCTAAACTAAATTCGAAAGATAAAAATTATTGTATGGTGTGGAAATAAATAAAAAAATAAACATCTCGTCTTTACCAGTGTAGTATGAAAGAAAATGTATCTATGTGATTCGTAACAATGATCTTACGTAATAGACAGGAAATTTGTTGAAATCTCAAATGGTCGATATACCAAAATTCGGTGATAAGGTGTGTTTAGGAAGAAATGGGGAGTGAGAGGGGAAAAAAGAAATAAATGGAATTGGAACGTCTTATCTTGAAGGAAATAGATATTTTTCAATGGTACCGCACACGTTCCGCACGCGTGCATCGTATCCCTAGGTGATAAGAAGAAAAGGTGAATAAGTTGGTAGAGTTGGTAAAACACGAGCTTCGTTTATTCGATCAGGAGTTGGATTCGGTAGGGTTTCCTTCTCAAGTAATAGGTGGAAGGGACAGATGCGCATGTTCGGAATCGTTGAAAGCGAGTAGATTCAATTGAAATATCAGCTTATTCACGGATCGCTGAGGTGCATTGGCGAATCCAATAAAATCGCGAAAGCTCCGCACGGGGTATCTGTCTACGTATATGTGTCTGTGTGTATCTGTGTGTGTGTGGATGGGTATGTGTAACGCTTCACCAATTTCAAGCATCTTCCAGTATCTCTTCAAACGTTTGTGAAAAGAATTCGCAAAACAAGCCTTTCATATTTCCTATGCTAATTCGATTTAAATCGATAATATGAAAGAGATATCGTGCGGAGTAGAACTTATGGCAAGATAAAGAAAGGAAAAAATATAAAGGATCCCAATTGTGTAAAATTTCTTATATCCATTCATTTCAATAACCACCCGTCTCCTTCATTCCTTTGAGATTTGCACTCTTTATCTTTTATCTATCCATCTGCGAAATAATATAAGAGATTTTACGCGAAATCGATGATTATTATAGTTAAAAGGATGAGGGTAAAAGGAAATTTCGCGAGGAATAAAATCTTATCGTAAGGTGTTTAGTTTACGAACTAACTTTAAGAGTAGGTATTGTATTTTATTTTACAGTACGCGTATTATCGACATCGAATAAAAGATTTCTTTTTCTCGTTGTTGTCATTGTTTATTTATTTTTTTTTTTCAATTATCAATTTGGCAAATTTCCAAATTGTTTTCACAAAGATCAAGCTTATCTCACTCCGGAGTATACTTAATGGCCCATGGTGTTGTTGATCGAACGTGATTCTTTTCTCGGGCGTCTTTTAACGAAGAAAAATGATTATCTTCTAACGTCTGAAGAATATTGTACGTAATACAAATTGACAGGTGCATGAAAAATGCATGAACGATCAATTCAATAATAATACCGAACGATCGAGAGACAAAAATACGATGATTTAATCGAATAAGAAGGAAAATGGGAATAAAATATTTGTTGCGTTACGTTATTTCGCAAGGATAACAAGGAAAGCAAAAGAAGAAAGAAAAATTAAAGGAAACAAGTAAAAAAAAGAAGAATAAGAAGAAAAAAAGGTGTTCTTTTCTCTTTCCTTTTTCGGAAAAATCGAAGATAAAGTAAAGTTTCATCGACATTCAGAAAGCTATGTACCAATTCAGCTGAATGTACGGGTAGGAGCCACGAACTCATGACCCAAGGAGACCTCTGATTCATGCGTCTAAGAAGATAAAGGAAAAGAATGACTTCTCTATCGTCGACATCCTCTCGACACAGTATATCTTCCTTTCCTACTTCCTCTGACTTTGTACATTTGCCTTGAATTTCGTTAAACGTGTCTGGGTTCTTTTTTTATTTTACTTATTTTAAATTCTTCCCTATTTTTCGTTTCTTTTTATTCTTCCACCCCTTTGTCGTCGAGTCTTTGACACTATTTTCTCTTCCTTTACGTCAATGAGGAAAAAAAATCTTTATAGGAGAGCTATTCACGTTTAAAGGGGAGCTATACGTGGTTTTTTTTCATAATTTGATTTTTCATTAAAAATGTACACGATTTTCAGCGGGTGCATTATGCACCTCTTAATGTAGACCATATTCCGGACCTTTTAAAATTTTTTTACACTCGGTTTAGAGCAATGTCCATTTTAAGCCCAAAATCAAGTTAATTTGACTGGACTAGAAGATCAGTTTGAGAATTCAAATCCAAATGAGATTCAGTTCGGAAAACACTCTGGTCGTAAATTATCCGATAAAAAAAATGCGTACTAGAATTACGTCATGGTGTATATGGTAAGGTAAAGGAAAAAGGGGGTAACATCGAATGGTCGTTCAATCAAGAAAATTTAAATCTACTTAATGGACGTCGAGCAAGCTTGTAACGGAGACCGACTACGAGAGTTGTTGCACTAGACACGCGAACTTTCGAGATCTTTCGGCACGATAACTTACTCGTCGAATAAAAGCATAGAAACTACTTTGAACGAACGTACCTCTATTATTTCCATTTCCCGCACTTTCTACAGACTAATTTTCAAACGATTTAGAAACGATTACGATTATTATTATTATTATTTTATCTTGACCATTACATTGGTATTTAAAAAAAAAATAGTTTACATCAAATTAATCACACAAATTATGTGACATTATTAGAACCAATAATTCGAGTTAAAAATGAAAACGAAAAAAGAAAGAAAGAAAGAAACCAAACGTGTGTATTCTCGTGTCGAATGAAAAATATAAATAATCCTACTAACTCTCGATAATCCTCTAAATGAAAATTCTAATACGAAAGGAAATAAACGTAATCGTAACGTAAAAGTGTAAAGTCGTTTCACGTGTGAAAAAAAAAAAGGAAGAAGAGAAAAAAAGATTCCTGGGACATTTCTAAAATTCGTGGTTAAAATGTAAAGTCATGGTCACGGTGGGAAAAACCGGAAGGGGATGGGGTTGGAGGTGTGAGTTAGCCGAGGGCGAGAAATGAGAACTGGAAAGTTGCCAAATAGTCACAGAGAAGAGTAGAAAAAACACGTCGAGTTTGAGAGCATTTCGTTGCACGCGTAGAAAGTCTCACACACATGTAAATACGTATCCTTCATCTTCTCTACATATACATAAACAAATAAGCAAGGAAGCAAATAAGCAAGGAAGGAAGGAAGCAAGTAAACTCACACGCACACTCACACCACCACGTATCCTCCCTTTTTTTCAACATTCGTTAACAATTCTTTTCCGACATTTTTAACTTTTCAACTCGCTTTATTCTTCTTTTTTCTTTTTCACTCTCCACTTGTTTTATGCAAACGGAAGAACCAGGACAGAGGAGAAAATGAAAGAAATGAAAGATGGATTGATGGTTGGTTGGATGGATGGAAGAAAATGACCCAAGTATTTTCTACTTTTCCGAGAACAGCCAGAAATTTAGCAGAAAATAATAACACGCAATTTCCAGCGTTGGTGGAAGTGTCCAGCGTTGGTGGAAGTGTCCAGCGTTGTCCCGGAATAAAAAGAGAGAGAGAAAAAAGGAAGAAGAAAATTTGTGATAATAATTTTGTTACACGCTCGGACTTTTACAAGCTCATTGTAGCGTGTCCTTTTCCGTTTTCTTATTTTTATCCAACGTTTACCACCAATCCCCGCTTGGCATTCTTTTTTTTTGTTTATCTTTCAATTTCATTATTTCCTACAATTTTTTTCTCTCGTTCGTCCCCCCCCCCCCATGCCAACGCCATAGAAAACCATCTTTCTTCTATTTTCTTTTTCTTTTCTACCCTTCTTTCCATTCCCTTTTTTCTTTTCGTTCAAACGCGCATATGGTGGAGAAAAAGAAGGAGGAGGAGGGAAAGAATGAAGGGAGGAGAAAGAGAATACCAGTTTTCAGCGAGAAAATTAGTTTCTCTTAACGGTAGAGTAAATGAAACGTCTATCCACGCAACGAAACCATTGGTAGATTGGAAATGAAAAATTCTTCTTTCGAATCCTTAATTTCTTTTTCCTTTTTTTCTTTTCAACTTTCATTTCAATTACTAAATTGCCTGGATCAATAAAAATTAATTAAAATACTGACAATAGGTAAGAAATTCCTTTCCGTTCTCGATCGTATATTATCATTTAAAACAAAAAATATTTTACGAACATAAGTTTCTTTTCGTTATAACACTCTGTGTTATAGCATCTAAGTTGCAGTGAGTTAGTTTAAAAATAAAAAAGAAAGTTTCTTTGAGAAAGGCTACAAATGCACAAAAATGTATTTCCCAATTATTTAGCCTAAACAAAAATCAAATAATACTATTTTCTAAATCGTACATTCATGGCAAAGTTAATGTAAAAATTTATTAGGTTATTTTTAAATATTATTATATTAAAACACCATATATATCGGTTAGGAATTAGGTATATATTTGAAGTGTCGATAAAATTTAATGTTAAATTAAACGCGTATTACGTTATCCGTGTGAGTATTGATTTTTAACACTTTTAACGTCATTAAGAAATTGACTCGAAGTAATGAGCCGTAAAATTGAAGGAAAACTCCACATAACCCTCTCATGCCCCTTCTCTCACCATCCCTCCATAGGTTCATAACTTTTTCTACGATACGACCATTTCGTGAGATATTTTTTTTTTTATTGAACTCCCTCTCTCTGTTTTCTTCATTTTCTTTTTCCATGTGTTGTACCAATCTCTATCGAAGTAAAAAAAATTTGTTAATAGTTGGACAATAAAGTAACCCGGTCTCACACCTTACACGCACACATGCTAACACTTTTTTCTTGCAGTACAGAATTCTCTTAATTACGAGTAACGATAACGAGAATCCTACTGACACTGATGCTGTTTCTCTTAATGCTGTTACTGTCGCTGCAGCTGTTATTAACGTAACTTGCATTATTTTCCTCCTTTTTTTTTTTAGAAATTATATTTTCTAATTTTTTTTTCCCTTAAAAGCAACGAACTCCGTCTAGATAGTGGTTCGTCATCAGTAAGAAAAGATTTTTCTCATTTTAAAAAGAGATTACGACAGTTCGTTGCAAAAAGAAGAAAAAATAAAAGATGCTTGCTCATTAGTGTCTCTGGTACGAAAAATACAAACGAAACGTATTTCGTTGAAGTTTATTATTACGAAAAAAAAATACACGCGTTTAACGGTGATACTATTTAACGCCGTATAAAAAAATTGCAAAATAAGAAATTCCATCGTCAGAGAAAAAAATACATTTTTTTATCTTGCCTCGATGATATTTTCCTTTAAAAAGGTTCACGTTGAAAAAGAAAATTCTTTTGAAGGAATATCAGACGAATATAGAATAGAAGAAGAAGAAGAAGAAGAAGAAGAAGCAGGGATCATCTTGATCAGACTTACGAAGTAACAAGGAAAAAAAAAGGAGGAAAAAAACATTCTCCTTTAGGTGCACAAAAAAAGATAATCACATTTGGAATATGAGATAAGAGGTGTGTGGTATCAAAGAAAAAAAAAAAAGGGAGAAAGGTAATATGCTCTTATGAGCTGTCATGCGAATATATTTAAAAAAGGAATTTTCAAATGGAGGATGCGAAAAGAATATTTTTCAAAAATACAAATTATATTCGCATGCGTGTCGTGTTGCGTATATTTTTTTGTTTTTTTTACAAAAACGTTGCATTTGTCTGTTTTCCCTTGTCCCCCACCCTGTTAGCCCACTTGTTGTTATTTTTTTATTTTTACCTGTTAATCCGTCTATTTATTTTCACCTCGTTGTCAAAACATTTTGCTTGAAGAAAAAAGTGAAGAAACACGAGGATGATGGAAAGAATCTTGAAAGTTGTTTCTCCATTCTTTCAACGGCGACGTAAATAAGATGAAAGAAGAATAAGAAGAAGAAGAAGGAAGAAAACAAAAAGAAGAAAAGACGGATTAAGTGTAACGGTATTCATAGTAATTAAGTTGAAAAATAGATGCAAGAGTTAACGAGGCATTTTAACTTTCGGTGAAAACTTTAGCTCGTTTTCAACAACAGCAACAACAACGTCTACCACATTGCATATTACCTTTTTTTTTAATTGAGAACGGTTGTTGCTTTATATTGTCGTTGAAGAGTAAAATAAAATGGGACGTTTTTTATTATTCTTACGATTAATTTCAAAAAATAATTGTATATCTATCGAATTTTAGAATTTTTATTTCGTAATAATCTTAACACACGCACACTAAGTAAAATGAAATAGAAATTTGTCTACTTCTCGTTAATAAAATTATCTTTCAATTTATATACGCATATAAACGTTGTCGGTGTTAATAACAATTAACCGTTTCTCAATTATTATATCTATTCTTTTATACATTGAATACGCGAAAGATACAAAAGTACTTTGNCACGTGTGTCCTAGATTTTCGTTTTCAAAGTGCTGACCGACGACTCGCAAACAACTCTTGCGAAATTGTTAGGAAAATGTTACGTATTTCTAACGACATATATATACACACACACACACACACGCATGAATTCTATCTTTCTTTATTTATTTTTCTTCATTCCTTACTTTCTATTTTTTTTTTTCGTGTCCATCCCTCTTCTTTCATGGTCATGTTTTTTATACGAAATATGAGATGGAAAAGGGACAAACGTAAACCGTTTCTCGTGGAAAATACTTTTACTTACAACTTTAGTGGATTTGTTTGTTGGAAGGGAAAAAAAAAGAACAAAGATAAAACGACTTCAATATTGTTTAGATCTAAAAGCTAAACGTTGTAAAGTAGGAAGCATTTCTTCTTATTAAACAGGAGATATTGCGTCTGTAGGGTAAATACAGGGTTCTAACATTGTACTTGTGTGCAATTACGAATGCTCATTGTAATAGCTTGCGAAATAGAAAATCCCCACGTAGTTGTAACTTTAGAGCGACATTGCGTTTTAGTCATTATTAGGAAGACTTATTTATATTATCTCTCTTTCTCTTTCTCTCTCTTTGTCTTTGTCTTTGTCTTTCTAATACTTTTTTTTTTATTTCTGAGTATTTTTATCAGAATACTTTAATTACATTGAATTCTTACTGCTCCATTTAAAAGAACTCTCATTTCATTAGTATCCCTTTGAAAATATCCAACATTTGAATGAAACGTTGAATGAAAGAATATTTTACATATGTAAAAACAATAAGACTTGCAGCAAAATACCAATTGGAAGATCGTCGAAAAGATGGAAAGACAATATTCAGTCAACAACAATAGAGATTGAATAACAAGAAAAATTCCTAATCAGAAGAAGAAGACAAAGTATATAAAATTCCAATAAAAAAAGGAACAAAAAGAAAAATCTTTACTAAAATAAAAAAGTGTAATTCATATTCACGGTAGGAATGAATCTTTTCGTTATTTCCTATTCATCTGATTATCTATTTATCTTTTATACTCGTAATAAAAAAAAAAAAAGACAAGAAAATCGATTCACCTACAATCGAGCAGAAGAGTCTCCTGCAGTGGCGGCGGTGCTTTCTCAGGTTTTAATGACAAGTCATAGTTCTAAGGTATTTTATTTCCAAGCGAATAACGGGCTGCCGACGCGGAAGTAATCCGCGTGTATTTCTCTCCAACCATCTTGAGTTTAACAATCGATAATCCGTGGCGGTCCGACGGAAAGCATGACGTCGGAAAGCAGCGTGTCCTAGGTGATCGATGTCGCTTGCACGTTGGTATTATTGGCCCGTCCCGTAAGCTTTGTTATACTTGCCTCAATTTGCATAACTTTTAAATTATGCGTTTATATAAAAAATTGTGTTTTATATAAATATATACGAAATGGTCTTGGTAGTTGTTTACTCTACCCTATCATAAACAGTTATATTGTATACAAAAATTATTAGATTTTTCTTTTTTTTATCTATCGAAATGCATGTCACAAATATATTTTTCAAAGTCACTTTAATTATTCTGTCCTCCCTATTTTTGTTTTTTTTTTTTAAGTGCAATAATGTATTTAATGTTGTATTTTTTGACAATATTGATAAACACGTGATAATCTTGTTAGAAATCTTTTAGCTTTGCTATAAAATGATTTTTTTCTATACATCTTATTTACAAGTTATTCAAAAGTGTGTGTATATCTGATTTTCTATCATATTGCGGTGGGCAAAGTTAACCGTGCAAGAAATTGCTGTGAAATCGAATGAATTTTTATAAATCAAGTCATAATATATTCTATTTCACCTATTCACCATCCTAATCTTCTCCCATTCGTATCTCCCTTCTTCTTTTTCTTCTTCTTCTTCTTCTTCTACTACTTCTACTTCTACTTCCTTTTTTTATCTTTTTTGAAAGATATTTCTTTTCATTTTATCATTTATTTCCACAGAATCCTGATAAAAACCGACCTAATGAAAGAAGAAAGGCGTTTCCTTTTACGTGAGATCTTCCACCTCGTTAGATTACCATTTTTTAAAATACACTTTATCTTGATTCCTTCGTATTTTTCAGAGATATCGAAGTTAATCTTTGAAATTTTCATTTTTAACATTTTTCCCACTTTCCATTCGATACGCGATAAAATGTAATAGAAACTAACATTTATCGAATGCTAGCAATTAACCAGCATGACGTTACAATGCAACTTCGAGCTCACTATATCTCATAATATTAAAACACACTACTACATCGATATACTTTAGTGAAATTAATATTTTAAAGAAAGAAATAAGATATTTTGTAATTTTTTATCTTTTTAACATTTGACCGCGAGTTCGTGGATAGAGTTTAGGGTTAAACATATTATATCGAATAATTTTCAATTAAAAAATATCTAACAGATAGTTTTAGAATTTTATTTTAACCGGAGACACCGTATATATGCGTACCGTAATTCACGCGAACAAATTTTGCTGAAAAATCCACATATATATGCATACGTAGAACCGAAAAAGGGTTTAAAATATGATCTACACGACAAATTTATTTAGTAATGATGTACGGTTAAACTATAATAGATCTCGACAAGTGACCACTCTCTTCTTTTTGTATATTTTTCAAATGCTCGAGTATTTGTTTCATATATATATTTTAAATCCCAGATTAACAATTTAAATGTTAAATTTTTAAAATTCCTATTTCGTGATATATGTTTAAACGACTACGACAAGGGTGACATACGCGTATATGCATATAAATTTAGTAAAGTAAAGATTTACGTTCGAGATACTTTGTCGCCCGTGAAAATTGATCAACTACGCTTGTCTCAACTTTTCTCGGCTAACGACTCCCACCCTCTACTCTGACATATAACTTAAAATATAATTGTCGTAGATCAAAAAAATATAAAGATATATATTACAACGTGAAGACAAATTTTTTCAAAAAAAATAATAAACTCTCTTTCTCTCTCTCTCTGGCTGGGAAATGCATACCGCCAGATATGACCATAAATTTGATTGTTAATCGAAAATATTCCCGATATCAGTCAGTCAGTCAGTCAGTCAGTCATTCAGTCAGTTGATGTTAATTATCAAACGCTTTTCTTCATCGAAAGTGACGGAAAATTCTCGACGAATAGAACATTTGCGATAAAAGTAGCCATTGTTTTTTCTATACAATACCTGTTACTACTACTACTACTACTACTACTACGACTAAATAACCGTTCTTACTTACCGAGAATGAAATCGATTGAATAGGAAATAGCTACTAGACATAGATATATGTAAATGCCAAAGAAAAATCGATTAATATGCGCTTACAGTTATACTATTTCTTTTATAAAAGTTTAACGAAAAGCATTGTGAATTTAATGCATACTCAAATATCGTGGATGAACCCTATGCTTATAAATTATGCGTTTTTTATATTTTATATGTGTGTGTGTATAAATTGGTGATGTGTTGATATAGAAAATAGCTTTTTCAGAAAATAAATGTCAGGTGTTCTGTAAAAGTATATTCATATTTAAAAAAAAATAGAACAACTGACGAAAAATGTAGATGTCCATTTAATATTTTTATTTATGATCAGTGTAGACCACTCATGATGAATATGAACATACTCATTCCCTGAGAATTTATATATATATTAGATCGAGTCATAAGTAACTTCCAGTTTTTTTATCTGACATTTATTTTGCTTTTGTCGTTTTGTATTAATTTATTATGTATTCGCCAGTTAGCTGCATGAAAAGTTTGCAAATAAAACAAGTAAACAAATTTATTTGATAATATAAATAATTTTTAATATATAAAATAAATCTCGCATATAATTTATTTTTCTAATCTTTTTTTTGACTTATCTTTAATTCATTGTTATAATTACACAGGCACATATGGATTTTCATGATACCTAAGAGTTTTACAAAATCGATTCGTCAAGAAGAGTTTTAACATTGCTGGCTATCATAGATGGAAGAAAACTGAGGTATAGTAAAAAGACAATATAGTCAACGAAAGACTTCTTTAAGAATGAAGCCTGTTTAGTAAGAGAATGTCTTCGTAATTACCATCCCATGAGACTATCCTGTGTATAATCCTGTATAACAATGTTTTCATATCCTTTCTTTTATTACTTTATTACTGCTTCATTATAACATTTTTTTCCTCATTTTCGAGAAAGAGAGAGAGTTCTTCTTTACAAAATAAATTTTAAAAGAATTTTTGTTAAAAATAAAAATAATTCTATAATACTAACGTTAATACATCTTCTAAAATATTTTTTAATTGTTGTATGTAATATATTACTTTACTAACAATACAATAATATTTACATTTATATTTTTACAAAATGAAATTGATTTTAACGGAGAGTCAATTAATGTATAAGGTACCGATAATTATGTACGATGAAAGAATACATGATTATAGAGAAAATTGGATCCATTGAAAATTGAATACTGCAATTAAAATTTATGAATAAAAGGGAGCTTAAAAGAGACTTAGAATCCAGCAGTTATCAGCGTTTTAATAGACGTAATAATCCTCTGATTTACGAACTATATATATATACAAGGTGATCCACGCAACTTCTGCACCTTTCATAACTTTCATAAAAGTCAATACTTTCACTCAGAATTTGATATCCTTCCATATTTTGATATAACAAATATAGTATTCTGTTTAAAAAAAAAAACATAAAAAATAAAACAAAGTTGAACTTAAAATTTCCGAGACTGCCTCGACCCATGAAAACAAAAATAAATACAACTGTTATTTAAAAAATGTTTTCGTGAAACGCGTATTTTGAAAGTTATAGAAAATACACAAATTACATACGTGAATCATCTTGTATAATATATATAGGAGGATTGAGTTTATTAAAATATAAAATATCGATATAAAAATGAATAATTGATTTTATAACAACTATCTTAAAATACTCTAATACACGTATAACTCGATATTTTCTTTATAATTGCACCGAAATTTAATATATTCTCTAGCACTACCTTTAGATCATTCCCCATACATTATTTTTTTTCTTTCTTTCTAATACACTAAGGATAGCGACATAAACACAATTTTTTTTTCATTATTGCATTTAAAACAAAACTTGATAATCGCATACTGCGTAACAACCGCTTACTCATAGACACATACACACCCAATCCTTTTTTCCTTTCGTTTCTTGTTTTTGAACATAATTATTGTTAGAGTTATTCCATCGTATACATACACACTAACCTTGCATCTCATACATATATATATTGTTATATGCATGCAAAATACCGAGAAAGAAATGTGAGCTTTCAACGAGAAAATACTGAACTTCAGTGAAAACCACGAAACCACCGATGGAATAAGCCATAATCTCTATAAACGACGCTCAGAGATAATGCTAGACAAAACGCTATTAATCTGAAAGTACGTAAACTCTCTCTCTAAACATTATGGTATGAAATTTCTAAAATATCACGATCAAAAGTAAATACACTTATTTTTATCGTTTTAAAAAATTCATTTAATTTATTATTGATAAATGTTAAACGTAAGAATTGCAATTTTTGTTCAATCAAATTTATAAATTATTGTAATAGAAAGTATTATCTGATATTACTTTAATTGAACATTTGTAGCCAGTGCGATATGATATATTTAATGAAATCATTAAATTCTAAATATTATTCAATAATTTAACCAAAGTTTTAATTAACCAATAAGTAATTTAAAAGCAAACGAACTATTAACTCGTTTTAGAACTGAATACTTCAGTCTGAAGCACTTCACAGAAACGGTATACTTTATTTTTGTTAGTATCAGTGTTTCCTTGACTGATTTTACTTAAACAGAGCTAATTATAAATTATAATTGATATTTTTACAAATATTAAATAATACGAGAAAGTTTCTTACGATCGTAACTATGATGCCCAACAAAATACTCGAAATAATTATTAATGCATATATCAAGAAGTACATTATTTACACTTACATCGACAAACGCATATTATATGCCCAGTCCCATAGTCCAAGCTGGTAACTTTAACCAAACGTATACATTAGTAGCACTCAAAATATTAATGATACTAACCTTAACGTTATTACCATTAAAGTACACCCTTCAAGAAGCATTGAATGCATATACACGAATAGATTTTTTATTTTCCATTCCCAGTATAGAAACATTTATAGTTGAGGATAGTATTCCATAGGGGGAAAAAAGAAACTAATACCATAGGACTTATCCAACATGCTATTGTATTTTCTATCTGTGTATCTGTAAGGTAAACAAAAACTACTCGGACGATAAATGTATTCGAACTAAAAACAAATTCGTTGGTTTTCTATGCAATAAAACAAAATTTAAAACAGTTGCATTTTCTCAAATGCATCGGGAAAAAAAACAAACCTGTGAGAAATTATTAAGAAACACATTTCACGGATAAATAAATTAAAAGATAAAATAGAGGCCCGCTAAAAGATTTTCTTGTTGTAGAGAAAACAGTAAACAATATTAGAGAGAGAAAATGCATTCAAACTCGTCGAGTTTGAAAGTGCAATTCGGATTGTATAAGACCGTGTGCCGATTACTTTTAGACAGACAAGACGAATTTACTTACCGTCCATCGTTTTCGAACATTTCAACAAGTAATTATTCTCCCGATAAAATAAAAGATATCTTCGACAAGTGCAAGGAGAATTAAAAGATTACTATTTTCTCACCCCCTGTTCCTTTTTTTCTATTCGTTATTCTACAATAAACAATCATTTCTAGACCACTCCCTTCTCCGATTTTAGTATATCTTAAAGTTGAAATTAATTACAAAATTTGTATACACCTTTTTCACTTAATATCTATCCATCACTTAATATCGATTTCCTAAAACTCTTCTTCTTTGTCTGATCGAACATTGATTAAAGAGCCTTTTAATAAACTCTACGAACAAGTAGAGATTGGATCGTATATGGATTCTAGACGATAAAAGTTAACCGTTATCTCATGTGCCACCTATATTCCTTCCTTCACTATTAGATAAAATACAAACTTTAGATATTATAATTTGATCTTGGTGGTAAATGCATTTTTCCCCTGTCGTTGAATTTCAAGAGAGTATCGAAGAACTTTCTTTATCTATCCGTTGATTTCTAAACTCTCCCTTAAGTAATAGAAAACTTAACGAGACCAATTTTTAATTCAAAAATACTTTTTAGAAATTAATTTTGCACGAGTTACAATTGAATGAAAAATAAATATACTGCGATTTAAATAATACCACACTTCATCTATTTCATTTTGTTTATTGCTAATGTACACGAGTTAAATTATCAATTATTTGATATATTAATTCGATAACAATCACGACAAGTTATTTTACATCGATTTATTTTCACGATTCTCACAATCCTTTTCTTTCTCTTTTCCTCTTTCTGTAATATTAATTACTGATCTGATAGGTCAAAAGGACAAAGTAACTTTTAATAGAAGACAAAGATTTAATCAATAGAATGCATTTCTTAGTTCTACACTTGCATAAAGCAAAAATGAAGTTCGATAAATCAGATTATATGCAATATCAGCGTAAAATTTACGATTTTCTTCCTTGGTAAATTCGACTTTTTCATCTGACTGATGAATAAATCTTTGTAGAAACTTTTTACAAAGAGTAGAACTTTTAATTTTTTCTCACGTTTTAATAACAAACTCTTATCGTCAATGATTGCGAAATTATTATATTAATGAATAATCCATTGAACCAAATTAATATAGCATGCTAATTAAATGGATTTTATTTAGATTTTCAATATATGTATTATACTAATCCTTAGATATTACTGATTTATTATTGTACCTATTCGAAATATAACAAAATAATAATCACAATACGAATTAATTAATCCGCTCGATTAGATTCATAATTAGTTGATAATAAAAAGAAAATGAAGTACACATGTCTTATCCTTATTGGTCTTCATACACAAACACACACACACAGAGAAATAAATAAGATGAAAAAAAATATTAGGAATTTAACTGGGCTATTTCTTGCTCAAGTGCAAGGAAAAATGAAAAGAAAAAAGCAGAGGAAAAGGAAAAAATGGTGGAGAAGAAAAAAAATCGGATCTTTTCTTAAAAACCTTTTTACAATTAATGATACGTTTTATACTCTCAACTCTGTGATTAGAGTGTGAGGGATAAAACCCTTATACAGTTCGTCTTATAAAAGCCATTTAAAGCGATTTACGACGTAACAAGTAGGAAACGCCTAACGATACCGCCGCGTTACAATTTAAATTGGATTAATTGTGTTTAATTAATTGTCGCCAATTACAACTACCCGAAATATTTTATTCTCCCAGTGTAGAAACATGAATTTTCGAAAAAGACCCATTGAATTTCGAAAGGTCGTGAATGAACATTTTGAACGACGCGTGGCTACGCATAAATCCTTTTAACTTTTTTACCGAAAGTGCCATATGTCACACGCAGACTCTAACGAAAATGAGAATAGAACTATTCCAAAAATATCAAAAATAAATGGAACTAAATCGTGTCGATAGAAAATAGTAACCGTGGTGTAAGTGAACGTATTTAAAAAAAAACACCACACATTCGTATATAGACATTAATTTTTTCTATTGGTTTTATAAATATAACGAACAAATTAGAATTAGATAAATAAATGATATATTTAATCATTCAATTAGTTTCAATAAATCTCAAATGTGATTTTATCCAAAATTATTACGATATGTATATTAATTTCTATATGTCAAGGAAAAAGTAAGGATAAAGATAGAAATGGTTGAATAGTCGATAACTTAAGATTACTTTACTTTACTTTTCTTGAAGTAAAGTCGAACCGAAAAAAAATCCGGTAGAACTGAAAATAGAACATCTTAAACTCACCTCTACTAAATTGGTTGTTACTGGCGATAACCCTTTCGGCATTCTTCCTTGCAATGTAAAACCACTCGCTACTGTTGCTCAAGTACTTATACTCGATAGCCAAGTCCTTAACTAAAACCCCTTCCTGATCCGGAAGTCGATGTGCAAACGGACAATAAAGCCAATGATCTTTGTATTGAAGTTTGTCGTAACAATTACCAGCGGCAAATATATCCTCGTCGAATTCAACCATCGATAATACGCTGGCATGTAGAAGATATTCAGAGGATAGCATAACTTCCGGTGCATATTTCCACAAACGTGTCAACATGTTGGCACGATTGACAGCTAGATTTGCTTCCAATCTAAATCTTTCTTGAGCGTAACGATCTACGACACCCTCGCCTAGATTTAAATCGGTACCGGCAGTACAATTTTCACCGAGCAAGTGTTGATTCTCGATTATACGAAGAAATCTCGTTACAATGTCAACTTGGACGGATTCCTTTTCTGGATGTTGTCGTTTCGTTGAAAAATCGTATATCTCAACAACATCGGTAGTAACATTCTCATCGTTATCTTCCTCGTAATCGTTGCTTTTCCTTATCGAATCGTTGCCAACAATTTGACGATCTGCCCTTTCTGCTTCAACGAAGTCATCTTCGATAGACACAGGATCGTAAAATTCGTTATCGTTAGTATCCAATTTCGATGATTTTTCATTGTCGTTCATCGAGGTATGCAAAACACGACCATAAGCAATTATCGAGTTATCGGTTGAATCTAAAGTATCCTCGATTCTTTGCTTACTTCCCAATCGCGATGAACTTTTTCTAAACTTATTCAACAGAATCCCTTCTTCCTCGTGATGATCGACGTGAGCTGTTACGTCAGCGTGTTGTCGAAATACTTTACGAATTAGATCATTCAACTGTCTAGTTGATTCGGTCCACGTCTCAGAAGTACCATAAGACAATCGATCCTTTTTAGTCGTTTCGTAAACGTTACCTTCGTTTCCTTCTCGTGACTCGTATCTCCTAGAATAATCCGAATCATCTTCGTCTTTATCGATTTCCGTATCACTGTAATTTGTGGATAGGTGTTGTATCCTTTTGGTCCTGATTCTCAACGTTTCAAGATCTTCCAATTTGATTTGTCGTACGAAATGACTACGAGATCTTCCATGTCTGATTTGTGTTGTCTGGGGTTTCTCAATGCTAGTTTCCAATTCTTTTTCGGTATCTCTGTTAGATAACAATTCGTTCGAAGTAACAGAAGAACGTTTATTTCGATCTGCTGAGGTTTCAACAAAAACAACGTTATTTTTTCCACGAAGATCTTCATCTCGAGAGTTTTTATCGGTTTCTCGAGATACGCGAAATTGAGCTAATTGTTGTTGACGATTATGACTAGGATGATCTTCTTCTCGACGATCCTGATATTCTTCTTTCATCGACATTTCTAAATCTGTTATCTCACTTTTGCAATCGATTAACAAAAATTCGCGCGTAAACGCTAGCAATACGAGAGCGTAACGAAATTTACTGACACTCATCGTTAGACCGATCCCTTCTTATTTTCTATCATCAGGAACCTTCTTCTTATTCTTCTTATTTTTTCTTTGGAAAATCCTATCTCGTGACAAATCACGTCATCGTGCTTGATCACTTTTATCACCACGATTGGCACCATTCATTTTTTAAATAATAAATATTTTTTCTTCCTTTTTTCTTTCTTTTTACGATCGATCAACTAACTTCCAAGAAGTTAGAATGCAAACGTAAATAAACTTTTGAACTTATCGATCTTTAGGATCTTAAAAGGATCTTACGATCTTTTTCTTCTTATCCTTCTTCTTCTCCTTTTTCTTCTTCTTCTTCTTTTTACTCTTCCTCTTTTTCTTATCCCTTGGAACGAAATTCCAAGGCCACGAGGCACTGCACCTTCCACTTGGATGATCGTAAAAACGTACCTGTCTTTCTCAATCTCGCAAACGACAACGACGTCGAAAACATGACTGATTCCCGTTAGTATCACCCTGGATGACAGATAAGATCTTCTTTGAGAGATGTTTTATCGAAGATCGAAGTAAAAAAAAAATTGCAAAAATATCCGTCAAAACAGGGACTGCATTTATAAAATAAAAAAACAAACAAACAAAAAACGTACTTCGTTCACGAAAATCGACTTTTCTCAAAAGTTGTTGCTGTTGTTGTTGTTGCTGTCAATAGTTGTGATGTTTGATCGACTGAGCGCATAATTCATCGATTTTTTACGATCTTTGTTAATCAAAATGCATATATCGGTAAGAGAAAAAGAAAGAAAGAAAGAAAGAGAGATAGATAGATAAATGGATAAAAAAACAAACAAATAATGATCGTTCACTTTCACGCTTAAAATTTCTAACAACAACAAAAATTCATCAATACCGATTTTATTTAAAATGCTTCTTTTAAATAAAGTTTTCGGTAATCGAATATACCTTTTTTCTCTTTTTTTTTAAAGAAGTAATATTAAATATCATTTAAAGACAAGATTAAAAGTTAGAAGAGAAATAGAATCATGAAGAAACGACGCGGAGAGGTTGTAGTTTTCTTTTATAAATGTATCATGGGTAAACAAAAAAAAAAAGAAAAAAAATATAAAAAGAAACCAAACTACTACTAATAATAAAAGTCATAAATTTGTTTCGAATTGCATCGTGTTTCTCTTCTTTTTTTGTTGTTTTGTTCTCGGTTCAGTCTTTATTTTTTTATCTGCCCCAAGTTTTCGTTGTGATCGGTAAAAAGAGCACGCGTTAAAAAAAAAATGTGGAAAATTTTGGGGACGAATAATGAGGAAGGGTGGGGGAGAGAAATAAAAACGGTGGACGACCGAGTGTGTTTAGGGGATGTTAGTTACGAAAAAACGTATGAGGAAATGAACCGTGCTCTCTCATCGTGTCGCGCTCGCACGCGGCGTTCAACTGAGGGATGAAAACTGGCTCCAACCCCTACGGAGAACCCCCGTTGCAATAAGAAAGGGAAACGCACCCTTCTAGAGCGCATGTCTCCTGTCTCTCTCACTCCTCCTCCTTTCCGTCATACCTCACAAAAACACACATATACATACATACATAGAAAGATGACAAACACTAATCCTTCTGTCCGATTTTCTTCAAAGAATACAAATCAAATTGCTCATATTTTCTTAGCGATTTTAAAAGCCAACGTGACTGGAATTATCTCACAAATCCCCCAATTAGTAGTTTTATTTCTATAAGAGTATAGGTTGTGCGCGTGTTGCAAAATGAAACGTAAGTCGATGAACTTAATGGAAACGCGAAAAGATCGATTATGGATCATCATCCTTATTCCTTCCATTTATCATTATTTTCATTTTCAGATGAAATTTCTCTAAATGAAATTAGTAAATTCACAAACAAGGTTTGAAATCTGGTCCATGCTGTATATGATCGATAATTTATCATACGTTCTGATTACGGTCACTGCGAGAGACAGTACAACGGTATTGAATTATCTCATTGTCCCAGAGTATCTTCTCTTTAAAACAACCTCCTCCTCCTACTCCTATGTGGCTTTGTGTATCACGTAATTAGGACGTATTACATATAAGGGCAACACATACGAGACCTGTGAACAACTTTAATTATTCCTAGAACCGCGATGCACCTATGTCATTTTCAATTCGTTAAAAAATTATATATTTTTTTCTATTGCTTTGTTTTGTAAATATACTTTTTAATTAATCTCAGAAGGATTGCATATCACTTGCGATCTCACTTGTCACACATATTATCTAGGCCATCTATTTTTTTGCCTTTTTTCTTTGCGCGCGATGTTAAATACAAAACTTGTAATAAAAATATCTTTTTTCAAAAGTGGATGTTTCAATATCGGTCGGAGTTTCTATTGTAATGGTAAAAAGAAAAGAAGAGAAAACGAGAGAAAGACAATATATAGTAATAAACACAACGAGATGCTTAAAACGATTAACGTCAATGAACTACTGGCACCATAATGCAACGTTGTGCATTGTGCACGAAATTAATTCGACATAGCCTTTGTCTTATCGTTAATCTCTTAAAATTTCCATTAAAATTCATGATTTTTTTTTTTAATTTTATTTTACTTGATAAAATCTCTCAATAATAAACATCAAGGTTCTCACGTACGAATCGAACATATAACTCGCGAAGCTTTTAATCGTTGTCAGGAGATAAAGATCGTTACACTAATCGCACTCCTAATCACGGTATTCCTCGACTCGTTTGCATTCCAAGTGCTACATTACCTAAGCCCTTTGTCCTTTGTGCTACACCAGCCGAATAAATGAGTAGGTGAGAAATTCGATGACCTTGTCGAGCGCACGTGAAACTATTTCAAGTTGCTCGTTTAAAATGAATTTTAAAATGAGAATATGGTTCAACTTAAAACCATGTTTACCGTTTTTGAAATTAATTACACATATATATACAGTTTGAAATTATTTAGGTTTATCGAAGTTACCTCTCAATAGTTCAACGTAAATACGAGATTAGCTATTGGAAACATCTATCGGAATTATATTAGGTTGGCGCGTATGAAATGTCGGATTTTAAAATTTCTTTACCTTACCAATTTCAAAAAAATATCAACTTTATATAATATAATATTTATGAACTATGAAATAAAGAAAACAAGAAAGGAGACAATTATTTAAAGATATTTTATTTATTAGAAATGAGATTAGAAGATTATTTCATTTATTACTTGACACACGACAAACGTTCCATTTTAAATTTACTAACCGATTTTTTCTTCTCCTCCTTGATAATTTCGTCGTTCTTTTTCTTTGGCGTTATTAATTCCTTCTCGTTAATGTTCTTTACGATCTAAAATTAATTAAATGAAAATAAGTATTAGTATTTATTATTATTCGAAGATATATAAAATTGATTTTATTAAAATAAATGTTTACTTACTGAATGATACGCAGAAGGTTTAATGCCTAAACTTTCTTCTTCTTCTACTACTTCTTCCTCTTCCTCGCCTGAACTATATGTAGGTAAAGAAATATTTTGCAATGGCATTAGATCGTTCGGCGATCTTTTCAATATCGATTTTGATTTTAAAAATATTTTGTATATGTCTATCGGCGACTTTATTTCATTTCCTGTTGATTCTGGGGCAGTAAAATTATTGTCAGTATGTTTAAATTGTATTCTAAAAACACTATCATCATCATCGTCGTCGTTATTTGTAGAATCGTTCTGATTGCCATTCGACGATACTACCGTGCTTTGTTTACATTGATTTTTAACAAGATTTAATTCACTTTTCCCATCGCATATTGAAATATCTGGTTCTGCAAACGATACTCTTCTTTTATTTTTCTTTAATTTGGTTATTTCTTCACTAATAAGGCTCGAATTTTTTAATTCAGAAGCCCCAATTGATTCGTTTACATCGTTACCATTATTACAAGAACTCTCCTCAATAGTTTCTAGCAAAGTTTTCTCCTCTACTTTTTCAGTTTCCGTTATATCATTATCGGATATTTCCTTATTTGTATTTAGAATGTTATTTGTAATATTAGATTCCGTAGATTGTTTGTTTATTTTTTTATTCATTCGAATCTCTCGTAATTTATTCAATTCTTTCTCTATTTCTTCAGCGTAATAATCTTGTTCATCGAAATTTTCATCTTCGTTTGATTCGTTGTATTCGTCTTCTTCTTCTTCGTATTCTTCTCCTTCTTCCAATTCTTCCCCATAGAAATCTTCATCAGAATAATCATCCTCTAGCCTGTCGAATATTGAAAATGTTAAAATATTAATCAAAAATCTATAAGAAATATCAAAACTTTCAATTAATATAATAAAGTAAATATTAGAAATATAGAAACCTATTCATTTCATCCTCTAATTCTTCTTGAATTTCCAGCTCGTCCAATCTTCTAAAAAGATCTTCTTCCGTTGTAATTTTAGTCTTTTCTTTTTTCCTTAATTCTATCAACTTTTGACGATACTCTTTTTCTCGTCGTCTGTGTTCAACTACAAACAAATACAATTCGAATACACAAATATTATTTGGGATAAATTAATATTTAATTTTTTTTAAATAATCACCTCTCCAATCATCTAATTTCTTCTCGTTCCAGTAACTCGTAAAATCTCTCTTTTCATTTTTATCGAAAACATCTAACTCGGAACAAACAAATTGTCTCATTTCATATAAATTTCTTTCCTTTTCAAAATTTGCCAACATCTCATCACTAACTGAAATAAAAATAAACTGTTATTATAGATGTTACCAGTAAAATATTTTTTACGCATAATATAATCCTTACATTTAATTCTACGATTGCATAGAGCTATCGCTTGAGCAGCGCTATACTTTGCAAAGTAACCTTCTCCGATGGAAGCTAAAACCTCATTTGTGTGTATTAACTTTCCTTTCATAAATGCACGCTTACCAATAGGTACCATACAATTAACAGATAACTCTAAAGGTAATTTTTCCAGTGCTTCTATAACTTCCTTATGCTTTTTCTTATAATCTGTCCATACTTTAAACTGTTCCTCATTTCTTTGAATTCCCTATTATATTAAATTATTAAATACAATCATAAAATCATATAAACCAAAAAGAATCACTGTATAAGAGAAGTCAGAACATTTTCATAAAATTATTGTAATTAACAGTACCTGTTTTAATGCTTGATTTAGAATAATTTCCTGACATGCTTTTAATGAATTAAAATTCTCACTTAAAAGATCCATTGAAACATTCGTTCCGTTCATATTAATCGATTGTTCAATGATATAATAGCATACTACTTGAAACGTATATAGGTTATGTAACCAAGAATTTATTCTTTAATAAGAAAAACGTGACGTATGTATTATTAACTTTTAATTTGTAATTAACAATGACATGATTACGTTTCAATTAAATATGAAATTTATAATTTTATGGTAACACATTAAATAAATTGTGCATATATATGTATATACATTTATATATATTCATCTGAAAAAAACAACACTAGTGTATTTCCATTCTTGATCTTTTTAACGTACATAACAGACGTAAACAAACAAAATTTGTATTTTTTAAATTACAAATAAATTACATTTAAATACACAATTTTATTTCAGCGTTATTAATAATGAGGAAACGTCGACGAGCACGTAACAATAAAAATAATGATTAAATAAAATTACAATAGGGACTTTATTTCGTTTCGCTCTCAAAAGTTTCGTCCCCTCAAAGCGTTACCCCTTCCCCATAGGATTTCATCTATACAGAATGAGGGGAATATAAATTTTAATGTATGAATATTAATTAATGTATAAGTAGTTATTTATTAAATAATAATTAAAATTAAAAATTTGATAAATGAAATGATACTGTGATAGTATTTAATAGTGTATTTAATTAATGGTTTTAAATTTTGCGGGCATTAGGTTCATCGTAAGTTTGATAGGTTCGTAAGTAGCAGTTCTCTATTCTCATTGGTGTATAATAATCGGACCACGCCTACTGGAAACCCTTTTCATAAGTTTCCTTCCCCCGAGACCGAAACGAAATCGAGTCCTTACTGTATATTAAATGTGTGGTGTATTAACCGGTTAGCCGTGCTTATGTGCAATCAATCACACGTGGTTTATTTCTTATAGAATTAATCGAACGGATGTACTTGTTGTTTACATTAATTAATTCACTGTACTCTATTAGTTGATTCTTGATGTGATTTTATGTTTTATTAATTTATCTTTTAAATTATTTTATAAAATATTTTTCTACCTTAGAAGTTGTGTGAAGTATCTGTGAAAAAAAAAACAAATTTCTACAAAATGACAAAGTTTCTGGATCTATTTCAGTTTTTTGATCAAGATCATAAATTATATAATTCTTTTCTGCAAGATTTTTTTATAGCTGGTTATGATTTACCATTTAATTTAGACGAGGTAAAAATTTCTTAATTTAACCTCTTCATTTCATGCCTCTTTGAAATTCTTTAAGAATAACCTACAAACGATGTTTTAATAATATATATAAATGTTTATATTTCTTAGATAAAAGATATACAGGATGCAATCGTATCCACGATCAATAATCGATTAAATGAAGCAATTACCCGATATAATGGTTTGCTTTTATTAAATGCGTATTTAACAAAATGCTCATCTAAAATGCTTTCACAGTATGGCATGTTATGGTTAGGAAAAGCTACTAAAAAATTGGAAGATATTGATAACAGTCCGCAACATCTGAATATAACTTGTAAAGTTATTGGAAATCTAATTTCACAATTAAAAGCTATACCAGAATTGCAAAAGCAAATATCGATAGATAATGTTAAACAAATTATAAATGTTATGGATAATTTAGAATCAGTTGTTAACTATGGTGCTACATACTATCTTCTTGCTACTTTATTGCATCACTATCCAGAAACTTGTGAACGCTTACAGGTATATATCCATTATTATAAGAAAATAATATAGAATCTTTTTTAATCTTGAATTATTTTGACAGGGATTAATTAGAAAAATGATATTTCATCAAATAGATGCTTCTAAATGCAATTTGGTTAATGCAGGAGCTAAATGTTTTGCTCTTTTGATTAAAACAACAGAACGTTCTTTTAAACCGCCTTCAACAAAGTCATACTATACGTGTTGGACTTATAATCAAGCATTAATATGCAACAGCTTGCATGATATAATGGATAGTCTTTTTTCTAGTATATTAGAAACCGAAAGCATAGACATTTTGGATAAATTAGAGTTGCCAGGTATATCAGAAGAGAATATATTCGAATATTATTCTAATCAACAACAAAGGTTTTCTAATTTATGCATATACTTGTCTGCTATGTTAAAGTAAGTATTTTATAATAAAAATAAAAACATATCTTACATTATTGTTTTTAAAAAATATTATTTTTTACAGTGGATGCGATGAAAGGAGTTCTGTCCTACCTAATGATATTTTAAAAATATTATGTCGTGGTTTAGCTATTAGACCTATAAATTTAAAAAAGGAAAATTCTATTAAAGGACAGATATTATATCTTATTCTTCCCAAGTTACATATTAGTTTATTTAATGTTTTAAGTGCTTTAATAAATGGGTAAACATATAATATACATAATATTTTATTGAATTAAAAACCAAAGAAAGAATTACTAATATTTTATTTTCTAGATTTAAAAAAGAACTGATACCGTATGGTTCAAAAATTTTACAATTATTTCATCAAACGTTAAAATGGACAACAAATGAATTAAAAGATCAAGAAACAATTAGTAGCAGTAAACCATTTAAGAATCTAAGATTATCTATTTACAAATGTCTCTCACTATGGTTAATAAGTACCAATTCGCTATCTGGTATTGAAACAATCGTAGACGAATGTCTTCCTTTCGTACTTAAAGATATAATTTCAGAAAGAGATCGTGTACTTTTGACTGTAAGTTTTTTTCTTTAAATTCATAGAACTCATTTTAAACTGTTATGTTTATTGTTTGTTAATATAAAGATTTAATACAAATTTGAATATTTCATACAGGTTAAAAATACATACAAAAATTTATCGAAAAAAGCCTTCAAACGTATTAGAGATGGTCAATATGAAAAGAGTTCAGCTTTAAACAAAACAATTGCAACCAAAAAGAATCCATGTTTAGATGCAGATTTATGTACGCAAGCTCTTATTACTTTACAAAATATTTTGTTTAGTAGTTATTTGAAACCAACACTTTATGTGGTAAGATAATATGATAATCGTTATTGAAAATTATTTATCTAAATGTTATGATAATATTGTGTTATTACAATGTCGATTATTTATAATATTATGGTATTCATTTTGTTTTAGAATATACAGAATGTTATAATTCCACTTTTGTATGAATATTACCTTGGTTCGTCTGAACAAACATTTTATAAGGAAAATTCACAATGCCGTTTAGAACTGTTAAGAATATTGAAAAACTTAGAATTAAATTTACATACATCATCCACACCTCCGACGCAATATGCATTAGAAATTTTTGAAATGGCTCTTGACGATGCTAATCTACATATTGTTCAAGAAGCTCAATGCGCATTAGCGGAATTGGAAAAGATTATTCATCCTGTCGCATCGACTTTATGGTTAACAAACCCAAAGTAATTTTAAGCACAAATTTATTTGTTTTAAATATATTTCAAATATAGAAATTTTAAACTAACAATTTATTCTTTTTTCAGAGAATCGATAGGTGAAAATAAAGTTAGTCACAATGAATTGAACGAACAAGAAAGTATTTCAAATGAAGAAATTCTATCACCATCAAAAAAAACGGCCAAGAATAATAGATATCGTTACATTTATTTCCGATGAGAAAAACAATATAGATTCAGGAAATAATATTACAGATGAAGTAACAGATGAACCGATAAATATAGATAGTTCTAAGTCAGAAAATTACTTCTTACAAGAAAGTAAAAGTATTGTGAATAAATTACCACTTATAGAAGTAAACGATATTGAAAAAAATGCTGAACCTGAACTGCAAAATAATGTACAAAAAGATCAAAAGTCTGATAAATTAATGGATGGACAATTAGAGGAAATGGAGGTAGAATCGTTAGATATGGATGTTGAGACGGATGTTGAGACGGATTTAAAGGAAGATAACTCACAACATAAAGATAATTCGGAAACTTCAGAAGAGTTAGATGATATATTAATGGATGATGAAAAACAAATGTTACTTTGTTTTAAAGATCAACTGAAAGATGAATAAATATAACTTTACAAAACAGCTTTTTATTTTTATTCGACTAAAGTTATGTCTATGTAATAACAAGCATAGAAATATCAACATGTTCGTTGATACCCTTATTCAAAAAACTGAAGCCCTTTTGATAAGTTTCCTTCCCCCAAGACTGAAACGAAATCAGGTCCCTACTGTGATTGGTAGGTATATTTTAAATAATACGCTTAGTTCGTAATACGACCGTCAGGTGGAAGTAATGTCGCTGAAAATCTAGGAACATTTTAGCGTCCTATCTAATATGATTTAGTTTTATACCGGTGTCTATCGTGTACGGTTCAAATTAGGTAAGTCAATTTATATTAAATTCTAATATTTGTTATATATATATATATTACAAATTAACAATTATGTGAACAAAATGAAAAGATATAAAATAATTAATTTTAAAAAAGATAGATCAAACACATATGATTGAACGTCGTTTGATATTTAGAAAAGTTATTGTAATAATTTATTATTTAAAAAAATATCATCTGAGTAAATAAGATGTTTACAATAATTTGTTCATCAATTAGTTTACTTATATATTGTATGCGATGACACATCGCACGCGTTAAAATACATTAAAATATTTTCGTTTGTTTTCATACGTATATGATTTCCCAAATATAATGGATTATTCGTAATGATAATAAAGAAAATAATTCAATTAATTGTATTTGGAAAAAATACAATTTGTCTATTTGAAAAAGTTTGAATTTCGTGTGCTAATCCTGCAACATAGAAATTCGAGATTAATTGATATTATAAACAAAAATGTATGTCCATATGTATAATCGTATTTTTCCAGGTATTGCTAAATTACTATAAAAAATTTCATTGTGTTTTATGCATTGCTTATAATGAAATAACAATTAAATTAAAAATTAATTATTATCACCTAAACTCATATTAAATATTTTTTTTTTGTTCATTAAACTTTGATTGAAGATAAAATGATTATATGATGTACGGTATTACTGGAATAACATAATATATTATAATAATACCTTTAGTTATTAATCTTTAAATAATATTTTTGTTTATAATAATATATCTAGAGTTTCTTTCAATATAAATTTTTTAAATATCGAGCAATGTTATATACACATATATCGTTTAACAATGTAAAGTGCTTTTTATTCGAGCACCTATCAAAAGATCTTTATCATTTTTATCTGTACAAAAAATTAAATAAGAAAAATTTATGATATTTATGAGAATAATGAGTGAAACTGGTGTAGTATAAAATATGAGCTCTATGTCAATGGTGGTGTCCGGTTGTAAGTAATGATGGTAAAATAGAACCAACTACTAGCAAAAATATTTCTTTAAATCTAAGTCCAGAGACAATTGGTGTCGTAGTTTCGGTTGTTGGTAGACGAGAATAATTAGCTTCTCTGGTCATTAATTCTGGTAATACATGTACAGTAGCTACGTACAGAAATGTTCCTGCACTAAACAACATTGCTAATCCTGTCGCATTGACATTACTGAGGGTTTCCTTGCCTTCCTAAAATATTCAAAGAACAAAATTTCATTTACTCGTATAAGAAAATATAAAAAGAAAATTGAAAGATAAATTTGTTTACTTTTCCTATGCCGAAATATGTTAGAAGAGCAAGGCAAGGCGCGGAAAGAGAAAATACTAGTAAATGTTTTCCTATTTTCTTTTTGTCCACACCTTCGTGAAGTAAAAAAGATACTAGGCCAAATGCAGCAGGTGCCTGTTGTAGTAAAAAAAAATATTTCGTTAAACGTATAATCTAATTTAGTACACTCTTTGCTTTTCTCTTACTTTATGTAACATAATTGCAAGGAATACAATGACTTCTACATCAGCTTGCGAGGTCGTCGCCGCGGCACCCAATGCAACTCCATCGGCAGCTGCATGAACAACGAGGCCTAAAGTTGCCGTAAAACTTTTCTCTTTTCCACCACTTCTTCTTGTACATTGATCGACCAAAAGCATGAATACAAAACCAAGTACTAAACTAATTCCTATCAAAAAGTGTAAGTCACCTGTAAAATGCATAAGATGAGTGTATGTAATCTTGTTAATTTTCATTGGATTAATCATTACATTCTAAAAATAGATACATAAAATTACACAAAAGCTTACTATCGTTCTGAGGGTGATCTATGCTTCCAGCTGGCGTTGTAAATAATGCTCTAATACCTTCAGGTATTATTACAGCCAATGCAGTTCCTACAAGAAGCCCAGCTCCAAGAACAGATACTAATTGCAGTTTATCCTAAAAGTAAATAAATTCCTTTGTAATACACAAAATAAAAAAAAAATAAACGATGAAAGGATAATAGTTAATTTCATAAAATCATCCTAAGGTATAGTAATGAAAATAATTTAAATCTACGAAATAATCTTACCTCCGATAAATTCATAATCAATGGTAAAAAACCGGCCAAATATGAACCACCCAGCATAACTAAGGAGAGCCATATTATCGAGCTCTCTGACATTTTAAAAACGTTTATGCAAAAAAAAAAAACAATTAGTTTAAGTAATATCTATACATTACAATGAGTATATAAATCACATTCGTATTTTGGTGTTAATATTTGTTTTTTAACGTTAACCACTTTAGTTATAACATGCTGGTTAATGACAGTTTATGGTTCTTATTTTAATCCGTTTCCGTCTACGTAGCAACAACGTTTGAGGCAAAAGTAGGTAGAATGGTTAAGTGAATTATTTTGTGATTTATTAATTGAGATAAATCCATATATGGTGCACTATGTTTTTCATACATACAAAGAAAATAATGTTAAATAAAGGCAGGTAAATATAACGCCCCCGCGGAAATTACTAGTTACTAATATTAGGGACATTTGTAATAGAATATGTAACATTTGACATCAAGATACGAAATTTGTTATAACCCCAATACTAGGTGCGCGCTAGTCGTCTTTATAGGTTATGTTTTACCCTTTATTTCATTGCGCGGGAATTTTATATCGAAATATCGAAATTCAAATGAATCAATATTTGATATCGATAATTTCGAAAACGACGCGAGTCACTATTTTTTTTCAAATAATCAAATTAATTATGTAAGATTAATTATAATTTGTTTTAATACATAATCTATTGATTTAAAAAAAGAGGTTCCAATCAATATGTTAAAAACCATCAGAGGTATTTCGTTGAGAAAAGTTTTTTTAATTTTATGATATAATAAAAATGTTTATTTTTGTAGTGGGTATAAGGTCACTACTATACTTTATTGTTATTGGATAATAAAAAAAAAAATTATATATTTATTTCTTTTTGAGGTAATTAAAAGTTTGTTTGTGGAAGATATGGAAAGTAGGGTAAAATAAAATATAATAGTATATTTTTTATTTTTTTTTAAATATAGATATTAATTTATTATTTTATAATATACTTAGGATCACACACATTTACAATGCATATGCAAGTTCGTTCCGATACAATGTATATATATATTTATTTATATTACTATAACTAAGTACGAATATTAGCAGGATCGCATTAATTATATTAGAAGGTGCACATTCACATAAACATGAGGATAATAATGCGAAAAGATCGTATTTTGATTTCGCAACGGTGATGTGCAAAAATAATACGAGAAAGTTGCAATTGTGAAAACCACGCGTGTGTTGCTAAAGAAAATTAGGATCGACAAATGCAAGCTTGGCGAAATTATCGTGCACGGGGAGCATTAAACATATATATAAAAAGTACGATCACGTTATGTTTGAACCATGACGAACGAGCAAAGCGTAGCGCAGTTAATCATTGAGCAGGTATTAAGATTAAAACAAAAAAAAAAGAATTAATGATCTCGGTGTCCTCTGATATTTAGACGAAAGTGTCTAAAGGTTTCTCGGATGCGCCTTCTTCGAGAGTCTTGATCGGTAGTTTTATAACCCGGAATCGAAGTGAAAGTAACGTTCCATAATGATTTGCAAGTTAAATTAATGATACAAGTTGTTAACCAGTTGCCAGGAACCAATTATTCCCGGAACTATTACGATTTATTTATTTCGCCATTATCTGACTATGATGCTGTACTAATTAGAAACCGGGAGTGATTAAAAGGAAGAGAGAGAGAGAGAGAGAGAAAGAGAGAGAAAAAAAGAAAGAAAGAGAGCTTAAAAATTGTTATTCGTTTTCGAATAAAATAAAATAAAATAAAATAAAATAAAATAAAATAAAATATAAAAAAATTAAATTCAAAAAGAACTCAAGAACGTAATCATCGAATTAAGCTTTTGCCGTTGTCGTTTCAGCGGTTTTTTCTACTTCAAGTATTTCCGTAGGTGGTGCCAATGTTGGTATCTCGGGGTATTCCAATTTAGCTCCATCCTCGCATTCGAAAATTGGACAACAGTCTGGGAAGCTGGCTGTTTTGTTGGTCTTGTCGGATAGTTTGCATTTTGGATTGGCCTTGGGTAATGGTCCGCAATCTTCTACCAATTCGAAAAGACGACCAGAATTGTCATCGGCTGGTACACAAGTTGATCTACCGCAGAACGGTGAAAGCTCCCAAGTTTTAGTTGGTTCTATGGTAGCGCATCTGGTTGAAGCGAAACACATGCCGGGGAAATCTGAAACGATATAACGAATAGGAAAACCCAATGTTAATCGTTGCAATTTGATTAGGTTTCATCTCTGTTTATTTTCTTTTTTATTTTTTCATAAATCAACAATCGTCGGATATTATAAATGTCGGGTATATAGAATGATAATTATATCCAATGTTTTCCCATATGGTAATAACATGAGTCATTGCAAAATCCTATCGAAATTGCACGCTCGAAACGAATCGTAGGTATAATTCTATTGTCATCATCCGTAGTACCTTCACCTATTATATCTACCGCAACTTGAAGAGGTTTGTTTCGTCGTAGACGGTGATAGTTAGTAGAAACTTCAAGGAGAAACACTTTCACTGTCACACACCGGAATACCGTTTATGCAACAGCTAAATCGATGACGATGATAATATCTACGACAATGGCATCAACGATAAACCCCCATCAACAACAACGCCTTAAAGTATTATCTCTATAAGTCTTATATGATTAAGTTATACTCTGAGTCATCGTCACCGTTTTCTATAATTATGTACATACTAAATACATTTACGAACCAACTACTATACGTATCAACTTTAATTAAATAATCTCAAGACTTTTGTGCTCCACTTATCCGAACGGTGTCCATAAATCGAAGGTCTTATAGGTGAAACATTTAACGCCAACGTAAATCAGTCGTGAAATACGGTGATACAGATACATACATAGGATATACCTACCTTAGATGCTGCGATAAAATCCATTTATAGATTTTTTTAATGTACAGACAGACAGATAGAAAGATAGATACACGTGTGTTCCTATTTGCAAGGTCTTGCTTTCAAATAAAATTATATTTATTTGTACATGCCATAATATATATGTACATATGTATCAAGTTAACAAAACTTAATTATAATTTTTCATTAATACGATAAACAATCGTCGATGATGTTATACACGGTATTATTACTCTTGTTTTTTTGTTTTCTTTTTTTGTACTTTCATTTTATAACAACTCGAAATCTCGTTTGAATCTCGAACGATTTCTTGTCAGTTAATACGATCTGAACGTGTTATCCTAAGAGCAGGTTTTTTTTTTAAGCAGTTTCTCTGCCTTCAGTGAGAAGAAAGTGAATACCCTAATAGTGTGTACTCTCGCATCTCCAATTTCTCGCTTTCTTGTCGACATATGCTACAACACGTATATGTATGTATGCATTTTGAACGTCTATTGCAAGCGAGTGAGACCAAACGTGGATTCAGTTAACAGGGTAATGCTAGATACTCACGTTGCATAGATTTCATCTCTGTGTTTGATATTAATGTCACGGAATACGCGCTTCTAAAAGCGAGAGAAATGTAATCGTTGGAATATTCGAAAGATTTGAAGGAAGAAAAAAAAGAAATAATAATATTTGAACGAAATTCAGGCGACATTATTATTGGCCGTACCTTCTTTGGTTTTATTTCGAAATAACCGTTCGACTGTTCTCTTTCTCTGGAAAAAGTACCGTTATATTCGTCGCCGAGCTAAAACGTTCATTGTCCTCGAGAAACAGAAAGAGAGAAAAAAAATATCTTTGTAGATAAGATCGAACACGATGACCTGATTTTTGGATTATTTTTTTCTTCGAAAGTTCCCGAAAGCGATACACCGTTTAGACCAGGACGTGTAACGTAATATAGATAACGATATAATAAAATAAAATAAAAAAAAGAAGAAAAAATATGTGTCAGGAATATCGTAAGTTTAAAGAAAAGGAACGCAATACCGTAATTAGTATGTGCAGCGATCGTACAGCCTTAAGATTCTGTAATAGATCTTATGATAATAATAGACTAGGCGAATCACACTTTCATACGACTACCGTTTGTTTACGTAAGTCTTACAATTAAATACCATATACCATACCATACCATACCATACCATATTATACTACTTTCGAAGTAAAATTCCTATAAAGGATTATGCTAATTCAAACGATACATATACATATATAAATACGATCAGAAATACGTTCTATCCCTGAACTTAAAGATACCGTCATTGGTTTATACGAGACAACGAGGTCATTGTCGGTAATTCAAGTATTCCTGGGAATCTGGGACTAGAGCAGCAACGCATAACGAGTATCGAGGTCGTAACAATTAAAAGTTATGCGTTAAGAGTCAGTTCGAGCTAAATATCGTTTTTCATTCGGATAAGTGCTAAATAAAAAAAAAGATTTCTTGGAAAATAGTGTTAACACTTGTAATAGGATATATCATACCTGATTCGATGGTTAGAACGATGATCATTTTTTTGTTCAGAATTAAACAAAGGTGTAAGATTAATCGTGTGAAATCTATCGAATTATCTTAATATCCTTCTAGAAATCTCTCGAAGAAAATTGAAATCAAACGACTAACAAGATATATATATATATATACAGGAAGATCGTTATAGTGATAGTTACACTACTGTACTTTCTCGTTAACTTACTATGTTCCTACCACGGATATTATTTCCTGTCTTTCTTTTTCGTTGGACATATAAAAGTACTATGAAATCTGTTATATATATATGTATACCTGTATAGTATACAACATATATCAACTCTAAAGCAAGCATATAACAAACAATCCTGCAGGGTGACTATCACCAAGCTAATGTGGGGGGAACCCATTCGGAATGTCGTGGAACAGAGACCACCGAGAAGACCTTTTGCGAATTGAGAAGAAACCAAGTCCGTCGCTTTCATTTGCACTTTCTGATTCCCTCCTTGTCAGATCTTTTACTCCTACGTATACGGACACGTCATTCTTCTTGATATTCTTTCTTTTTTTATACTTTTTGTCTCGTACAAATACGTATAAGTAGATAAAAGTATAAAATGACATAGAGATTGCAGAAAAAATGTAGCAAGGACGCGTAAGCTTGAAGGACAATTTTATATGCGAATTTATAATCAATATGTTTCCTTGTATCTGTCTGACATAATTATGATAATTTCTTATTTACACGTTACAAAACGTTACGAATCTATCAAAAGTCCTAAGAGATATTTTCTTCTTCTACAACTTCAGTAACACGTTCACATCATTATTCGATTATTTCAGAATATTATTTTAATTTTTGTTGTCTTGCTGATACATTAATCTCTTTATTATTCGATAATCAGGAAACGTGTAACGAATTTTGCGAATTAAAAAATCCAATTCTTTCCCGAGAGGATAGATCGAAATTATAATTTCATTTGTCACGAATCGTAAGTAAATAATTTTTTAATGAAGTTAAACAAAATCAATTATTTTCATGAATCGATGTGTATCACGTGTAATAAATTGCCCATTAATACAAATATCATTTTTTACGTTGTATAAAAATAAATGTATCTAAATTGTATTTTATTATATATAAACACCCACACACAAGGAGAAATTATTTTGGAAAGTTCTCGAGAGTCATCGAGGATATACAATCGAGATATTAAATCTCGATTCTTCGAAGTTTCTCTTTCCGATACTCTGGACTTGTTAAACTACTCTGGACGAATATCAGATGCATATCTGTGGTTTTAAAATGGAGACCCGAGATTGTCCTACTTTGCATGTGTGTATGCGTGTATTTTTTTTTTTTTAATCCAGTATACCATTTACGAAAAGGATTAATTTCTTTTCCTTTTTTTTTTCTCGAGAAAGAGACAGTAAGGAGACCGTACGTGTAAATACGATAATGAATTTTAATTTATCATCTAAAATGTTCAATGTTTTTTTCCTCTTTCACCGAAAAACATAAAATTCATCGATTGACATTCCGGTATTTTTTTTATTTACGAGCGTACAACTTATGACCTTAATATACGGTTACCTTTCACCAAACAACATTGGATCAGCTATTTTTTTTTTGTTCGTAACGAAGAGATGATCATCGATCGATCAAATTTCGTATGGTCAGTTTCAATGTTAAAAAAAAAAATTAAAAAAGAAACTAATCAGAAGTATCAAGCTTTTGTATACATTAAGATCAAATATCGATAACTTTTATATTTATTTCATTAATTATTCATGAGATACTTATGAAATAAAACAGACCAAAATATGAAACTGAGAGAGAGCAACTGGTTACCACTATCCCAATACTTAAGCATACAATAGACGTGTACGTGTTTCGTATACATACAAATGTGTATGCGTGTTTCTATAATTCACGCATGAATATATTTGTCCCATTTGTAAATAAAAAAGTAAATTCAAATAATAATGTTATAGAAAGTAGTAATTAAAATCTGATGATAATGATAATGATGATGATGATGATGATGATGATAAACTCACCACGAAGAACATCGGCCGGTATGAGTCTTCTGAATGTTTTAGGCCTTTCTGGTTCCTTTTTTTCTTCTTCGGATGCGACGAGAACGACCGCAACGGTAATGCAAAATAATGCGATGATGAGCTTCATCATTACGGACTTTTAATGAAATCAAAGTATAATCCTCTAGAAAAGGATTGATTTTTTTTTTGAAAAAAAAAGGGCCTTAGTGTACCGATCAAGACTGGTTGGGTCCGAAGCACTTGCCGGCAATTTATAGCCGTTCACCGGGCAAGGTTCCCGACTACTTGGTCCCCACCAACTTCTTCTCATGGTCTCTCACCTCTTGAACCACCCAGTCACCAAAGGAATCGTTCACATTCGTAACCCGCGTGTTGCTGCACTCCTCGACAACGTCTGACGCACCCAATATCCTCCTCAACTGGGAGGGGGGAGGGTACAGTTACTATGCGTAAGCACAGTAAGCACACCACTCGGGAATTATATAGAAAACTATGAATAATGAAGATCTTACACCATTCGGTTTGTTCCCTTTCTAAAACCCTTCTTTTTCTTTTTTCTGTTTAATCGTTAAACGGTATTATTAAGTCATCAAATTACCACCCTACCAATCTTTTTAAAGATAATTTTTATTAAAACGTCATTATTAATTATACAACGACTTTTTTCTTTTTCTTTTATCTCTTGAGAAAATATTTACAATACGAGAGTAAGAGAAAATAAATATCATTTTATCCGTGTAATTGAGGTATTTCCACATTTGCAACAGGACATGGAGGTAAATAATAAAAAAAATATACTCTTCGTGTTTTCGGGTTTGCAAGATTCGTTTATGAGAAATTAAATTTGTAGAATATCATTCAGGTTTATTCGGTTCTATCAAGAGACGCGTTTTTATCCCTTTATTATTGATAATAATCGTGATTGTAATTGAATGGAAAGTAAGCTCGAACTCGCATCATTTCTTTCGAGTAATCCATCGGTGGAAAGATGGGGGATAGATTGACGTTCAGTCAAAATAGAGAGAAATTAAGCATTTGAGTTAGCTTCGCTCTCAGCTGAGGCTGCGCTGCTGGCATCGGAGGAAGCCCTCTCGCTTCCGGAGCTGTTGTTGGAAGAACCACTACTGGCAGCTGAGGATGCGCTAGCACTACTGCTAGAGGAGGAGGAGGAAGACGATGATGAGGAGGAATCCAAGTCTGATACTCTAAGTGCTCGAACATCGGCATTGGCGTAGGCGGCTGCTTTGGCGGTTGCTGCTGCAGAAGATGCGGCAGCTCTGGTCCCGGCTGCAGCCGATGCTCCGGCTTGAGCGACACCAGCTTGGCGCGTATTCCGACTTGATGCAGCGGCTTCGGATTGGGCAACGGCACGCGCTGCTGCGGCTACGGCTGCACCTGCCTCAGCTTCGGCACGGGCCTTAGCCGCGGCTGTGGCTGCTGCAGCGGCCTCAGCCTGAGCAGCAACAGATGCTGCTGCCTTGGCTTTGGCATCAGCTACAGCTTTTAGGGCCCTGGCAGCCTTGCTTTCGGCTTCGATCGCGGCAGCTGCACTGGCAGCAGCGTCTCTGTTCGAGGACTCCGATCGTTCGGTCGCACGAGCTTGCGCTTCTACGGAATTCTGTGCTAGTAATAAAACTTTTTCAGCGGATGCTTTAGCCGCTGATGCGCTAGCCTCGGCATTGGACGTGGCACTGGCCGCGCTATTGGACGCACTGGCAGAAGCACGGGCCAATGCAGCAGCGTTCTCTTGAGATGCAGCCGCTGCTGTTGCTGCTGCTGCTGCTTGAGTCGCCAATTGACTGGCTTTGTTATTGGCATTGCTGGAAACGCTGGCCTGCTCTAAGGCAGCTGCTTGTGCTAGGGCAGACGCCTGACCTAATCCCAAGGTATCAGCAAGTAACTCCGATGATGCCGCGGCCGAACTAGCCGCACCGGTACCTACTAGGGCTCCCTCAATAGCAAGACCCCTCTGCGATCCGCTAGACGAACTTGAAGAAGACGCACTGGCACTGGCACTAGCACTAGCGCTAGCACTAGCACTATCGCTCGAGCTACCGCTGGATGATTGTCCTGAGCCAGATGATGATGATTCCGCTCCAGATGACGCTGCAGCTTCCGCTGAGGATTCCGCTTCCGCGCTTCCTTCTTCTACTGCCAACGACCTGTTGACATGGGCACCGAGTATGCAGGCTCCCAGCAGGAGCGTCGACACGAGCGTTGAGAGATTCTTCATCTTCGTTGGATCTTCGTCGATTGATGCATCTACCTCATAACTACTCCATTTTATACCACGTCTCACAACTGTCAAAACATTACACGTTACTCGCTTTATCCGTACTTTAGTGATTTTCCATATCTGTTTGGGTATGCGAATCCACACCCGGCACGCGAACCTTGTCGGTGTCATATCTACTAATACCAGCATTTCTTTCATTTTTTCGGTATATTTTTTGAGTAAATATTACATTATTATGTTTTATTCTTGTTGCCGCTAAACCTATGATTCTTTTTCTCTAATTGTAAGAAATTTAACATTTTTAAATATGAACATTATAAATTAATAGTCACAAGTAGATGATTAGATTTATTGTTGGATGTTTGAAGAAATCAATCTATAATTTTAGAGTTATCATACGGAAATACATCTAATGTATGCATCGAGTATGCCTTATGCAAATCTGGGACACTGTTGTTCTTGATCAAAATACTGCCGATTTTTATCTTTTGTTTGTGTTATCGGTTGTCTTATTGTGTTGTCGAACACCTAAAACATCATAGACACTCGAATCAATAATATTGAGAAATAAAACAGATATTGTTATTGCAATAGTATATATATTGTTCATAGGTTGTTGTTTTCTTAAATAACAAAAGCCGTTGCGCTTATTATTTTTCAAAACATCATTTATTAAAATAACAATTTGTGTCAATTTTATGGCATATTGAGTATTCGTGACAAATTATACATTTTTGTTCAAATACGGTTAATTACTATTACGATTTTTGCGTAGAATTTTTATGTGAAAATTAGTTACATTAAAATATATATAACAATCTATGAACTCTAAGATTTTCGTGTTATATGATATTCATTTGACAGATGTAATGTAGGACCATAAACATTCTATCCTTTAATTATATCAAATGTTTGATATAGAAAATTTGATTATATCAATTGATTATATCCGATACTCTATTAATTGTATAAAAAATCGCTGCTACGTTTGAAGAAGACAATCAAGGATTCGAAATCTTTTTTAATGCAACGTGAATTAAAATCAAAATGCGGATACAACAATCCGCATAAGGATCATTAAATAATTATTTTCAAATTGTCGAGCACCCCATAAGGAGTATGAAACTTATTGTTAGTTATAATCTCCTGGCAAATAGACACATTAAATATTTCAAATACTTTTTTGATATTCTCTCGCAAAGTAGTTATTTTAGTATATAAAACATACAGACAAAAACAATTTTTTCGACCAAGATTTAGCCTCTCCATTTTTACAGATCGTTTAATCATATTTCAATTAATCAAAATCCATAACATTTTGTTATAAAAAAGAAAGATATACAAAACAAATAGCTTTTTTAGTTTATAATATATTTATTTGTAATTAATACAATATTAATTAATATCATTTGTCTGATAACGCATAAAAGGTGCATGTTCGTTTGACGACCAGTTTAGAGGAATTTAAAGAAAATACAATGAGAAAAATCAATTGAAAGGCACATGTTATTCTTTATTATTATTTTCGAATGACAAAAGTTCAGTTAAGGTTTTTTTTTCTTCATTTCTCTGCAAGTGATCTAGCTCTGGAATACATGAATTTAATTCAAATCGCCGATTTAGATCATCGTACTATTGTACGAGTCTCTAAATCGATTTAATTTTCTTATGCGCTGTTAGAATCTGAGCTTGCACTAGCGGAAGCTGAGGCTGAAGCTTCGGCGGATGCCTCGCTCCTCGATCTCGGTGAAGGTCTGGCAGGTCCGGAACTAATTCTGCTACTAGCTCGTGCCAACGCTGCGGCTTGGGCTTTGAGTTTAGCGGATGAACCAGAATCAGAAGATATACCAATGTTAACACCGTCTCTTGTGGCTACTACAGGGGAGGCCTTGGCTGCAGCAGAAGCTTGGTCTTGGGCCGTGTTAGAGTCAGTTTGGGCGGATTTCTGACTTTGGAAAGAGGTGACACTAGCGGTGAGCGAGGCAGCAGATTCGGCTTGAGCTAGGGCAGCAGTTTCAGAGGAAGACGCGTCCTCAGCAGCGGAGCTAGCTCTAGCTGCTTGATTAGCAGAAGCTTCGGCAAGACTGGTTGCTCTGTTGTTGGCATTGGCGGCAGCTGCAGCATCTGCCCTCAATTTAGCTGCTTCTTTCCTCGTCTGAAGGGCAATGTCCCGATTGAGGATAGCTGCAGCGAGTGTAGCAGCAGCAGCACGACTAGCCTGTTCCGCATCTCCGTTGGCACGATTCTGTACCGCCAAACCTTCTTCCGAAGCTTTGGTCGACCTAAGGCTGGCAGCCGTAGCTGCAGCACCGGCAGCAGCAGCTTTCTGAGCTGCAGTCTCTGCAGCATTTACCGCGGAAACAGCCGCAGATGCTCTAGCAGCTGCTTGGGCTTGGGCCTTGGCTGCTGCTCTTGCGGCAGCTGCAGCTTCACGCGTTCTTGCGGCTGCTCGTGCTTCCGCTGTTGCGGCAGCCCTTGTTCGAGCTATTGCGATTGCTCGTATATTTTCGGCCGAATTTGCGTTAGATGCAGCATTTGCCGCGTTACTCGATAAAGCCGAAGCAATTGCTGCCGCGCTAACTCCTAATTGTGGTGCCTTGTTCAAGATCACGTTCGGTGTTCTACCACTGGAAGAAGACCTTGCTGAGGAACTCGAGGACGCGCTAGAAGACGAACTCGAGGATGCCTCTGAAGACGATGTTGATAACGCTGATGCGGATGAGTCCGAGGACGTCGGGTTCCCGGCGGCCAAGCCCCAGGTGAAGAGGCACGTTACGAGAATCGAGGGGATCTTCATCTTCCACAGAACTTTGTAGCTTTGTGACTATAACCCGTCATCCAACCTGGTTATATACCCATGACGCGCAATTGTGAAAACAATCGACACGATTTCTTCCCTGCTTCTCCAAATATTGCCACCTCCGTCTTTTTCTCTTACGCTTCTGATTCCCATTGTCATAATAAACCGGGTTTATTTATCGCAAATATTACCAGGTCTCGATAACGTTGCTATACAAAGACTTGACACGTATTTATTTTCTACCTTTTTTTACCTATATACTTTCTATAGTTCATCTATTTTCTATAATTTTTCTTCTATTACGTGTCACGTGTATATATTATATTTGTTATGTTTTGAGACAGGTGGAAAGAGGTGAGAGTCAAAAAGAAATCAAAACTACATTCACGCAATTTCGTGTGACTTTTAAACACTTTCAAAAGACACTGAATATCGTGGTACTGATTAACAGTAAAGATCAAATTCAACCAATTCTTTAGTAAATTTTTTGATAATATCGCTTAATAGTAAATACATTAACGTATTATAATTTTAGACAGGATTTAATTGGTCTCAAATGTATATTTTATTCTCCAAATATTTTAAAATCGTTGCAGGCAACGTTAATCTATCTATAAATATAGTAATCTGGAATTAAAAAATATTGACAAATTAAGAATATATTTCTTCGTACAAGCAACTGCAGTCTCGATTTATTCTAAAAAGATAAATGTACGTGAATAATGATTAAAAAAAAAAAAGAAACTATCCTTCTAGAAGGAATGAAATAAAATGACGATATATATTAAAGAGACGATACATAAAATTTGTATCTTAAACAGAATCAAAGAATTTTTAATTAGGTATAAAGAAAGTTCGTTTCAAATCGTTGATTTAAAATAAACATAGAAAAATGATGGGTAAAAAAATATAATAAAATATAATAATCACTAAATTCAAAACAGGATTAAAAGGTTTGGCATATGCCCATTAAATGTAATTACACACAGATATTTCTTTTTATTACATATATTTTATTTGAAACTTTTTGCAATGTTACAGTAATATTCACAACGGTTTCGACAGGCAGATAAAGAAATAGCCATACAAAAAACATTCGGAAACCTCGAAAGTAAAAAAGTTATTTTGCAGATAATATCCGGTGCTTGATGAAAAAAAAATATTGCAGCAAAGAACGAAAAAAAGTTATAACAAAAGAAAAATATATATTTTTATTAAAAAAATATAAAAACTTAAGCTTTATATTACGTAGTATCTTCAATTTATCATTATCATTTATTATCTAACTTTGATTGAATAAAAAAGGGAAAATAGGTGGATAATCATAAACATAATAGATAGAAATCATTTTTCAGATGATAAAAGACTTTTATTCTTATTATTACAATTTTCAAATAGATAATGGATCTATTTTTGCTATTTCTCGGGATTCCTCAATTCTAGGCAAATCTGAGAATCATATCTGTTGAATCTGCGATATTGCGTGCCATAAAAAAATGATCATAGTTAATTGGACAGCACGCAGGGATATCGGAGGTAAGGTAATAACCGGTTGTAGTAATTAGTCGCTGCTGCTGTTGCTGCTGCTGCTGCTGCTGCCTCTGTTATTCGAGGATGCCGAGGACGAAGCCGAAGCCGAAGCTGAAGCGGAAGCTTCGCTAGAAGCATCTGCAGATGACTTGGTAAGACGATCGAGCTGAGCGTTAGCTTCAGCTACGGCAGCGGCCGCTGCTGCTGCTGCGGATGCTGCTGCTTCCGCTCTTGATTCGGCTAAAGCAGAAGCTGCGGCTTGGGCAGCGTTAGCACGATCTTGTACTTGAGAGGCAGAAGTAGCCTGAGCTGAGGCGGTTATTTGTGCGGCAGCTGCCCTCGCGATAGCTGCTCTAGCACGAGCTGCGGCGAGTACGGCAGAGGCTGCTGCTCTGGTTGTAGCTGCGTTAGCTTTTGCTGCGGCACGAGCTTTGGCGGCAGCTTCGGCAGCCGCATTTTGGGAAGCACTGGCTCTCTGGAGTGCTTCCTCAGCTGCAGCAAGTAGGGCAGCAGCAGCTCTGTTGGCGATAAGTGAATCAGCGTTTGCCCTTACTTGGTTTTCTGAGGCCCTGCCAGCAGCCGCTGCCGAGGCTGCAGCAGCCTCCCTAGCGGCCCTGGTTGCAGCTTTGGCACGGCTCGAAGCAGCGACCAGAGCTTCTGCAGCTGCCAAAGCCTGGCGTACCTTGACAACAGCTGCATTCTCTGCCCTTACTGCAGCTTCAGCCAACGCTAGAGCTTTCGCGGTTGCTTTGTTTGCCGCAGCATCGGCACTGGATGCTGCTCTAGCTTGTGCCTCAGCGCTGGCTGCTGCTGAAGCAGCTGCTACACCCAAACCAACGTCAGTTTCTAAGAGTTCCCTGGCCCTCGTGTCAGCCGATGAATCCACCGATAGTACCAGGCTGTCGCTACCTCCTCTACCCTGAGTCCATGCTTGTACTCTGTTGTCATCGCTCGCCGAACTTGATGCCGAACTTGATGCCGAACTTGATGCTACAGATGAGGACGAACTCGAGGCCGAACTGGATGTCCAAGACGCAGCGGAAGATTCGCTTGAGTCCGAGGACCTTTGCGGATCACCATAAGCCAGGCCGCCGAACCATGCGAGCAGGCAAACCACGAGTGTCGCTTGTATGTTCATCTTTGTACGGTACTTCGCAGATTGATGCCGAATCATATAGGAATGCGCGATTATATACCTACTACGATCGACAACAATTGTACAAACACGTGGCTCCTATCTTTTCCTCGTCCTAACACACCAACCAACTTCTTTTAAAATATTTTCTTTCCAGCCTCCCTCGCCCCTACCCTTTTCATCAAACCAATATCACCGAATACCAAATTCTTCCTCTTTCTTTTTACCTCTTTTTTTTTCTTCGTTTCTACTCTATTCCTCTGTTGTTTCAATCACGATTGAGTCTTATTTTATTTGTTACCGTGCACTTGTCACTGTTGGTTAAGAAAATCAAAACCCACTTGTCGTAAAGCTCTCGTTTAAAACAACCGCATGCAGATGATCTCTTCGTAAACCGTGTCCCTGCATCGGTGCCACGTGAATTTTATTGCATGTATATTTTTCTTTCTGGTTTTTTTTGTTTATCTATTATCTTCGAGCTAAATTTGCACAGTACATTCGGATAATTATTTTCTTTCTCGTATTGGTACAGTCGATAACGATTATTGTAAATATTGATTATGTACGCAACGTTTTGGACATTTATATTTTATATTGAGTAAATAACCAATCACGGTGTGAACCATTTGCGAGTTAAAAGTGTATAATAGAAAATATTTAATAACCATACAAGTGTTAAATGAAACTAATAAGAATTCGAATGAACGTTAGTTGGGACGTTTAACATTTTTTAATCAAAGGAAAGAAAAACATAAATTGTGCAGACGTGAATCGAAAGTAACTTCTTTTCTACGGATAATTTAACAACTCTATTACGAACAGTTGTTGCAAATAAATTAACATATTAAATGAATTCTTTCGTTCGTATTTATACAACTTTGAAAAACATTTTTGAACAAAATAAACGATTCATTCTTGTACGTATAATCGATGAATTTCTTCTATATTGACGATAGTATGATTAACAAAACACGCATCATTTCGTTTTAAATCAAATCTTTTATTTAACTTCAGCACGTTACATTTATGAATTAACATAATCTTAAATAATCTCAAGACTTTACTTACAGTATTTTTGTGCAAACATCAAAGCGTTTTACTTCTATCGAGCAACTGATGATTAAAACAATTTATTTTCTAAATGAAAAATTCTCTAAGGGAGGATAGAAATACGTAAAATTAATTGAAATACAAAAATAGATGTAAAATATATATTGATTTATTAAAAAATACATATATATATAATATTAAATAGTATAAATAATAAAACTATAAATAATATGTATATATACTATACATATTTTACTAATGTACAGACATTAAAGTCTCCATCCGTATACTTTATCTGAAAGTCTTAATAATTTTTTAAATAGATATAGCTATTATTAATTTTAAAAAATGTATACTTACATTAAAGTAAGATTATAAGTAGTTGTAAATATTAGATTCGATCCGAAAAAGTAGAATAATTAATCGAAAAAGTATAGTGTAAGTATAGCAGATCCACTGTAATCGCTTTTTTGTCTTATTTTTCTTTCAAATTATTTGGACACGTTCATCGAGAAATGTTTAACGTAAGAAAACAGAAAACATGTAGAGTGTTAGAGGATAATAAAATCATATACATGCTAGATTGAAATTTATTTTTATTGCTACAAATGAGAGTAATTTAGACACTATTTCTCATTACTTAGAGATTTTTGTGCAAGGGTTTACTGGCTAAGCTACCGTGAAATAGATATTTCATTGAAATGGTTTGTTTGGGTGGATGTGGTAGCTTTGATCCTTCAAGTTTCGTCAACTACCATGAGGGTGACCAGACATTCTGGTTAGAAGAGGACCAGGAGGACGACGAAGATTCGGCGGAGGCATCAGCGGAGGCATCAGCGGAGGAATCGGCAGAGGCAACGGCGGAAGAATCGGCAGAGGCAACGGCGGAAGAATCGGCAGAGGCACCGGCGGAGGCACCGGCTACAGCATCGGCAGAGGAATCGGCGGAAGCATCAGCGGAGGCATCGGAGGAGGCACCAGCTGAGGCATCGGCGGAGGCATCAGCTGAGGCATCGGCGGAGGCATCGGCGGAGGCATCGGCGGAGGCATCAGCAGAGGCATCGGCGGAGGCATCAGTAGAGGCATCGGCGGAGGCATCAGCAGAGGCACCGGCGGAAGCATCGGCTGCTGAACGATTTGATGCACCGCTTGCAGATCCGGCTTGTGAACTGGAAGCTGCGTTGGCTGCTGCATTGGCAGCTGAACGGGAGGATGAATCAGCGGCCGACTGGGAAGATGAACGAGCTTCTGAAGCTGCTGATGCACTAGATTCTGAATTGGCCGATGCGCTAGATGCTGAATCGGCTACCGCAGAAGATTCCGCGCTTGCGGATGAGCTGCTAGATGCACTAGCAGATGACGCAGAGCTGCTTGATTTTCTTATGAGCCAAGATGGTTGTGCACCCCTAGAGCTGCTTCTGGCTGAAGCCGCAGCCTCGGCCGTTGCTCGGGCGTCGGATGCTTTAGTACGAGCGCTAGAAGCTGCTGCACTGGTGGCAAGTTTCAATCTTGCGCTGGCTTGAGCACTGGCCTCAGCGGCGGCAGATGCAGCGATTCTCGCGGCTGAGGCTGCTGCAGCGGCAGCTCTGGCTTCGGCTTGTGCTTTCGCTGCAAGGGATCCTGCGTTTGAGGAGTCTCTTTGAGCTTGAACGGCTTGGCGAGCGGCTGCTTCCGCAGCAGCAGCGGCAGCACGAGCAGCGGAAGCTTTGGCATTTGCTTCAGCGGCAGCTGCGGCGAACGCTAAGGCTGCCTTTTTCGTAGATCGTGCTTGAGCAGAAGCAGTCGCAAGAGAAGCGGCTCCGGCATTAGCCGAGTTGGAAGCTTGTGCTGCCTCCGATTTAGAACTACTTGCAGCAGACTGGGCTTGGAGGGCCGATTTAGATAAGGCCTGAGCAGCCTCCACCATTATGGTAGCCTGGACGGAAGCCTTTCCCTGTGCGTTAGCTGCCGCGTTGGTAGCCGATGCTGTAGCTGCTGCGGCAGCTCGTGCCTTAGAGCTCTCAGCAGCGGATGCTGACGCTTGCGCTAAAGCTTCCGCTTGAGCAGCATTCGCAGATTTGCTCGCTTGAAGTGCCGCTCTGGCACCTGCTGCAATTGATGCGGTTGCCGCAGCATTGCTTCTGGCACTGCTCACTAGGTCCAATAAACTTCTGGTTGAGCTTCTTTGTTTAGATGACTGTCCTCTACTTTCGGAAGATGCCGAAGCAGAGGCTGACGCTGTCGCCGAACTGCTGGAGCTTTGTGCTGCTACGAAGCCACACAAGAAGAGGGTCGTGCCGAGTATCGTTAGGATGTTCATCTTCGATTGTGACTTCGAATATTGATGATACTTCCTCGCGGTTCCTCGTTATATACCGATTCTCATCCAATTGTCTAAATATCGTGTGGCATCGTTACTTTCAAGCTATATCTACAACTCCAATTCCCTCTGATAATATTGTTTCAGTAATCTCCGAACACTTGCGAATCCTCCTCCTCCCGCTTTTGAAAAATCAACCTCAAGGACCCATTTCTTCCTTAAATCTCACGATTTTATATGTTTCTTAAATTCGATCTTCTCTCGCATTTCTAATCTTTGTTTACCTTTCTTATTAATGCAGCCTACTCCATTCGAAATATAAACAAGATTAGTTTTTATACGAAACTCTATTGATGTATTGATGATCCTTCAAGTTCGTACAAACGTACGAAGGAATAAACACATTAGAAATTTGTCAGATACATTCGCACTAATCTACAAGTAACAGTCTTATAAGAGATTCAAATTCAGATTCATCAAATTCATCTTCTAACTGTAGAACTTCATTTGACTATTTTTCAGTTACAAATAGGTAACATAATCTTTTTTAAACTTAAATATAATATTTTCATCGCTTCTTCCAACTTTTGATTTAAAGACAAATTTTAATGGCAAAGTATATTTATGTTTTATATTTTATTTTGAGTCAAAACGAAAGAAGTATTAAAACGATAAATACAAATTTATCTTTTAAAGTTGCGTTTATTAAACAATTTATATATTTTACAAAACAAAACATTATATTAATTTATTTCTAATACAAGTACATATAAACTTTTTGCATACGACAGATATTAATATTAGACTAGATAAAAACATAATGCTCGATTTTATCAGCATAATACTCGACGGGTGTTTTAAAACAATCTTTTATTCTTACAAAGATATCTTTATTCGTGCATTATATACAAAGCTATTGTACTTATATAAAATTTCATTCCAATCGTATAAACGCGAAGGAACTGTGTTGGACGTAGCGATAAAAATAAACTTAAAAAAAAATAAATAAATAAGTCGGTTTTCGGTTTACTATTCATTTCACTTTATTAAATGCAGAAGTTCTTTTTTCTTAACAATTGGATTTCATAATGCTCACGGAAAGAGAGCATATATCTCGTAAAGGGGTTTTTTAAAAGTAATATTGATTAATCTTCGTCATCAAGCGGGACAAAAGATTTCGAATAATTTCTTTGAGGGATAAAAATTCTTATATGAGGAACGTTGACTGCAAGAATATCTTGAAATGCTGCATTGGCTTCCGCCAGTGCTGCAATTTGCAAGACACTCGTGCTAATGGCTGTCGTTAAGGCATCGTTTTGATTTAAAACTGCTATGGTTATTTCATCTTTGGCCGCGGCTTGAGCTATAATAGCCGCTTCAGTTCCATTAATGGTTTCATTGACTTTCTGTTTAACGATGACCACTTTGTCCTGAACGTCATTGGCAGCAGCTGCATTTGCTGTAGCAAGTTTGCTAGTTGTCAATGCCTGAAAGAAACTGTTTCTTTGTGCGATAGCACCAGCTCGTGCAGAGGTCAAGGCTTGTATTTGCGATGCCTGGGCCGCAGCCGCAAGGGCAACCGCTCGCAAAGATGCGGCCTCGCCATTGGAAAACGCTGTTTTAGCAGCTACCGCTTTTACAGCTGCAGTCTTTTGCAAGGTCATAGCTTCCTTGATCTTCTCTGCTGCATCCAAAGAAGCTTTTTCGGCAGCTAAGGATGCTTGTAAGTAAGCTTCCGTTTTCGCTATAGCATTGGCATTAGCTTTCACTGCCTTATCAGCTTGAATCTTAGCTTCCTCCTTAGCTAGGGCCAATACTCGTTTAGCTACCTCCGCCTGTATTCTATCTTCAACCTCAGCTGCCTCGGCAGGTGCTTCTTTGGCCCTGACTCGAATTGTATTATCTTCTTCTTCGGTTTTAGCTTCCGCTTCGACTTTCACTGTAGACTTAGCTTCGACATCCGCTTTTTCATCGATTTCACGTACTTGAACCTTTGATTCTGCTTCCTCTACTGTCCCCTTAACCGCTTCCGAAAATGCTCCGTCGTTGTTTTCTGGAACATTATCGTCCTGTAGAACAGGATTAATTTCGCCTGTTGATCCTACTTCGCTCTTCGAACCTACCGATTTGTTCAATATAGCCTTCGCTAAAGTCTCCCCTTCCGATTCTCCCTCTACCGAGTTTGACGAATTCGAGCTAATCAACTTTTCATCATCTCCTGACGACCATCTGCTGTTGTTTGAACTCGTTGTTTCAAGGACAGTCGCGTTATCGCTAACGCTCGCTGTACCATCAGCCAATACTGTTGCTGAAGATTCTGCAGTCTGAACCAACTGCTGTTGGTTGCTTATGAAACCCCAAAGAAGAAAATATGCCAAGTATATCTTCATCGTGGATGGAACTTCGTACATTAATGATGAATTTCACTCTTACGCCAATTATATACCACATCGGACAATTGTAAAAACATTCCCGTTCTTACACTCTATATTGGCTCTGTTTGTTCTCCAATATGTTGTCTTTAAGACACGTCTTTTCTTTTATCTAACTATCCCTCTTTCTCTCCTTCTATTAAATACCATCATCCGTTAATTAACAAAAATTCTGTACCCCTTACTCGGTGAATAAAATAAAAGGGATTCTTTTATCGGATTGTCCCTTGATCAAATTAAATCTTATATATTCTATCATTTCTAAAATCTAATAAATACTCTAACTGTTTCATAGATAATTATCATATCGAATATAACGAATCAAGTTTATAGATCTCAATGGAAATTTTTTTAACGAATATTTATATTCTTACAAAAAAGATAACTTGGCATTTTCATTATATTTTATTCCTAATATCTCGTAGAGTAGGCTGGTGGTGTATTGGGATCGATCACGTTAGACGATAGTAATCAATCTTACTTCTTACTCTAATTGAATACGATATCTCAAATTAATAATTGCAACTTAAGATGTCGACGACGCAAAAAAATTGTATTCCTGTTAAAAACAATATCGAGAATTTTTTCCACCTTTTACATTGAAAGTGAAAATAACCGTAATCTTTCCATTCGCCTTACTTATATATCTGCACGGTGTTTATCGTCGTCAAAATACACACGCTCGGGAGTGGGAGTTTCGAAATTTCTATATACAACAATATCTATATGATTGAATTTTGCTCGTAATAGTAATTGCATCTCTTATCGAAGAAAAAATAAGAACCGTACGATACGAGTCACGCCATCGTGACAAAATTTACTGAAACATTCTTTTTTATAAGTAATTTTTTATCTTTTCAATTTATATTCTTATACTATTTGTATATACGTATATAAATTGTTTAATATAATTTATTATTTAAAAAAAATATATTCTCTCTCTCTCAAAGGAAACTCCTCTAATGCAATTTAAATGCTTGAATTTTTCTTTCGAATCGTATTTAAATTAATGTAGATCTTAATTATATTTATCTTTTAATATCACGGGAAGAATATTTTACAAGAATAAATATATAAGAGGAATAATTTTCTATATTAAAATTACTTTCTTTTTTACAATTTTAATCAAATAGAAATATTGATTTTATGGATTTTATGGATTTTATGGAGAAGATACTTTACGTATAATAAGACGCGTAAACTAATCAAATATTGCTTTTCACAAAAATTAATTTAATCCGATTTCGTCGGGTTTTATCGCATATTTCAAACATTATGATAAAGATTATACATGACCACAATCTCGATATCTTCTAGTTAGTGAAAGGAGAAATATAAGATTACTTATGCCATCGAATAGTCTATAAAACTACAGTATTTATAAATAGTTACCATTTTACACACTCGCTTTCACTATTCATCGTATACATTAACATGTATATTAATCCAATTTTTAACTAAACATAATAATAATTTGTCATCGTAGTTGATTAGATTTGTCGAGAAACGGTGTCGTGTTATTACTCTCACTTCCAGAATGAATCTTCAATAAAAGAATATAAATATTAACCGTAGAAGGTAAAAAAAAAAAAAGACAAATAAATTTTGTAACCAGAAGAAGATAGTAAATTCTTAGAATAGGATGAGTAATAATGGTCACTATTGCAAAGTCTAGTAAAACCAACATGTGTTGGAGAAGATAGAGAAATCAACGAAATAATAGTCGAAAGTTTCATCATTTTCCTATATTGGTGTTTACATATTTTTAATATTTTCTATCTATAGCTATTAATCTTTCTCTAATCATAAATGCATTTTAATGGTCAATTTATTGATATTCCGTTTTTATCAATAATAATAATAATAGTTAAGACAAATAAAGCAGGATAATAATTATAAATGTTCGCAAAACGAATGATTTCAAATTGTTAAATAACTTTTATTGATACACGTTCTTTAGTTTGTTCCAAATATACTTCTTTGAATTGTGTAGAAAAGTTTTTTTTCTTCAAGTCATTCCAAATTCTGTAGGTTTTTAATTGCATAGAGATTAAAACTTTTTTTTTTTTAGTATCTTAAAAAACACATTACTGCAGTCGACCATAATCGCATTATTAGCAAAGAAAACATTTTAATCTCTATGCACTTAAGTACAACGATAATTAATTTTTCTAATTAAGAAGTATTTCTTTGGGAATGTGAAAAGCATATACAAATAGCGGTTTTCGATTTGTCAATTATTAGCAGATTATAAAATATACAGTTAAAAGTTTCTTGCTACGTATTTCGCATAGATTATTCACTTATCTTCGATTTTTTGCATTCTTATTTCTTTTTTATTATTATTTTCAGGTCACGTGTATATTATTTTACTGTTATCATTATATAATTCATTGAATTCACACATTTCTCATATACACGCATTTATACAATGAACATATGAATCATAATGTTCGTATTGTTGTATTTCATATTAAAAAATCTGTTATATATTATATACATCCGATGAGTATAGTACAGCTTAAAATAATTGTTGTCTAATAATTTAACGTTATTATATACAGTACATAACATAGTTTTGTTTTTTTAAACAAAACTACTGCAGATAACAACTTTAATGAACATCTACAATTTTGCATTTTATTTTGATAAATATTACGCATATCCAGAATGGAATATTTCAAGAAAAACATTCAATATATTTTTTAGTTTGTTAATCAACGTAACACATTATTCCATAGAAACAAGTTATAACATAATATATCTGGATCGGTAAACATAGAAAAATATTCTTCCAAGTCATTTTTAAAAATCTTTCTTTTCTTACTTAAAAATTTCGAATTTTAATATTTTTTCCATTGAAATATAACCACTCTGTACGTAATGATGTTCCTCTTTGTTTATGAGTTTTTTTATCTGAAATTTATTTTATACAATTTTACAAATCTTCAATATCTTTTTTCCAAGGCTGTTGAATATTTGTATATAATCTTAATAAAGTCATCGTCATATTTATCATTATAAAATGAGATCATTATATTTCTTAAAAAAATAATTTTATTTAAATATTAATTAAAATGAAATTCAATAAAAACGAAAATTTAAAAGAAATATATAAAATAATAATCATAATAGCCATTAAATTTAATAAAGAATTTTTCTTTTTTACAATTTTCAATAAAATAATATTGTAATTTTTTGTTTAATGTTAATTAACTCTTTGCGATCGTATTAAATTTAAACATGGATGTCGTACTGGTGTGTTAATTTACGTTGAACGAGCAATGATACATAATATGCAAGATTATGAAGGATAAACCAGATTTGTTATTAATTCTTTCGTGAACTTTAGATATATGTATTTACACAATATATTTTAATGTAATGAGGTGATAGCATTTGGTTAAACAATTATTAGAGAAGATTAGTATGATTCTTTGCTATGGTGGCTGAGAGCAAATATGCGACCGCAAAGGGTTAAATTATTATTAAAATTATGCATAAATTTAGACTAAAATAGAAATTATTAAATGTTTTAAATTAATTAATCTTTTTACATAAATCCGAAACTGTGAAGAAATACGGAGATTCTTATTTGAATAAAAAAAAATTGCAACCAGTGTGCGTCTTATGAAAAGCATTTGCATAAATTTACGCATTGACTACTGTAAAGTATAATTTGTTTGTAAAAAAAAAAAATTATAATATTATTCTTTAATAATATTATTATTGAGATTTCTAAATATTTGTCATTTTAATGTAGATACTATTGAGAATCTCTGATGTTCACATTCACAGCTTAATTTAATTTTCTTATTGAACATTTTAAGAATACATTAACATCTCTAATCTCAAAATATTCATACCATTTTTTCAATAATATCTTCAACAACCTTGGTGACAAATTTTATCAGCAAAGATATTGAAGAATAATCAATTCGTTTGATCTATGAGAATCGTTCTGTCCGTATACGTAGGCGATGATCAACTTGTAAAATAGGATCTAGGATAAGTCGGCAATCCAAAATACGTTGTTTAAATCTATTTCTATCTGCGACCACTTCTTGCCATTGACTTATTCTAGCAGCACGATATGCATAGTCCCACATAAACATTCTATGTACAACCGGCTTGAGGTCAAATGTCACCTACAATATATTAACAATGATCAAAAAATAATAAACAGCAATATAGACTACATTTTTTTCTTTTTTCTCTCTAGGTTTTTGTCTTGCTACAAAATAATGCATTATTGCATCAGATATGACAATGCAACTTTAAACGATTGCTTGCTACAACCAGATTATTTGAAGCAAAATTGGATACTTGTGAATATAGCGTAGATAATTTAATGGTTGAGTGTTAATAATATTTCAATTGAAATTCAGAACCTTTAAGTATTAAGTTTGAAACAATGAAACGGACGTTATTGTTTCAGTTTTTGAAAATATGCTTTTTGCTTTATATTTTTATTCAATAACGCCCGTTTCATAGTTTCCAACTTAATATAAAAAATTAAAATAATATTTTATTTCAATATAATTACCTTTTTAGATCTTGTATTTGTTTCATCACTAGCCTGACTACTACAACTACAACTATCGTTATCGTCTTCGTCACTATCATCTTCACTGTTCTCTTCACTATCGTCTTCGTAATTACTGCAATCCGTATCTCTGAATATAATTTCGCAAGAACTACTAGAATCGAAGGAATTATCCGATACAAAGTTGGGTTCAGTTCTTTCTTCGTTAAGATGAATTTCTTCTATTGACGAAACGGCGAGGCCGTTTGGTAACGGCCCTAGGTTAGTTACAATCATTTTAGCAGGAACAACTTCTTTGAAACCTGCAATCTTAAGAGAATATAATATCAATAATATCCAGATAAATAATATCCATTAAATTAAAAAAGCATTGAATTTTGTGTATATATATTTTAATAAGTACTTACAAGTCTGCCATGTCCTACTACCGAGAAGGCAACCGCTGTTACGTTTTGGAGAAATCCGAAACTGATTTTTTTTTACAAAAAGTAATATTGCATCTTGGAAGAACGATATCATCATCATTGCACGGTATAAATTCATATGAACTATCCAATTCAGTCGTGAGGGAATTCATTGTAATATAACTGATCTTTGTACACATTCTAACTTGAACTTTATTCAGCCATCTTATTTTCTCGAGTAAAGGTAACGATTAACTATGAGCCTTAATATAACATTCTGACTAATGTAGTAAAACCAAATGATATTTAACATTCTGGCCACTCATGTAAAACTAAACTTTCCTTAGAACAAGCATTCTGTTGTCTTTGATGTCAAAGAAAAAAACAATGGAATATTTTACAAACACCTCTAATATTTTTCCTTTATTTTTATCGTTATTTTTAATCAGCTATTTTTATTTTTTCATCTATTTCGAACAATTAATTGTAATTAGAAACGTGGATCATAGTAACAACATTAATACAATAAATTTCCCTATTTAAAAGTATTCAAATACTGGAAGTACGTAAAGTTTAAAAAAGGAACAATTGAGAGACTGTATATTTTTTATCATATTTTTTTATAATTTATTTTTACAAAATTTTGATGAAAAAAATTCAATAAAATAATAAAAACTAAAATACAAATTTATTTCATTAAGAATATTATTTTCATTACCTCGTTACAAACATTGTAATTATTTTAGAGTAAAAATGATCAATGATGTATGACTAATATGTATTTTCAGAATGTTTACTCACGCATACACATGCAGGCCCAGTTTTAATTCGACCTATGGTCGAACTGATAAATAGTTATAATATAATTTGTAAAATGTAAATATTTCTATCAGAGGAAATATTTATCTGTTTTATTTGCTTTGAAATCTGGGTGCTGCTTATATTTTACAAAACAATGGACACGAATATTACAATTTCAGGAGAAATGCAAGCTCCACCGCTTAAACCTAGCATAAGCGGGTAAAGACATATTTAAAGTATATTAAATATATTATAATAACGTTTATGCACACATATTGCTTATTAGTTATTACCATATTTGTATGGATACCTATGCAACACATATTACACATAAATATAACTGAATATAACCTATTTTATATATTTCTTTAATATCATTAGATCTAATTTCTTGCAATTGCAACAATTTCAACTTAGTAAATTAGAATATCCTCAAGTTCAAGCATGGATCGAACACAGGAAAGCTAATATCAAACCTTGGAGTTTATTTTTAAATACAAATTATTTTCGTTCACCTCCAAGCGTTTCAAGATTAAGTAAACGAATTGTTAAGAACATTGAATACTTCCAGAGCAACTATCTATTTGTATTCATTGGATTATTCATATATTGTTTGTAAGTTTTATTAACAATATTTATATAATAGTGTTAAAAGTATTGAGAAAAATTATATTACTTTTACATCATATTGCAACATTTGAAAAATATCAAACATCATTTATGCAATATTATTTTAGGATTACATCGCCTTTATTACTCATCGCTGTTATGGTACCTTTGGGAACTTGTTATAAAATATCAAAACGGCACGCTAATGAAGGATTGTCCGTTCTTGGTCATAAATTGACTTTAGCACAATTATATTCGTTAGTAGGAATTTGTTCGTTACCTATTTTTTATTTAGTTGGTGCTGGTGCAATTCTTTTTTGGGTACTTGGTAAGATCAAGATAAATTATTATTTTCATCACTGTTATTTGATATTTACAATGATGCTAAAAAGAAATAGAACAATTTAAAATATGTGTAAATTTGTTATAGGCGCATCCTGGTTTTTAATAACGCTTCATGCTACTTTCTATAACATTGACTCAGTTTTATGTCCCGGACAAGAAGAACTTGATTCATTAGTAGTTCAAGAAGTATGAAGTTATCTTAACTATGAAAATTGTGATTATACGAAACACTGTAAATGTTTTTTATAAGAACAAGAATTTTCACATCTTATTCTCATATAAAAATATAAAAAGAAATACTACATATTTGTATTAAGAAACTGTATATCAAGAAAGAATAATATTCCTCTTATAATTCTTATAACTCTTCAAATAATTTCTGATAAAGCGATTTTGAATGTCTAACTGTTTTTTCTAAGTTATATGATTGTAACAAATTGCATAGAAATTGCATATTATTCAAATTAATAAAAAAGATATTTTAATTTATTAATATTATTATTATTATATATATTATTATTACTATTTATTATTATAATTATATTATTATTACTATTTATTATTATAATTATATTATTATTAATAAAAAAATAATATATATGTACGCTAAAATTATTACAAAATTTATATTAGATTATATATAATCATTATTTTAATTCCAGCATATTACAAAATTGATTTTCGATTTACTTAGTAAATTAAAATCAAAACGAGAAATAAGTTTCAATGAAAAATAAAATGCTTATGTTAATTCAAATTCCTTTATGCTTTGTAAACGAACACAAATAAAACAGAAGCAAACTAAATTTACGCCATATAAGTATAACATTATTTTGAATACTACAAAGGCTTGTTACAAGAATTTAAAATTCATGTACCAATTTTAAATGGCAAGTGCGGTAGTCGTTTTAAAATAATAACGATAGTGAAAATATATCCTATACATGCTATTATACATTTTATTCTTCAGACTTGCATTTCAATATTTGTTTTTAAATAACGATGCGAGACATATGATGCATAAAAAACAAAAGGTATATGTATATATAATTTTCTACATACACTATATCACAATGCAGAAATTACATACACATATTTATATATATATATAATATATTGGAACTGATGCGTATGCAACTATGATGATATTAAATTTTTTTGTCTTTTATGCTAATGGAAATAACTTGATAATATTTTTCTTACGTGGAGAAATTCATTCATTTTTAACAAAAAATATAATTAATAATTACTTTTAAATATCTTATATGAACATAAAGATAATACAATTATAAGTATGATTAAATATTCAATTATTTTAATTACAGACAACTCTGTCGCAAAAACAACAACCTTGATAAGTATCATTCGATCAACTTCAAATTGATTAAACAGTAGTGTTACTATTTGATTGAAACAACCTTTTCTTTGTCCTTTATTATATTTTAATTACATGCATCAAAAAAATGATATAATAGGTCTGAAAGATATAAATTAAAAGCACATTAAATATTATCGTTTGTTTCTTTTTTGTAAATGAGCTCAGTCGCTACTAGAGAATAATCCTAAATGAATCTAAGTCATGCGAAATCTATTATTTCGGATATGCTGCTCTAACGGTCGGTAAGTATCATGAATTGTCCCGATCATTAACAAATAATTAATATTAAATTAATACGTAAGCCTTTATAAATATTAAAATATGTGAGAGAGAGAGAGAGAGAGAGAGAGAGAAAGAGAGAGAGAGTATAGCTTCTAAAAAAGTAAGAAAGGGAAAGGAAAAAAAAGAAAAAAAAATGGTTCTTTATCATTATGACTCTTAAATTGAACAAATAAGTCGAAGATTAGGCAAGCTTTATTTAAAAAGAAAACCAGTATTGTTAATATTAACGAATCACCATGAATAATAAATGTTTTATGAATTGATATTTGGATAAAACATTTGAATTAATTGTGAACATGCAAAAAGCTATCAATTTATAAAATGAAAATAAATGTAATATTCATAACACACAAAAGAAAGAGAAAAATAATGAAAGATAAGATTTATGTACACATCTTTAAGAAGGGAGAAAAAAGATAAGAATATCTGTAATGAAAAAACAAATTCACACAAAGTCAGTTACTAATTAGTTGTATACAAAAAAAAAAGCTATGATTTAGATAGAAGACAGTTTAATTTCAATTAAACTGATACCTTAAGCCCTTGGTAAAATAATGCTATTTAATATCTAATAAAATAAAATGATTTAAGAAATAATGAGATTTAAATGGAAAAAATATTTTCTTAATAGGATTCATTTACTGGATTTACAAAAGTTAAGTGCATAGATTTATTTTGCACGTAAATTTGAAAAATGTACAACCATTCATAATCGACCTTATTATGTGTTAATATTGTATAAAATTATTTTCATTAACCGTATTATCCAGTAAAAAAGAAAAAAAGTGAATATATTCGTAACAATGATAATCATGAACAATACAGTAGTGTAATGTGAATTATTACATGTGATTTTTAATTTGTTTGAGATGTTTTACAAAACAAAAGCTAAGGAAATTTTCTAATAAAATTCCTAGTTTTTGTATAAGACTATACCAGTCTTCATCACAGTAAAAAAAAGATTAATTATAGTTTCATGCAATTACACACTGCACTTTATATCATTGAAATATTATCATTGAATCAATTGTTACTTATAAATTACACTTAATATTGTTTCTTCTTGTTGACTCCCAAATCCATTTATATTTCTAAACAAGATTTAATAATAATAAATCTATTTTATAAATAAGAATGAAAACAATGTTCTATAATATTACAATGACATGAAAGTTAGAGAGTTGGCTGTTGGGCTTATCTCTCGAAAGAAACTACAATTAATAGGATATCACAATATTAGATTAAGATGGTTAACAGAAATATCATTCCGTAGCATCTTTATCTTTGTTTAATTTTTAATATAGTGTAAAAAGCAATAGATAACATTCAAAAATTAGTATTACTATTACTACGATTGACCTTTTTACCAATAACTCTGTTTGATGTCCTGTGTTCTATGCTTGATGCTTTATTCGTTGCAGATCTTAATCTATATCCTCCAGAATTAACTGTGTTATTTATTGCAGCTACATTAGGAGCAAATGTTTTGATACACTTAGCTGCTTCTTGTAATTGTTTTGATAAGATCTCATTCTTCAACTTTTCAGCATTTAGTTCACGTCGAAGCTGAGCTTTCGTTTTATTTCCATATGGACATAGTACTCTGTGTTGAATAAGAGATATAGCCGATGGCCTCATTTCAGGATTTGGGTGAATCATCAACTGTAAAGAATATTAATTATTTCTTTTTAAATAGTACTGATAAGTTATTATTTTATCTTTTATTAAAACTGATTAGTGTTGTATTAATTAATAAACAAATACTTACCTTTAACAAATCATTGAGATCTCTACTATATGCTGGTAATTCTTTTAAATTTCCATTTCGAATATCATGCCATTCAGGACCATTTTTGGGAAGTGGACCACCACCTCCAGCTTCATATACCGTAAGACCCAAAGCAAAGATATCAGCTTTCGTTAGATGATTAAAATCTTCATGTAAGATTTCGGTTGGCAAATATCTACAATCGCCTTCTTCAACTTGCGGATTACTTATAGATGTTACATGGCCTAAATCTCCAATTTTATATGTGATTTCTTCTTCGACTATTTCTTCTTCATCGAAGCCATCATCTGCAGAATCATAATTGACAGCAAGCAACCTTTTTTCCTTAGAAATAAATATATTTCCAGGTTTGATATCCATATGCACTAACTGAACACTATGTATGTATCTTAATCCTTCAGCGACGTGTAATAATAATTGGCGCATTTCTGTTTCGGAAAATAATTTATTTTCATTATGTAAATTTAATATGGCATCCGCCAAACTACCACCATTGCAATATTCATTTTGTATAATCATATGATTATCTTCTGCCCATGCCGAATAATATCGTACAACGTGTTGATGCTTGCCAAGAACAGCATGGGCATATACTTCATTTAATGCATTCTTTTCATTGATACTTCCAGCTATAGGTTTAATACTTTTTTTAATAGCATAAACACAACCATCTAATCTATTAATACATTTGTAAACAGAACCAAATTCGCCGGTACCAATCAATCCAAGTTCATGGAACTCTCTATGGTACCTGGGAATGTTGGACTCGTGTAAAGCAACTCGTTTAGTTGGTTGTTCTATTTCATTGTCGGAATCCTCAGAGTCAGCGAGATCAAATTTATCGTTAGGAATGTCTGGAGATCTGAGAATAAAAAAAAAAATATTAATATTAAAATTGGAAACAAATTTAAAAACATAGAATGATTTAATCCATACCCATTGAGACTGCGTTTTGATCTGCTTCTTTTTCTTGCTGTTATTAACATTCCATTTGGCGTAAAAGGATTAACATTGGCTGCAGGTTTATCTGGTTTACTTTGGTAACTACTGGCTACAGGTCTAGGCTTCTCCAATATGAAAAATCTAGAACATTTGTTAGGAAGCGGAGTATGCATTGTGCTTTTTTCCATCAAAGTTTTAGGCGTAGCTGGTGAATCAAACAGCCTCAATGCTCTAACGCGCTTGTATGGAGGACTACAAGCTAAAGACATTTTTTGCGAATTGCCAGTTTCACGGGATGGAATTTTTATACCAGTAGGTCCTATATACAATATATCAAAACTAAATAATTAATGTTTTAATTATCTTATATTAAACTAATTGAATTTAGGAACAGTTAACTGTTTTAAATGCACACACACACACACACACATATACATGATTCCACTAAAAAAGTATTCTTTCATTATCTTATTAACAAATGATTAAAAAAAACAGATGTAAATTGTAATACAAAACAGGATGCATTTTAAATAGCAACGTTTCATTCATAACACTCTTTTCAATTACAAATGTACTAATGTTTGTTTACAAATATTTAAAAGGTGCGTTTGTGTATGTTCACATATATTTTCATATACACACACATTATATACACGCATATATATTTTTTAAATTTCTAACCTGTTACACTAATGGTCGGTACTTTATTACTATATGGTATTGTAAAACTATCATTGAGATCACTATCGGGTGAACTGTTAAAAGCCAATTTTTTCGGTTGTAGCGTAGATAAGGAATACTCAGTAGAAGAATCCAAAACATCTTCGATATCGCAACTTGAATTGTTTCCAATGCTGCTTATATTGAGTTCCTCGTCTTCAATATCATAGGCATCAAAATGCAACTTTCGTGCAACTTCCATGACTTTATTTTGTCACCATAGGTCTAATCGTATCGTAATTATCTCGTGTGAAGTTAAATTTTCACACCTAAGAACAAACACCAATTAACAATTCTTAACACACGTCAGAAACACTCATTCAAACGAACTCTTCATATAAAGAAGCGTTCGTTATGGCGGGTGGCATAAGCTTGAATATAAGACACGTTATTCGCAATATTACTTTTTTTTTTTTTTATTTAACTAGATTTCACCCGTCAAACAAATTTTTTCTTTAGAAAAAAATATTTATTATTAATAAAATTATATACCATCATTTACTAATTGATTTAACAATTTTATTATAACAATAAATTAAATTATATTCAATTTAGAATTTATATTTATATTTAGATTCAACTACGTTAACAATGGCCGCCTATAATTATGACATCTGCTTGTTTTATATCTTTAAATAATTTTTTTAAATATCTATCTAGATTTATTTTATATAACATAATATTTAAAAGAGTTAATTATCTTTAAAGGAATATAAATAAACGTATATTCTTTATATTTCAAACGTTTTATAAATATTTAATGTTAGATGCAGGATAAGCAAAAAGTTCCTAGATTTTATCAAAAATAACTAAACGATTTAAACTTTAAATTGATTTTCGATAAATCATTTCGTACGTGTTATTTCTTTTTTTGAAATTTTATAAGATTCTAGTTATAGGATTGAAATTTGATAATTTAAAAAGAAATTAGTCTAATAAGTTTGGGCAAATAGTTTATTAGGATTTTAAATTATTTAGAAACTATTAGGATCAATAATTTACTAGATGACTCCAATTCAAAATAATAGAGTTGCTATTTTGAACTATTTTATTTAAACGTAAAATATTTGCTGTTTTGACAAATAACAATATTTGCATACTAAAGAATATACGGATGTTTAAATAAACCATGAAATTAACAAGTAAATTTGGAAAGAAATTAATGAATATATCATAGTAATCTCAAAAATTTAATTTCATGATAAAATGAGACAATAAACGAAAAATTACTCACTCGAAAAGTTATATTCCTTGATATAAAAAAAATAAAATAATATAGTAACAATGACAGCAACAATAAATACAACTTGTTTGATAATGTAACGGTCTTTTTTAAACGCAGTTTAGGTATAATGCAGTCGGATAAAAATAAAATAAAATAAAATTTACCGAATTTTATTCCTATTAAAATTTATACACACAAATTTATATAGCAAAAGAAGTCAAGTTGGAATACAACAAGAATAATTGCATTATTTTGTTTGTTATTTTTATTTATTACTTTGTTTCTTTGTTCTTCTTACCTAGGGTAAATGCGATTCTTCGAAAGAAAAGTTGTCGCTAGTAAATAAAAGTTTGAAAGTTGGTATTAATATCAATTAATGTCATATATTATACATCAACGATAAGGATGATTATTTTTAATCTTTTGGAGAAATAAAATTTAATAGAAATACAATTAAATTCATATATTGTTTTAATATTAACAGAATAAGTATTTATTTTTTTCTTATTTCAATTATGGAATATTATAAATTACATTTCTTCATTTAACTAATATGTAATTGATTTACTCTTCCCATGTATTCCTTAAGGTTCCTATCTACATATCTTAATCATTTCATATGTTTTCATTTATATGAAAAATAAAGATAATGTATGGGTATATAATTTTAATATTGAAGGTTAGTTTCTAAAAAAAAAAAAGGTCAGAAAATACGAATACATCTTATTGGGCAACGTTAACTTTTCAAAATTCTGTGTTACTTATCAGTTAACAGGTAAGATAAAATTAAATATTTTGTTTATATGCGTGTACTTAATTTTATTACACGAGTAAATCTACTTTATTTTCTTTATTGAATTGGGGAAAGTATTGGCTAATAATTTATAAAAAATAATAGATATTATTTCATTTAATATTAGAGCAGCTACTTGTATCTTAGGTTTTAAGGTTATGAAGGTTATAAAGTAAGTCGATCAGTATGAATAAGACACCAGTATCAATTCTTCAAGAAATGATGGTAAAAAGTAAAATGATACCAAACTATGATTTAATACACGATGGTGGAGGCACGCATGTAAATACTTTCACCTACCGTGTTTCTTGCGAAGGACTTACTGCGACAGGCACAGGACGTAGTAAAAAAGATGCTAAACACGAAGCTGCTAAAGCTATGCTTGAAAAAATAGCAGCTCATAGAGCTTATCCTCAATTACCAGCATCGCCTGCACAGTCTCCTGTAAGATCACCTATACCAACAGCCATACCAGTTTCTCCAAGAATTCCACCAAATGAGCCTTTTGTAAATGCAATAGGTGCTTTGCAGGTATTTACTTAATTTTTAGTATATCTTGATAGGTATTAATTATTAAAATCTAGATTATATGTAGTCAATATTAATTTTCTTATATTTTACAGTCGGTGTGTGGAGACAATTCTTTAGAGGAACCAAAATATATTTCTATTAGCGATGAAGGTCCACCGCATGCAAAAATCTTCACTTATCAATGTATACTTTCTATGTTTAAAGAAGAAGGAATCGCTACTACGAAGAAGCAAGCAAAACATGAGGCAGCTAAAAAAATGTTAAACCGTATAAAAGATCTAGTTGTGATTAATTATCCAGAGCTTATGATTGATGAGCACGATATAATAAGCAGCAGATCTACCGCTTTATCACTTTATACTCAGCTAAGTAAAATTTCACCCAAGAAAGTTAATTTAGGCCTTAAAATTTCCGAGTATCACATAGCATTAAAACAATATGTTATTACGATGTGCATAGATATCTTAAAAGATTTAAAGTCAATTAAACTCGATGTAGATAATTGTAAATCGTCTGATAATATTTTAAGTAGATTACAGAAAATTTTAACACCATTAGCCATAAATCTTAATATAAGATCATTCAATTCTGCAGAACCAGATAATTTTATAGTTTGCATGTATCTCGATACTTCTCCAAGTATCGTACAATGTGGCGTAGGAGTATCTAAAGAAGAAGCTACACGTAAAGTAATTGTTAATATTATTGATACTTTTATATTACTTTTGGAATAGTAATTAATTTATATATGTATTAACAAAAGACTCATGACTGGTTAAAAATAGATATTTACTAACCAAAGGATATTTTGCGATGATAGTAGGAATATAAAGTATATAATTAATGCATTTATTAATATTTTTACGTAATAACTTAATACATGGCTGTGCCGTAATTTTTAATAAAAAATTTTTACGCACGCAGTAATAATTTATTTATTATCTATTTATTTCCATTAACTCTTGCAAAATGTCTTTGTATTTCTATTATAATACTATACCGGTATTTCAATTGTCTTATCTTATTTTTAATATTTTTATATATATATAAAATATATTATATATATACTATAACATATATATATACTATATTATTACATTATATACTATATTATACATTATATATACTATATTATACATTATATATACTATATTATATATACTATAACATATATATATATATATATATATATTATATATATATATATATATATATATATACATATATGTTATACTTATAGATATTTCTTTTTGTTATTAAAAATTTATCTTTTTATATATCAATTCTAAAAATAAAAATATGATTATTATTCTTTATTTTTTATCAATTCAATAACCCATAATTGATATTAATTTTATCGTGTATTTTTATAATACAAACAAATTTATCAATTTTGATTCATTTAATGTCGCACAACAAAGCTACCCCACGTAATGTCCAATGACGAGGATTATGATCTGTTTGAAAATCAATAGAACCAACATATTTTTGATCTGTTCTTTGAGGCTTTCTGTATATAGGACATTCGTAAAGTTTTGGATCTTTTCCTGCAGTAGTATTAATCGCATATATATAAATAACGGGCATTTGTTCATATAAGACTTTGGGTTTACTTTCAATAAGTTTACCAGCTCTACGATCAAGAGATGCACCCTCTAAGAATAACCCATGTACATAAACTCCTTCTTGAGGTTGTTCTTTAATATCTTCTTTATTAAAACGCGTTATAAGATTTTGTAATACTACGGAATCTAGAGCCCAACCTTTATGCGCTCTGGTGACTTCCTGATTTAAAAAATATTAAAAAAAAAATTATGAGAATTCTAATTATTTATTATATAAGATATGATTATTAAATATATATATATACTTGTCTCATCGCCGTTAAAAATCCTTGAGGATTAAAGAAACCAGTCATCCAAAAGACCTTAGATCTTCCATGAATACACCAGTGTCTAAATTGATGATCTCTTTCTAAAAGTTCTGTATACCAAAATCCTAATGTAGCAGATTCCCAAGAAACCTTTAACCACTTTTCTGGTATACGGGCATCATACATAGAATCCAATGATTTACGCAATCCCTGACTCATGATGATTGTACCTTCTATAGCTAACTTTAGACTTGTTAATGTATTGTAAACTTCTTTGATGACTCTCGAAATTCTTAAAAGATGTATATCATGTATATATGTACATTATCAAAGGTACATTTAAAGTAAAACTTACCTGTCTATTTCTTGTCTTAAGAAAATATTCATTGGTAATAATGCTCCCATTCTGTGGAGAGCTTCTTTAACTTCAAAAGAGTTGTATTGTTTTGGTAATTTGAATAGCATATCGTTTGCCAATTTGTAGACTATGGTCTCTCTCGTTTCGCCACCTTGCGCACCACCTTCTTTCGGTTGTACACTGAGAATAGTATCCAAAATTCCTTTAGCTGTATTTATTTGATAAGTGATATCTGCATTTGGATGGAGTCCAAATACTTCCGGATTGTCAGTTGTTGGAAGATTGTCGATGTAATCTACATATGCTTGAAGATTTCGAGTTTGGGGTACTTTGTAGCCACGATAAAATTCAAATCCAGGTCGTAAAAGTACATCGCAGAACCATACGTGGGTGAAAGTTGTTAATAAACGTTTGTCAAAATCGTCCGTAACTCTACCACCGTATTGAACCTGTTCAAAATTTTACAAGATAAAGTATCGTAGATGAGATATCATCAATTGATTATACCTCTCCGAGCATGTAACAAACTGTTGGCCAGGATACACCTTTTTTGGGATCCATATCGTCAAGATGATTTTGAATAAACTGTACAGAGGCCGCGAAATCTGCTTGATTAAATTCGTAAGGTATATTCCAACCGAGCGGACCGAATTTTCTTCGTTCCTGTACAACAGTATGCAAAAATGCCACCGCGTATAATAACGGTGGCCATTGCGATTGTGCACTATAATCTAATGTGTCTTGTGTCACATTTTGATAAGTTCTTTTTAAACTAGCTCTGATACCTTGGGGAGGTTCGTTAGTGAATTTAATTGCCATCTGAAATCACATCTAAATAAAATATCTTGTATTTATATAATCTAATGGTTGAAGTAATGAAATATTTATTATTTTGAGTAATAAACCTGAAGTAAACCAATTGGAAATTGTGGATGGACTTCTGTTGTCATCCATAATCTGAAAGCTTCGTGAACGATATCCGTTTCAACTAGTGCATCCATTACTTCTGTGCAGAATGGTAAGGACAAGTGAATGTTTTGCAAAAGAACCCAACCACCTATATTCATAGCATCAGTAATCATTCGGCGTGCATGAAATTCTTGTCCTTGACCCATAGAAACTGATTTTAATTCTAAATAAGAATTCGATTAATAGAGAGATATATGTGAATCGTATTACTTGATTAATATAAGTATTCTTACGAATAGATTTTTGTTTAGCCAGTGCAGTAATTTGTGGACTAGGATCCGAACCAATAGACAATAAACAAATTAGCGGAGTTCGAACTTCCGATTCTATCCAAGTAGCTTCCAAATCCAAAATTTTTGCTTCTCCATATTCTCTGCCCAAAGATTCAACGACGTAATTTTTTGCTTGGGATAAAGTTCTATCCGGACTCCAGGATCTAATAAGTAACAATTTTCTAAAGACGTCTAAATTTTTCTGATAATCGCATGGCAATTCTTCCTCTTCCGGTCTTTCTTTCTCGTACCAAACACGCCATTCCTTTTCGTTAAATTCTATCTTAGTTAAAATATCTTCAAAGCTATTTAATTTGCTAATTTCGACCAAATTGAGCCACGTTATGTCTAGAATCCATTTGAATGGTTTTGGAGTTACTGCATTGAGATCCAAGGATGCACCACCTTTTATGAATGCATTGAATTCCGTATGAGAAATCATACCACGATGGCAATCGATTTTCATTGCTAACATTAACGTGAATAAAGATTTATGTCGTTCATACAGACTTCTCAAAGTGAAAGCCCATACTTCGTACGTGAGATGTTGTAATATAGTATTTATCCTTTCCGGAGTGATAGAACTCTTGACCGATCTAGTTATAGAATTGTCAAATAAAGTTAAAAATTGTTTTAAAGAATTTTGATACATGACGTTGACGTTACTCATTTCAACGATTAAAAAATATAAAATCGATCCTCTAGATGCAACCGCTCGAAATTCTTCTCGAGCTAATGTGATTTTTTTTTCCGTCAGAGCAGATACTTTTAATTTTTCGTTAACCGATTCTGCTGTAGATTTAGTTTCTTGAAGTACTCCAATCAATTCTTCATCGTCCACCAATGATCCTTCGGAGGATGTAAGCCTATGCAGTAAAGTACTTTCGAGTTCTTTCATTGAGCGTTGATTAGTCATGACAGATTCAAACAGAGCTACTCTTTCAGCTTCTAAATCAGCTTTTTCCATTAGTATAACACGACCCAATAATTGATCTTCCAGACCCAACATCGTAACGGTAAAATCTATAATCGAAGTTTTTGCTGATATCTCAGGACTGTATGCAGGATTTGGTAACTTGGTTGTAATGTAAAGCATAAAACCAGGCATCACGTCGCATTCCTTGTCACCGACAATTACTTTTTCTATAGAACCAGATTTGATAAAGTTCTTCTCAAGGACGTTGTCGAGAACAGGATCAAGTTCTTCAGCTACGTCTTCGATAAGTAAAGGTCTCCCTAACGATAAACTATCTTCCAAATGCGTTCGAAAATATTTGTGATTAAGAGAAGTGATTTGCAATTCATTGGAACATTCCTTGTTTTTAATCCACATTTTACCTTGATTTTGAGGATCCACCAATAAAGGATACGACGAAGATTTCGTAACGATTAATGCGTTTTGCACGGATAATTCATCGTTTGGCAAACCTTGAAGTGTCCATTCTGACATAGTTGCTGTATCGACCAACATGTGAGTTATACTCAAATGTTTCGTAAATGGGATTAATTTTGTTGTTAAAATATCCATCCAAGCAGTTACTAAATTACTTCTATATTGTTGATTGTAAGGACCACAGTATGATAAAAAACCTGTTGCTAACAAAACATCACCAACTAAACGTCCTAATTGAAGTTTGAAGTCTTTGCTCTGTTCTGTCCATCGTACTTTTTCACCTCCTAATCCATTAATGAGAGCAGTAGCTGCTGTCATTTTTCTTAAACATACATTTGCAGCATCGGTTAATCTTTGTTTCTCCGATACGGCAGCATCGTATTGTTCTTTTACAGCTTGCAAAGCCATTTCCCTTTCCGACAATTCCCTCTCGGCGTTTGCCAAATCTTCCATAGCTACTTTTAATCTTGCCTCTTGCAAAGCTAGATTAGCTTTTAGTGGTAGAACTTCTTTGTTCACCGAATGGAAGAACGACATAGCTTTTGTCCATGATAACAACCCTGCTACATCGCCACAAACTCGCCTGGCCGTTTCCATATTGTAATCTTCCATTTTGAAATAAGGCTGCAGTAATTCTACCATCTCGTTGTTAATTATATCTTTAGGATAATTTTGTAATTGCAATAGGAACGTGGTACTAGCCATTAACTTCAAGGATTCGGCCCAAGAAGGTTTCGGACATTGCGTAGATGGATCCGGTACAACTGGACCTATTTTACGTTGAAACAAAATCAATACGCAATCCATTATTCTCATTATAAGATGGGGTGGTCTTCCTAGTTTTCTAACTGTCGCTATATGAGCAGGTTTGATGGTATTCAAAGCAGCTTCCGCTTCCTCCAAAGCAGGTTTAGCAGCTTCCAGTTTTTCCTCTGCCAATGCTTTTTCTTCGGCTATGCACGCTACTAATTGTTCCGCTTTTTCTTTAACCTTTTGTACCTGATTTTTAAAAGCTTCCGCTTGCGTAGCTCTTTCCGTAACTTCCAGCAAAACCGTTTCCGCTTTTTCCGACGCTTGGACCAATTCCCTTTCCATTAAAGCTAAATCCTTTTTTAACATTTCAACAGATATCGAAGCTTCTTCGAGTTTAGCTAATCCGGTGTCCATTCTTTTCGCACCCTCTCCTAACTCGTGTTGCTTGTTACGATAAATGTTCTTATAACCCCCAATAAAATTGAGATAAGATTTTGGCGTTACGTGGGTTGCTCGACGGAATCGTTGGAAATAATCCATCGATGTTTTAGCTACGATATCCTGAATAGAACCAAGAGCATTGACAAGTTCGTTTTTAACTTCATTCGTACAAGCGATTTCGAAATCATGAAGAAAATGTTTGGCAACTAAAATGAGCGCATTTTTAGGCCACGGTTGGAACCAATCTATCGTGCAACCTGATATCAATGCTGGAAAACGTTGAGCACGGTTACGAAATTTTTCTCCCACCGGTGAGAAACAAAAGACAACGTGTAAATTTTGACAAGTTCTTTGCAAAAAGAAATCCATCGCCAGTTCGTTATTGATGGTTCTTTTAGGATTTTCACGTTTCAATATCGGTGTCAATTCTGAAATGATCTCTGCTTGTTCGTCGCGTGTAAATAAATTACTTATTACACCGGAACTCAAAATGTTATTAAGATATTCTAAAAATCCTTCCTCTTTGATATCAAGATCGGTGAAAATAAAGGTAGTACCTTTTCCCTGAGCTCCGCAAGATCGATAAAGGAATCTTAAATCCTCCAAAAAGTTTGCCACGTTGTAGGATCTTGTTAAAGTTATTTGAAAGGTTTTGTATCCAGCGATGAAAGATGATAATTTAGTGAGACTTTGTTTACCCGAACCACCAACTCCAACTAACATGACATTTCCCTTCGGGTGTCTAATAACTCGAGAAATTTTTACTAGATGTAACATAGCATCGGGGAAAAATACGAGATCCATACCGGCACCTCGTTGCATTTCGTTGAATTGTGATAGAAACATTTCCAATCTGTCACGTAATACTTGTTCATCGTAAACAGGTTCATACACTTTTGGTAATTCCACATCGGCGTCCTCGTTTTCCTCACCGGTTGGTTCAGGCGCGTCTCTGTTAAAATAATAAAAATCAATTTTAGATAAAAATCAATCAGTCAAATATTTGATAACATTACCTCATAAAATCTACGAACGCTGGATTTAGTTTAGTCATGTCGACATAATCATCTCCTAAAATATCTTTAACAACTTGAACAACCTGTTCCTCGAACCAATTCTTATCCGATTGCATAGTAAATCTGTCGCTAAATACTCTCATGCATTCGTGTTTCCAAAGTGACATTAATACGCTTTCCTTATCTATTACAGTTGACAAAGTGCCGACCATTCCTTGCCAGATTCTCGACAAATCTCTAAGACTAAAAACGTAATGAAATTTGGCCGGAGTTGGTAACAATTTTTCTCTCGTTCTTTCCCATAAGATTCGAGTCAATGGAACCATTTTTTTAATCAGATTTCTTATTTCGCTAGAGAATCCCCTTTTAGCGTTGTAGTGTCCCTCACCTAGTACACTGAAAATACGATCGATCGATTCGTTGTCGGGTAAGGTACAATTGAATATTGAAAATTGTCTTTTCAATCTGGACGGTATGTCATTTCTTCCTCCACCAGGTTGACACATAGCAGCAACAAATGTAACGTCAACTATGGTGGTAAAGTCGCCAGGTTTTTCGAGGGAATAAAAACCTTTCATGTCCATGGTTTGTCGTACAATTTCGTTGGTAACTTGATCACCCCATTCATTTATTTGAGGTAAATTTATATCATCGACGAAGATCAGCATCTTTTTACCACCCGGTGGTCCAAATGTATTACCCATACGTTTCTCGACGTAACTTTCGATTGTTTTTTGAAATTGGCACGGACTAGTAGCTGAACTAAAATTAAATGATCGGTTCAAGGTTGTATCGGGATTAGCTTTTTTTCATATACGACTTCATCATAACCGTTTTAGCAGATCCTTGTTCACCGATTAATAATACAGCCTTATCCTGTCTGCCTATCAAATCTATCAGATACTGAATCCGTACATTATCAGGAATTGGTACTAGTACGTTACTATAATCAGGGGTTGAATACTCGGGATATACATAATTCGTAACCATACTTGTCCAAGTATCCCACTTGCCTTTTTCACTAACGAAAAAATCAAATACTTTAGCATCGGGATAATTCGTTGAGTTTGGAAGATCCCAATTTTGAAAGTTTTCTTTCAAAAATACGTCGTATTTTATTCTATCGGATGTTTCCAAAAGTGCACCCATACCCCAGATCAAAGAAAAAATGTAAAGACGTTTTAAATGTTCCGCAGTTATTGGTTGAGATCTATCTCTATCGTTGTCATCGTCTTCGTCATCTTCCGCAGATATTTCTGGTGGTATTAATCCTTCGAGAATCGAAAGCATTTGTTGTACGATATTACATTGTAAAACATTGATTGCTAATAATAGCGTTTGAGTTGACCAAGTATATACCTGTCAAGACAAATCCAAAATATTTGTTGAATATTTTTCTAAGAAAATTTAATCGATTCGTTTATAGAAGAAAGAAAGAACCAAATAAGAAAAAAAATATACCTGAACAAAAGAATCTGTGAAGCACTGTTCTAAAGTTTCTCGTTCGAGAGGTGACCGACGTTTCAGCCATGCTGTGACTACTGGGTTCCAATCTAATCCTGACGAACTCATATAAACCATACCATTACGTGAAACGGTCGCAGGACTAGCATTGTCAATGTCCTGTGGCTCGAAAATAATTTTACAAGTTGACGCCATAGGCAAACGATCGCCATTGGCAAGCGTCAATGTTTTGTTATCGTCTAATACGGAATTTAAATTTTCAATCCATATACTATCAACCGGTCCATCAAGTACCATCCATACGTGTTCGCCTTTTTTCAATTTCAATGTTTTTCGCCAAAGTGCCGAAAATATTCCATCCGTCCAATCATTGGTAGCCACATCCAAACGACCAAACATTTGTGCTGCTGTAATACTCTTTGGGTTCATTCTCATCTCTCTGAGTGACATACAATATTTTTAGAATTTATTTATACTCTCTCTCTCTCTCTCTCTCTCTCTACACACATTTATCTTTTATTAATTACCTGTGATAATCACCGGATTGGGTCAAGGCTTTCATTAGAATTTGTATACAGGTTGTCTTTCCAGCACCGGTTGGCCCAAGTGTCATAATCCCATGTCGTACTCTTTGAGTCTCATAAAGTTGGATTAATTTTAATACCCATGGTGGATGATAAATCAAAGAAGCTTCTTCTACCTGTTGATTAATTGCTGTCTCCAATCCTGCATAAGAAGTTTTTTCCAATGCTTGATTAGGAAAAAGATCCGCCACCAATGATATAAACAACGGCTCGTCTTCGTCTGCAAATATATTTATTCACCGTTAGTGGTAATTATTTTTCTGCCAGAGTTGGTTTTTATTAATTATCTGAACCTATGAGTTTAGAAAGATTCATATCTCTGAGAACGCGCATGACGATGGTGCTTTCAGAATCTTTGGAATTGATTCTCTTTGCTGCACCCAATGTTCTGAGCACCGACAAGATATTTCTTAAACCAAAATCGTAATGAACCTTGGAAAAGGAAGAAAGGCATCATTTTAATTTATAGAGATATATATATAAATGATTTGTTTTAATTTTATAAAACAGTTTACCTGTTTAGTAAGTTGTTCCTCGCATAGCTTATAAAGAGTATAAAATTTACGAGCAAGTGTAATATTTTCTAAAAATCCACAACTGGCTAATTTGACTCGTATAATAATTTGCCTGTCCGGTACCATCATTGCTACTGTACGAAATTGTATTTTTAAATTTTCCGGAAGTTCTTTTCTACCGGCGTATCCAGGATTCTAAAAAACAAAAAACAATGTTTATCACGTTTGGTAATAAAAATCAATAAATAATTTTTACCATTGTAATAAATATTCCAAGTTCAGGACACATGTCTATTTGATCGCCATCGGTGAATACAAATTGTTTCTTCTTTTCTTTTTTAGCAGCTAATACAACAGCAACTTGTTGCGCAGCGACAGATAAAACTGGTAATTCGATTCTATTGAATTCGTCGAAACAACCCCAGGATCCGCTTTGTGCCAATCCTTTGTAAATTCGTCCGAGTCCTCTGTAATCCATTTGATCGGAACAATTGAAAACTACGACGTATTTCGCCAATGTTTTTCCCATATCTTTGACGGTCTCGGTTTTACCAGTTCCTGCAGGTCCGCAGGGTGAACCCCCCATTGACATAGACAATGCTTGTGCCAATGTAATATAACATCTAAAATATTTGTTTCAAACTAAATTATTTCAATTATATTTCATGAATATTTAAAATAATTATTAACAAGAATTTATATTTGATAAATTTGACCTGTCTGTTAACGGTGTTATTACCAATCTCTCGGTACACCCTAAATATTCATTTTGATATAAAAATTGTACATCTGTTATAGATATCATTGTTCTATCCATGTCTTCTTTAAAATAAAATCTGCATTGTTTCAACCATTCAAAATCATGTACGGAACGTACGTTAATGCGACACTGTGTGAATTAAGAGATTAATATCGTAGAAAGTATATTAGATAATGTTAACATTATTAATACTAACCAGTATATCAAAAATATCACGCTGATGTACATGTATAGTGATCAATGTTTCGAATTTGGTTCGATCGATCTTGGATAGATCTCGTGTGGTCTGATCGATCAAGGTGTTTAATAAATCTAAAAATCTATTATTTGTTTCGCTCATGATTCTTTTATCTGCGCGTGCCTGCGCTAATGCTAATTCAGCATCTCTTGTCCAAACCATTTGAATTCCCAATATTCCTACTTGCGCTGGCATCTTGTTAAGAAAATTTAATAAATCAAAATTCATGTCATTCATCATCGAATAACCTTGACGAATAATGGAATGCAAAGATTGTTGAGATGTTTGTAAAAGTTGCATCAACCAAGTTTCTACAGAGCCTTCTGCTTGTACAGCTTTTTCCAACTATAAAATGAAATCTTTAATATGTGTTTGTCATAAAATAATTGGATAAATAATGAAATTATAAAAAGAAGTATGTATATATGGTTTTGTCGATACTCGCAATTATAGTTTCACCTTCCGAGGAAATAATAGCAGTCATTTTATTGTATTCGATGTCGTGAAATTTAACATATTTGGTATTATCAAAAATCGACAACAAATGATTTTGTATCGTGTGAGAATCTGACGCTTGGCCAAGTATTTCCAAAAGTGCTGGATCGGAAACGAAGAAGAATCTTGGAAACATCATACGCTTCTTTTCCAAATATCTAAAGATAAAGATGATCATATCATAGATTATCGTAAAATGTATTATTTACAATATATTTACCCGCTAAGCGATTTCTGACAAAGTTCCAATTGTTCTTGCAAATGTGGTAAAAGTTGTTTTAACAAATCATCCCCTACACAACATGGTACAACGCCAGGAGTTTCGTGAGCCCTTTGCATAATTTTTTGCCAACTCTTATCAATTTTGCTAAACCTTTTAGCCTCTTTGGGTAATTGTTTAGCAATATCACCACCCACAAATACAGCTTCGAGATAAACCCACATGTTTTGTACGAGTAACCATCTTTCAAGGATTTCATTAGTATTCGAAAGATCAGCAAGCCATTGTTGTATCTGTTTGCGAAAAGGTGCATTGTATCTATTCGACATCAATGAACCTAAAATCATTAAACTGTCTTCCAATTGTCCTATAGTTTCCGCAGTGGTATCACCACGTAGCAACAATTCTCCACGATTATTAAAACTCATGAAAGTTAATTCGTGAGAAGACCACTCGTTAACAACCGTTCTCAATTTAGCTTCGATATCCTTTTCCTTCATCGCAGAAATACAAATATCTTCGATATCTTCTTTGTACTTTAACAACGGTGCCTCGAGAATATTCTTCAAGCAAAAATTTTCATTTTCAAGATCGAACGTGTAACTCGTAACTTCGACTATTCTTTGCCAATGACGCGGCTTCATAGCTTTGTTCGCCATTAATTCCAACAACGGGCACATGTCGTTGAAATCGTCTATTGTTTTTTTTAATGCAAAAAATGCTGGCCATTCTTTCAAACCTTTAGGTAATTTGCGACACCTATTTTGAAACTCCATTAATTCGTTGTTGATATCTTCGATGTTTACCTGGAAACAAAAAAATATTTTGGATTTAAATGAGCAATAAAATTAAATAATTATTTTTACCTCGCCCCAAGGAATATCGTAATAACTGCTGACACGATCTATCACGTCGTTATACAATTTATACAACTTTTGCAACAAATTCAATTCCTTACGAATTTGAGTAAGTTCCGGATAATCGGTAATTGGTAATCCAAATAATTCTTCACCGCTCTGATATGTTTGTAATTTTCTCCACATTCCGTCGAATCTGTTTTGAAATAGTATTTGTCTGTCGGATGCATCTCGCGGACTCAAACCAGGTTGCATTGGTCCCGATGATCTGTATTCATCGCAATACATTTCATTATCGATGCGAAACTTTTCAAGATTATTTCTCAAATCGTCTTCGAATTGAGGTTGAAGATTCAATAATAATACATGACTTTCTTGTGCACGTGATAATAATTGTTGCCAAGTGTATCGAAGATTATCAACTTGTTCTAAACATTCAGGATCAACTGGTACTTCGTATCTCGTTACTATGTTGAATGCTTCTTCGATCGGATCGATTTTAAGTTCCATATCCACTTCTTGTTCACGAATTTTTTTAAGGGTATCCATTATGAGACGTACGTCATCCAAATCACGTATTTGTCGATCCAATTTACGTTCCATTTCGTTAATAACAGCATAAACATATTCCATTTCTCTTCGATACTTTTTCTTCATTGCTTGACCAATTTTGTGAGTTGAACCTGAAGTTTTCAAAATTGTTAAACAACGAGAAATAGTATGTTTTTGTTTTGTTTCCAATACGATAAAAAGATTTAAAAACTTGCTCTTTATTTCGGTGTATAATCCATATTTTAATCTTTCCGTAGAAACAGCTATGGATGTTCCGATAAAAAATCATGTCTGGTTCTGTGATCAAAGAATCTTCCAGCTCGCCGTGTTTTCTCAAAGTACTTTCGAATTCTGATAAAGAAACTTGCAAAAGTTCTCTCATACTTCGTTCATTTTTCCATACAAATTTATATGGTTCCCATCTTTCGAAAAAATTTGACAAATCCTAGAAAAGTAAATATGCAAAATGTTCGAAAAAGTTGTATGAAAGTTTCTTTTTTTTTAAATCGATTATTACTTGTTTGAGCTCTTGGGTGCAATTATTCAACATCGACAATATCTTAACGATGTCTTTATTTTCTGTAACCATGGAATAAAAATTTCTTTCTTGTACAACAAATATTGGTTTCTCTTCGGATATCATTTTATAAAGTCTGCGTCTTCTGGTTTTCAAATCCTCGGATTGTTCTTCTTTTTTCTTCATAGCGTCTACTTGAACGCGCATTATTACATCTGCGAAATTTCTTTTAATATCCCATTGCAAATCTTTCCAAGAGTTCTATACGAGATTAAAAACCCGTTTATTAATTATTATACATATATATATTTTTTTTTATACCTTAGTGCTTTTAACATTCCATTGGGAAACACCTTTCGTAACGCTGGTAATTATTCTCCCAGCTGTACACAAAGTTTCTTGTACGTCGTTCAAAGTTGGTTTCACTGTCACAGTTGGAATCATTAAAGTTGCGTGTAATAAAAATACAGGATTCGGTAGACACTCTACAGAACACGAAATAATACAAAAATACAATTCCAATTGAAATTTGTTCATGTTTTTCTATATTAATTTTTTTTTTTCAAGAAATTATTTACCAGGATCGGTGTTTCGAACGAATCGTTTTCTAATTGCATCCAAAGAAGCTTTGGTAACTTTGATCAAAACATCTACAACTTTTCTAGAATAATATCTTCTCATCTCTGACATAGCATTTCCTACCATTTCTTGCATTCCTTTAGGTAAACTATCACCAATTGTTAATAATTCATGAGGATTATCAAAATATGCCCAAACGATTGACCAATCGTGTTGCTGTACACCTTGTTCTGCATCTTTCTCTATTTTTTCTTTTAAAAATAAAATTGTCCATATTTATTTGACGTAATAAATATTTAACAGAAAAAAGAAAAGGTATAAAACCTTCTAGCAAATCGAATTGATCAAAATCAGCGAGCTGTTTGAAATTGGCAGCAGCATTTTTGACCAAACCTAAAATTTCTTCTACAGCTTCTTCCACCATCATACTTTTACGATACAAATCAACAGCTGCAGTTTTGCAAATTTCTTCTGTCCTTGCTACAAATTCATCTATCGTCCACGGATCGTTGGAGGTTGGTAAAGAATGTAAAGTAATTTTTTGCATACTTTCCAAAACGTGTAGGATTCTACGTAAACGAAATACATCAAATTATGTGGGATTAGTTTATGAAGTTTAAAAAACAAGAGAAAAGTAATATTACAATTACTTTATTTCATTCGATACCTGTTGGAATATACGTCATGGATTCTAATTACGAGTATATCAAAAATCTTGATTTGTTCTCTCGTGTTTTGACAGAATTCGTTCCAATCCGGTTGTGTCCAAGTTAAAGAAGTCAAAGCAGGTTCGAATAATGACGAAAGGTGAACTAAATGTGGCAACAAAAGTGGCCTAACTTCTAATTTAACCCGTTTAGCAGTTGTAACGAATTCTTCAATAACCAGTTGTAAAGAATTTGCTAGCATTGTGAAATGATCCCGTTTAGCCAATATCGCCAATGCTACGATCGGAACGTCAAATTTCAGTTTCGCAAGACAATCAGCTTCGCGAAATAAAAGAACTATTCGATTTTCCAGGTTGACCTTAATTTTCCCTGTTTTTTGATCGGTCGTTAGCAATGGTCTGTTATTTAAAACAAAATCACGAATATATATTAGTTCTTTCTTCTTTAATCAAAATGTTCAAACTTGAAAAAAAGAAAATCACCGTTTTAAACAATCCTCGATGATCCATGAATTTTGATGTGTCCAAACTTCGGATATGTCTGATCGATATTGACTTAACACAACTAATGCTTGAGAATAACGTTTTTCCAAATCCCCAGCTAATGGCAATGTTTTTAAAATTGGATGACTCGTCACAGATGCAGTTAATTCGTTTAAATGTACTCTAAAAATGTGTGTGTTTGTGAGATTTGTAGGTCCTGATAAAAGTCATTTTCAATTAAAACTTTGTTAGATAAGTATTATTTGATTGGCTCACATTAACGAGTTAGCCCAAGTTAATCTTCCAGCAATAGGAGGCATGTTTCTAGGTAACGGTGGATCGTTTCGTTGTTTTTTAAAAAGTTTGACTATTCTTTCAATTTCTTTATCGCAATACTTGATCACTATATTATATTTCTCTTCGAGTTTGGTCAATGGAATTTTTTCGCTTACCTTTACATAAGATTGATTAGAATATCATTTAATGGTATGTGGGTAAATACGTAAAATATTTGATATTTTACTTTACCTTTTCGAATCGTGTTAGAAAACGTATACCTTGTGGTGTTTCCCATACATCAGCATAATTATTTTCTATTATATCACCAATGTTCTTCTTTAAGTTATCCGTTTTCACCATGAACACGTCATAATCCATATCGAATTCCGAATTTCTCGGATCTAAATAATCGTAAGATTTGTTAGTAGCTATTTTTTTAGCTTCTTCGAAAACTTTCATAGCATCTTCTAGAGCTGAAAAAAGAAAGTAGTGAAATCTGATTACATCCTGTGATTAATTTTTATTCAATCGAAATATAATCGTACATTCTCCTAACAGTAATCCTTCCATTCGTCTTTCGAACAAATTTTGATAATCTTCAATTAGATCGAACATAGTTACGATTTTTCTGATCCTAGCACAAAATGAATCGAATCTTCCAAAAACGTGAGTTTCGGAAAATGAAAATTCTTGTTCTGTTACTGCTGGTGAACATCGTACCAATCTATAAGTTTCTCTGTAAGACCTTTAATAAAAGAAAATAATTCTATAGTAAAATTAAAAGTTTAATAGTAAATAATATTTGTTTTTGTATTAATTACTTGTTCAATTTTAAACAATGTTTTAATCTCGATCTAACAGCCAATCTATCCTGACCCCAAATAGTTTCCCTTCCTCTTTTAGTAACGTAATCACGACAAGCTACTATCATTTGATTCGTTATTTTGATCATAAGTGAACTAGTACGTTCGGAGGTATTATAAAATTTCGATACACTGTAGATCAATCTTACCGTTTGCAGCAACGATATTAAAGAATCTTTCATTTTCACCTAGACAAAAATATTAGTTAAACTTTATGTTTATTTTTAAAATAGTATTTGATTATATCGAATTTTCTTTGAAAGATTTATCATTTATTATCTTACAGGATCGTCGAGGTATAAACAATGACAACATTTTTCCAATGCCTGTATAAATTTTGCATTATCTTTAGCTTCGTTGTAACAATAAGTTACTTCATCTTCTGTGTCTACCCAACTTTTGATGTAAACCGAACGAACAACTTGCAAACACAGAAGTGACATTCGTACTTCGTGATCCTTAAAAATTAAAACTAGATTGATATATTATCGTATTATTAAATATTAAATGACAAATTAAAGGTATAAGGAAAATAATAATAAATTAAAACTGGAAACCTGTAATCGACAAACAAGTTGACTGAACTGTGCTCCTCTTCGTTTCCAATATTCCAATTCTTGTTGCGGTCCAGAATGATCGTTCTCTCTTTTAACTTGTTTACTTTCTGCCATAAAATCTTTTAATTTTTTAATCCACACCTTGACCCTTTCCTCGATTTTATTAACATTATTTAAATCTGACATAAATATTTTAGCTTCTTCAAAATTGTGAACGTTCATCATGAAATTTTCACCATCCTTGAATATGCTTCCCTCCAAAGCTATATCCTCGCATACTTGAAAAATAAAAGATAAGAATATCATTTGGTATTCAGTGAACGTTTCATAAAATCAAATAAAATATTGGAACCTTTTAATGCGCTGGAAAATGATCTGAGACCAGGTAACAATAGTGTTTTAATCATCGGACAATCGTCTTCTCCTTCTCCAATGGAATGTGCCAATGCCTCCATAAAAACATTTTCGACGACACGTTGAATCGATGGTATGATACCGATTTTCATGGTATCTATGATACCCGTGTAAAGATCTTTTTGAAAACCTTCTTCCGGTAATTGTTTCGAAAGATTAATTCTAATGAAACAAAAAAGTAGAAAAAAATAAATAAATTTTGATAAGTGAAAGATAATTGTTTATATTATTCCAAAATATAAATACCGAAACATATAAATGCAAACTCCTGTGCAAGGCACCTGCCAACCATCGGTTAAAAAAAGTTTCTTCTTCGCAGCTTCTTTAGTCTCCTTTTGCAATTCTTTAACCTTGGATGTTGACGTATTTGGCGCTAGTCGTGCACCTGTAGGTTTAGTTTGCACCTGTTAATAGAACAACATTTATATTTTATAAAAAAATAAATTATCAGTTAATCGGTTAAAAAAAAATGGAAATAAAATTATTAAATTAAATATTTAAAAATATTCAAATTGTTTTAACTTACCGTGTCGAGTTGACGCGGTGGTTCGACTTCAACTACTTCTTGATAAAACCATACGAGAGTTGATCTCATGTGTGGTAAAAATAATTGATTTATTTCGTCCAACATGTCACCTTCGAAAACATGGTCCATCACTTCGTGACGTGCCAACTGTGTAGCATCCATTAAAAGTTGAAATGCAAATTCCAAACGTGGATCCATTTCACCTCTTCTCGCTTTCCTTTCACATTCTTCTTTCCGTTTCTGAATAAAAAACACCGAAGAACAAATAACAATTATTAAAATGCATTATTGTTACTTTTCTAATTTTATACAATAAATGAATAAATCAATCAATCAAGAAAGAAGAAGAAGAAAGTAATTTTATTTGCGTTTGAAATTGGGAAGAAATTCGACCTGAATGACATCACCACAGGATTCATCTTCACTTTCCTCATCAGAATTATCTGATCCATCTTGGATCAAACCAGGTCCTTGAACGAACATGTTCGAAACTGGTAAGAACCGACAGGTGATCCTGCTCGAGTATCACTGCTAAGAATGGTTTACCTATTGTGACTACTATACTCGGAAAGTTTTGGGGAAATAGGCGTGGGTTCGAAGATACGATGGGTGGGTCTAACAGTGGCATTATTTCGTGTCTGGCACCACCCTTCTCTTCCACTTAGGTATCCTTCGTGTTTTCTATGTGGGAATTTCCTCGCGATTCTACTTTTATCAGTCGATACCACGCAAATGAATATTTTTATTGCACAGATCAAAATTATCTACGATTCAAAAATGTTCCTCGTTCGTGCGATTTTACAAATAGGTGAGTTGAAATATTTTCAATTTTTCTTTTTTATAATTATTAATTATTTTTCTGTAGAATTAAAACAATCCTGTTTCCAATGTTGGTTGTATAAATTATACGTTCGTGAATTAGAAAGAAATAATATAAATAATATCGTGTATTTTGTTTTCGTTTTATATGGAATATCAAACACCGAGATAAATTTGTCATACTTTGAAAATAGAATAAAGTGCATAATAATTAATTCTACTTCACGGTTTAACAATTACTTTATTTACAGTCGTATTAAATTCTAATGTGTAATCACATAAAAAAAAAAAGAATGATTTATTATTTATCAAAGAGACCATGCATAATTCCAGTAGTAATAGTGAAGTTACGCGGAGTATCACGATAAATAAATAAATCTAGTTATAAACCGTACAAATGTTCAAATGCAGGATTTTAATCAAAAGCAAATGCATTATATAAATCGAGGTAATACACGATAAGCATAACTCGGATTAAAGAGTTATCTATTTCTAAAATCAAATAATACACTCACGCCACATGTTATATGTACTTGGAGCACGTAATATTCTACAGTATTTTCTTTAGTATATACTAACACATACTAACGTGATATGACCCTATGTATGTAAGTGTAATTTTAAAACAATTATCTATGTATGTGTATATATCTAACACGTAAAATACCACTTACGAATACATATTCCCTTTTACGCTAATCGTTGCCCTATGTCTATTTTATTATACTATTCGTTGCATGCGATTGCACTTAAAATTTACCACTTTTCCGTTCATGTTACTAACTTATTGTCCTTTGGATAAATGTTTTTGAAGAAATTCACGTCTTATACACTTTGAAGAAAGTTTAGTAAACGTCATGCAACGTCATGCAATAGTGTTACTGACAAAATTCATTGATTTGCAGTAATTTCAAACAATTCGTTGTAAGTCAACACTACTTAAAAGGAAACGTAATTAGTTATTATTAATTTGTTTGATTTTTTACTTAATTATAAGTTGTTTTTTTTTTTTTTGAAACTCTAGCTTACTCTGGCTTCTTCCGTGGTTTCGTTCATTGTCAAGAATGATTTTTTTCGTCAGTTTCAGGATACTAGCAGATGATAGTTGTCAGATAGATGCACGTCCTTATGCAACTTGCACCGTAACGCGACATTAACTGCGAATCAGCCTACCCCTTTTGTCTTTACTTTCCTCCTCTTCCTCTTCCTCTTCCTCCTTCTCCTCCTCCTTCTCCTAGTCTCAATTATCCTTCATCCTTCTTTCAGTTAAAAACTATAATTAACAAATAAAATCGATCACATTTATGTTGCGTTGTTTTTCTTCCAACTATTCTTTAAACTTTAATATAAGATTTTAGTTAAAGAAATTGAATCAAACGCTTTGCTTAACCTTCTTCTAAATTATACAAAATATTGTTTAAAAGTAAATAAAAAATAATAGGAGAAGGAAAAGAAAAGATAATTACGTTAAATAGGAATCCATGTCTCCGTTAAAAAGATTATGCGATGTTATCAGGTATCAAAAAGATATTATCGATGACAGTAAAATTGTATTTAAATTGGTCTTATTTGATGTTGGAAAATTGTTATAACTATAACAAGAAATTCGATAGTAGTTAGAAGCGTGTATTATCGACTTACGTTAAAGTATTGACTAATAGTTGGTTGGTGCGCTGAACTTAGAGCAAGTAGTACCACTCGGTATCAGGACAGACACGATCGAGAGTTTGTTTACGGTGTATGTGTCCATGTAAGACAAATTAAACAAAGATTATCATACCAGTATTTCACTATTAAAATTGCAATTTTTTGATAACATCTGAAGAAGGAATTATTCAATTTTAATATTTGCAAAATACGATGATATTGACGATTATTCAAATTTTAAATTTTTAGAACTAAATGATCAATCAATTTTTTTTTAGAAATAAACTGGTTAACAACTTTGTGATTATTTTTTCCGTAAAAATTTTTGAAATTGTACTTTACGAATATTTGTTATTTTTTTTCTTTTTTGAAAGAACAGAGATCGTTGTAGTTTGATTAACAGCAAGTGCGTTACGGTTTCGTACTAACACCATGGACGGTATTATAGAGGAAGTAGGGTAAATAATAGGGGTAAGATAGAGATGGATTGTTCATTGAGTTTGGCGAATAAAACAGAAAAGAATTTAATTGGATTGCTTGTGCGGTGAATGGAAGTTTATGGGAACCCAAAGTTCATATATATATTCTTCAATAGTGCTCTTAGATATCTAAAGATAAGTTTTCATCGAATATCTATCTATTCTTCTCAGTTGCATCTTGGTCTCAGTGTTCCCGGAGGAACAGAAACTTCGTTGTTTCCGTTTCGAGGATTAGTTGGATAGGAGATAAATTATAAATCAATATTTTAGGTAATCTTTTTAAGTTATTTTTTCAAATGACAAATGTTTATGGTTCTTTTTATTATTATTTCATATTACAAAATATTAATAATTTGTTTCAATAATCAATTGATTTATATATTTAATTATTTTAGCTATTTTAATTTAAAATATTGCATTTTTTTATCTTCTAAAAATGTTTTTGGTTTCTAATTACCTAAATAATAAAAAAATATACTCTTTAAATATTTATTTATTATTTTAAATTACAATCTCTCTCTCCTCTTCTCTCTTTTCTACTAATTCTCTTGTTAGTTTTAATTCACATCTAATTTAATTACCCCAGTTAACACAAAATGTTAGTATGACGTTCGATTTAGGTCATTTTTCAAAAATGATGTCATATTAACGTCATATTAACGTTTTGTGTTACCTGGGTAAATATTAACGAGATTAATTTAACAATTGACAAGTTTTGTATAAAGACTCCTAATTCCTGCTGATATATATTTTATCGTAAAATAAATGCAAATATTTTTAAGTGCATAATAAATTTAAAAACAAGTAATATTTATTATAAAAATATCTAATTTGTTTGAATATTTGGAATTTGTTTTTCTCGTTCTTCTTTTATCATTCGAAATTAATGCATTTGTGCAAGATGCATTCTAGTTCCTTATTTTGCTGTATGGATATGTTAGCGCTGATAGTCAATGTTTTAATTCGTGAATACAGTGTAACACTCTTTGTGATCAGTTTTACAGGGTATATAATTCTTTATTAAGTGATATTAAAAGTAAGGTTAAATTATCCCATAGTCTTTCAATTGTTTTCTTCTTTTTTTTTTTTAAGTGCATTGTGGTATTCTTTTTAAATTTACATTCTTCTTGGTGATATCAATACAATTATTCGTTTGTTATTCAAATTTGAAAATGTTGCATTTGCTTCTGCCCAATTTTAATTGTCTAATTGAGAATAATAAATAATGGTAAGTTGGTAAGTTATAAATTTTAAGTTATCTATAATGCTGATATTTTAATTTATTATCAAATAATTTTAGAAGGTACGTTTCAAATTCACGAAAAAAAGAAATGGAAGAAAAAGAAGTGGAAACTTTTAAGAAACATTGTTTTGGTTTAGTACAAATGAAACATTAAGGTAAGAACTAATTGTTTGTTAAAAAATGTACAATTGACTAGAAGAGAAGATCAATCACACACACACAGTTGATTACAAGAATTCTTTTCAAGTATGACACCGTGTATAACTTTTTATATTGAATGATATTACAGATTTCATGACCAAAAGAATTTGTTAAAAGAATCAAAATAAATATTTGTTTCAGGACATAAAGAAAATGATCAAAGTACTACCAGAAAAGGGTAAGTGTTTTAATTAACTTTCTAACTTTGCAGCTTGATAAGTTGTTTAATAATTTATTACATTTCAAAATAAAAAAAAAATGAAGCCGAAAAAGAGAAGATTTTCAGAAAGTGTTACAATTAATGATAAATAATTTAAAATAATTATATATCACACCTTGAATATGTATTCTAGATAACTTATATCAAGTTAAGTCAAAAAAAAAAAAATAGATCATAAAAGATTTCATCAAATTTAATCCATTAATAATCACAGCCTGCCCAGTTAACACAAAACGTTAATATGACTTTAATATGACGTCATTTTTTAAAAATGACCTAAATCGAACGTCATATTAACGTTTTGTGTTAACTGGGTGTATATTAACAACAAATGATATATCGTCGTTCAATTGATTTAATTGTTCGTGTAAAATATTTGTATATTTATAAATAATACTAAAGTTTTTCTTGACTTCAAAAATTCTTATATATATACTGGATTGGTAGACAAAAAAAAGTTGGATATTTGACCATAATTCAATGGGAAATTAATTTTTATATATATATAAATTAATACCAACCCAATATACCAGCCCATAATTATGAAAGTGGTTTAAGTTAAAATTAAAAAAAAAATTAGTTTACCAGTTATTTCACATCACATTATTTTAAACTAAATTAATTCAATGTAATCTTTACGATATTGTCAAAAATGAATCATTAATACGTTGAACGCCATGGGGGCCACCAGTGACCGGCGCGCCTAGATTGATAGAAATATATATTATATTATATATAATTTAAACAAATGACAATCGTAGCGTCACGGACAATCCCTGTAAAATTGGTGTAATATTCAACGTGTTAGATAGTGGTTGTAATCTCAACATTATATGGAATTCATTTAGCGTTGAAATGCAATTCATTAAATATCTCGAAACAAGAAATATATGAATTAGATTACTTTCATAATTATGGGCACATATATATACAAGAATTCCTTTCTATAGCCGTAATGTTTAACAAATGGTTAAAAAATATAAATTAAGGTGCTGGTGCTGGTGGCAAAGTAAAATCCCCATCTGTTTTACATTCCATTTCCCAATTGTCAGGAATCATTGGTTTTAAAATTTCTATAAATTCGTCTATCGGACAAATCTTAGAACAACCGGGTATAGTCATCGGATATGGCTCGTAACTGGTACTATTTCTTAAGAATATCTTTTTTTTTTTTAACAATAATATTTAAGAATTATACAACAGTAATAAAAAGTAATAGTTCAATAGTAATAAAAACAATTACCTGAACATTCCAACCATTGACATCCTCGTGTAATTCAATCATAATCATAATATTATATTCTGGCATTATTTGATTATTCCAAATATGCAATACGTCGAGCAATGTTACTACAGTACTGTCGTGTCCAATGTACATAAACATTTTTCTCGTTTCAGGATGCAATGTTCCATCTTTTTTCGCCAACATGTCGTAAATAATTTTTTTAAGCATAGGCCCACCTTTAAGTCTTTTAAGCATATCATTGTAAGTGTTTAGTTTAAAATCGTACATCGTCAATGGTATTAATTTGTCTGGGTAATATTTCTTAGTCCAATCGGGTAATGTCAAATTCATTGTTTCCTAGATAAAAAAACAAAAGATAAACAATTGTAGGTTTAAAAAAAAAAAATAAAAAAAGTAAAACATTAAGCTTATATTAATATTATTTGTTTTATAAACCTCTGCTTTCAACGTGCTGTACAACGAGTTAACATCGTCCGGGGTTGCTATAATCATGCCTGTTAAATTACTTAATTCTTCGTAAAGTTGTTCATTTTTATTCTGCACATCTTGTACCTCGGGTAATCGTAAAATCGAATTACGCGCTTGTGCATACTTCGGACACGTATCCCAAATTAACATAAGCTAACAAATTCGTAAGATATATTATGCATATATATTATTTGTAAGATTAGATATGAATTAGTAAGTATTTCTTTCTGCCATTGTAAAAAATATATCCGTTTTTCTTCTTTCCTTTCTTTTTTTTTCTTTTTATCAAACACAAGTGTTGTTTTTTTACCGTATCTTCCGAGCGACGCTGATAAAACAAGGTAACAGGTTGCCAAGGGAAATCAGCTTTGAACGATTGTTCGTCAGTCGGTTTCCACAATCCTGCTGCTTCTAACATAGCTGACATTTTCGTACGATCAACAGATGTACATTGCAAATAAAATATATCAGGATTATAAGTTCGGCCTAAAAATTGGTCGTAACGTTGCCTCAAATATATTCCTTGATTATATTGATTGACACGACCTACCTGTATGAAATATATACAATTTATAAAAATAACATATGTCGTGTTATAAAATGTTCATTAAAAAATACAATTATTCTTACATTAGTTAATTGACCCCAACCATAAGGTTCCATAGTATAGGAAACGTAAGGATCATTTGGATAAGTGTCCTGAGGTGCGCGTTCACCATGACGCATAATCTACAAATATCAAATTACATTAGTGTATATTTTATTATGGAATATATTATTTATATATTATACATCGATGAAAATATAATTTAGGGGGTTTTGTCTTTCTTATCTTATAGTAGAATACAAAAAGAATAGGTTTTTTCTTTTTTTTTATCTTTATCAACCATGATAACTATGATAAATTCCATTTAGTTACATCTCTTACGTAAACGAGGCCACATGGTGCTACGTTGTAATCGTGAAAAAAAAGAGACGTATTTCCTTTTACCTTACTGCCAATTCTTATCAGTCATGATAAATAGATTAAGATGGGATTTATACAGCTGGCATAAAGTCACGTGAAATAATATTTAAGTAAAATACAGAAACAGAGCAAAAATTAAGAAACAAGATATTTGATTGATTGTATAAAGAAAATATGTATATATAATTTTGTTCTTTCTTTCAACAAATTGGATCACGCTTATCGTTACCCCATTAAAAATGACGAGTAAAATACGAAGTTGAAAATGTGCTTTTCCTATCTGTAATTTCTTAATCTTTTCTTAACGATGATAATATATATATTATATATATATATTTACCATATTAAACTTACCACTATAACTAGACGCAAAGTAGTATCTTCGTTAGATTCGTAATTATGTAACGCATCGTTCGCGTTGACACGGTCACTCGTAATAGGAGATTCTAAAAGAAAAAAAAAAGAAAAAAAAGAAAACAGGAAAAAAATATATAAAGAATGTTATACAATTAGAAACGCTACGAGATCGGTGATTAAAGTTATTCGCAAATAAAAAAAGAAAAAGTAATTTCATAATAATCGCGATTACAGCGAGCTGCGTATAATTGGAAATTGTATTTTTATTTAATAATTCATATGAAACTCTATTCCGGATAAATTGTTGTAATCCTAACGTGTGCTTCTCTTTCCTTCATTTTTCTATTTATTAAACGACAACAAAAAATATAAACGAAATAGAATAAAATAAAATAAAATTTACCTAAAGTTAAGTCTAATTTTACAACAGTTAATATGAGTAAGAACAATGACGAACAACAACTATTCATGATTAAATAAATACGATATTGTGGAGTGATAAATGAATATTTTTGTTTATAACGATGAATTTGACTTTTTAGAACGAGTTTAGTACACGTACACGTAAGATATAAACTTTGGAGCTACGCGTGCCGTGTACGCGCCAATTGAAGCTTTGAAACAAGCGCAAGTAGATAAATCGCGCATCCCCACCATATACACAACAAGGAACGGCTACTCTACACACGTTAGGAAAGTTTTGTAATAGTATTGACATTGATGAACATAATGTTAATTAATATTTTACAATGAGAGTTAAAGATAAAAAGAAAAATATGATAGATAAAATATTATATTTTATTTTTTTTAAACCGTCATTGATGAAATAATAATAAAAAGGAAAAAAAAATACCAGATACTAAAATTCGTGTATTATAAATAAATAAGTACAGTGTGTGTGTGTGTGTATGTGTGTAATAAAATAATCTCGTAATTATATTATTATCATTTATTCTAAGATTATAACTATAAAGTTAAACGTATGGTTCATTTTAGCTTGTTTTATATAAAAATTGAAAAAAAAAAGAAACAAAACGAATACTCGACGATGAACATTAGGTATATAACTTTATAAATAATATTTTCGTTACGTATCGGTATATGATATAATTAAAAATATTTCATTCTTGATAATAAGGTCATTTTAATGCAACGCATACGTTGCACTTTTAGATATTGCACGAAGAAAAGAATGGTACTCTGATTTTTTCTAGTATTGAAGTTCAAGATATCTTATTTCGTAAATCTCATTCATCCGCTTGCAAAGTTAAGTTCATGATTTCGCATGGAGATATTTTTATCGTTTGGAATAACAAAGTTCATTAATGAATATGCGTTTATTTTGTAAACAATATTTTTCTAATATTAGATAAATATTGATAATTGTATGTATAGATATCAAACAACGTTATTTCCACAGATAATATTATATATTAAATATAATATATTAACTATAACGTAAATTTGTTAATCATATAATAAGATTAAAATTTCTTCATAGTTCAAGCAACTGTCTAATTATTATTTGATTTATCAGTATTTTGATAAAAGGTAATAAATATTTCATTAGTAATATCTCTCTTGTAATTAATTATTTCCGAATCTCCATAGATAACATTTTTTGGAACATATGTAAATGCATGTACATATAAATACATATACACGTACCACATATGATTGTACCAAATGCTCAATCTTAATTTTGTTTATATCATTATTATTCAATCAAATATCCTAACATAAATTGGCTGAGATTGAAAGTATTAGATGTTAACAACGTTACATCGTAACTACGATGTAACAGGTCAACACAACTATAATAACGATTAATGTGGGGGTTACACTTGCAAATAAAAGAGACAAAGTATAATCTCTGACCGATTTATTTCTCACACATACATACATACGTGCATACATACATCTCTTGTATTTTTTTTTTTTTCATTTGATCGTCAAGGGCAACCGGACAATCAAATTAATATTCATTTGTTTTTCTATAATAAAAGATTGCGGAATTTGATGTTAATCGTGATATAAGATCATTTCGATGTTATAATAACTATCAGTTTACATTGATTTCCGCATTTACTGGTGTCTATTTCTACTCGATCTACGAAATCATTTTATTCTCGGACGAAACAGGAAACTAAAACGAAAACGAGGAAATAGTGTAAAAAAGCGGAACTCGAACGAGGTTTATCCCCTATATTTAAATATTCAATTTGAATACGGAAAAAAAAGAGAGAAAAAGATAGAAGAAGACGACATAGAAAATTAATTTTAAATACGTAGTGGAGAGAGATAAAGTTAAATTTTGAGTCAAGGAAAACGACTTCAGCCGTGGATCGTATTAACGAGAAAAGTAAAACAACGGTGGTATCAAAACCCCGAAATGTTCGTCGTAAAAAAGCGAAAGGCGTGACCGGTGATTCAAAGGTTTATCTCCTAAAATCTTAATTTGTTATTTTTTATTACGTCCAAGTTGTGTTAAGTGGACAAGTTTCTATGTCGTGTTGTTTCAAGTCTTTCCATTTCCTTCTTTTTTTTTCCTCTAACGAGATTCGCTTAAAATATAATAACAATAAATAACATTAATAATAATCATTCCTTCTTTCCTTTTTTCCCCGACACGTCACTTCGTGTTATGCATGAAAATATCACAGGTCAAAGTCATGGTAAATTCTTGTGGCGAATTTCGCAAAGATATGCAAAAATGTGTTGCGCCAACGGCGGGAACAACGCAGTCAGGAATTTTACCTGCCTGTACTATGACGACTATACAAAATCAAAGTTTAATACCAATAACGCCAATGAGACCACGATCACTTTACACAGCTCACAGTTATCACGCGCAAACCGAGGACACTAACTTTCAAGTATATCCATATCTTACAAGTTTTTTCTCCTTTTACGTGCATGTATTTCCCCTTTCCTCCCCTCATTCCCCCTTTTTTACTCGGTATTATTTATTGGAAACCGAACATTCTCTTTCTCCTTATTTTTTTTCTTCTTACTCTTTCGTAATTGTCCGAGAACGAAACTTTCAGCGATACAGCGAATTGTCCAAATACTTTGAAACACCACCACCACCAGCTGATCAATGGAACGGTATAACAAGTGGTGCAAACACTTATTCGAGCTCACCTGGACCAATTTGGAGAAAATCAAGAAACCCTAAAACAATAACGGCCCAATATTATCCAACAGACGAGGGATGCGTTTACACCGACAATTGGAGAGAACTACATGAAACTGATATCAATGGTGGTGGTGGTGGTGGTGGTGGTGGTGGTACTACTTCCAGAGGTGCATTCACCACACCACACGGTACCATCTCTTTGAGACTTCGAAATAGAATTCGAGTTGATATGACAGTAGATCGTGCTGTAAGAGTGATCAATTTTAAGGTGCATTTCCATTTATTATTTTCTACAATAATCTTAATTGTTTGATTATTGTCAATAAACAAATGTATTCGTATATAATAACAGTTAGTTCACACACATACACATTTGTGATAAATATTTGTCGTCAGTACAGAATAATATCGTGCTTTCGTTAAGTTCATCGGGATCAGCTTCTGCATTATTGCATCCTAACGGAAGAATATATCAATATGGATCGCGAGTTGAAATTCTAGCACACGATACTAACGGGAATAACAAGTTAGATATATTTTTATGTTAGACAACTATTTTTATTATATCTAGATATCATTTTGATCTATTTTTATTTCTATCGGGTTTTAATAGATACGCGAAGATGTGGTACAAGGGTGTCAGTTTTACATGTGAACAATGTGCACTTGTATATTTAGTGGATACTGCGGGAACCAGAACGACAACTGACTCGTTTTTGGATATGAGTCAAGTATACAATAAATGAATGATCTTATAAAAATACTAACGCGATTATTGTTATAGCTTAAGCTCATTTTTTGATCGATACTATTTTAGGATTTTTCCTTAAGCGTTTTTTTTTCTGGCTCGCGACACGGATCGACGTGTTTGCAAGAAGCTGCCACAATTCTCGGTGCATCACAATATTGGGTTACAGATGAAGGTATTGAAAATTGGATCATCAATAATGTTAGGATTTCTCAGACACCCGATGGACTTGTCAGGTGTGTGTTTTCATTTATATTACTTTTCCCAATTAATAATTTCCAATGAATTCTAATAAATTAACGAAGAACATTATTGTTTGTTTGAAAAGAATCGGACGTAATAGCAACAAGTATCAATTGAGAACGTCTCCCAGCAATGGTACTGCATCTTTGACAACTCCGTTTTTACATTGCACAGCGTCATTAGGTCAAACATCTCATTTATTCGTACGCCGAGGAGAACGGCGCATGCATTACGATGGAACTAGTTTTATTGTACGCAATGCAGGACACAGCGCTGGATTTGATGATAACGACCAATTAAAAGTTTATTGAGAAATTTTTCAATATTTCTAAGAAAGGTATTGCTCATCTATAAGATTATATTTATTAATGAAATATATATACATATATGACAATAATTGACATAGTCAATAATTCAAATATATTAAAAACTTATAAAATTGGTCAAATATATATTTTTTTCTAACAAAATAGTAATATTATTTTTTATATACGCAAACTGCATAATACATAATGCAATTAATTTTAATACCGTTATTATAATTATAAACAAATTAATAATATGTATAGTATAACTTGAAAAATCAAATAAATAATGCAAATTATTTCAGGATAATTTTATATACAACTGGAGTATGTAATAATATAATTAATAATAAATCGGATAAAATAATTTTAAAGTAATTTTATCTTTGCCTCGAAATTTAACGATTGAAATGCTATCTGGTAGGAAATTTCCAATGTTTAGTCAATTATATAAAATAGCAGTCCAACAGGGGCATCTGCAATGTCGTTAAAGAAGAAATTTTTATTATCATTTATTTTTAATAATAGAATAAAAACAAATATTAGTTTAAACTAAATAATATATTTTTATTAAAGATGTGCATATAAATTCGTGATTAAATTAACTATCAATAAGGTGAAACAAAAAGAAAACCGCTTGAAATCACTTTTCTTCGTTTTAGGTGATATAATAAAATGCACTAATTTATTTAATACGAAGTTTCGAGTTTGTTAATATATGATTTCAATTAGTATTACACGAATTACGATTAATATTAAATGATTACCTTGATATATTTTGTGTGTTATAAAACGTACGATTTTTTTTCATCAAAATATAATACATTTAAAATAAATCAAATTATTACAAGATAAGAGTATAACTCGGATTTAAAAGTAATCTATCACCGACATCAAATAATATACTCTCACGCTAGGTTTTAAATATATATATATATATTTACTTACTCGGAGTACGTAATATTCTACAATAGAGTTTCTATTGGATAAAACAAGAACACTAATATGCAGGTGTAATTTTGAACCAACGATTGTGCACCATATCTGTAAAAATAAATTTATTAATACACGGTTACATCTACACGCAAATTTCTACTCTCTCTTTCTCTCTCGTGTCTCAATTTTATTATAGTCCTTACCGTTGCATGCGATTGCATTAAAATTATGCATTTTGTTCCTGGTACGAAATAAATTGTCAGAAACGTCCAAAGAAGTAAGATTTACTTCGAAAATTGTTAAACAATTTGTTTCGTATGAAAAAAAACATGACATTGAGTTATGGTAATTATTATTTTTTATTGCATATGTTGGAAATTCTGCTTGCATTCTTTTTATATCAATTAAATAAATAATAGTAATAGCAATAATATTTATAAGAGGAAAACATGTTACAAGATATTCATTTGGATTGAATTTTTCAAAACGTTAATATTTGAGTAATGAAATTTAAGAACGAAATCGTTCATTGAAATTGTTCATAGAAATTGTTGTTATGTTAATCTAAAGTACTTTGACAATAATTTATAAAAGTATATCGACTAATATTAAAGTATTGACTAATGGGTTGACTAGTGTGCCAAACGAGCAAGCAAGTAAGCAAGTATTGTAGTAACAGTCCGTGTCAGGACGAAGAAACTCGAGAGTAGGTCTGTGCTTCCTATTTTCTTCCTATCTGTGTAAAAGCTCGATGTAAAAGCGTATTTATACAGAAAATGTGGCTACGAGAACCGTCACGGTTGCTCGTCGACCTACATTCTTTGAATAAAGTCTGGAAAAAAGTGTTCTATTAATCCACAAAAAAACATTTAACTACCACCATTTGGTTATAGTTGAATTTTCAATCATACGGTTGTACGATTATACAATTTCAACGAATTTAAAGTAACTTCGAAAATGATATACTTATAAAACAAAAAAATAATTTGTCCGATAAAAACCAAACCCCAATTCGTCATAATGTGCAAATTATCGATAATCGAACGTGTATATCGTTGAAATTGATATTAATTTTTTCTGGAAAGTAGGGGTTGTTAATCAAAAAAAAAAAAAAAGGAGAAATTACAATAGAAAGAAATACTTTTTCTTCTTTTGTTTTTTATTATTATTATTATTATTTTTGTTTGCATCTATGCCCTCGCTGTTTATTATTATTTGAATCATATCTTTTTTTTTTCCTCTCTTTCTTTCTTTTTTACTATATTCTAGATTCTAGGACAATAATAATTTTTTTTTAAATATTGTACCATTATCATCGAAAAAATCATTTCGCGTCATTTCACAAAAAAACACGCATCTTTCTTTAAACGTCGTTTAATTTTTCGGACGACCAGGATTGTTTCGAAAAGTCCACTGTTATATATAACAACATATACCTTTGAAAATATTCCACCAAGAAATTTTAAGGTGGAGGCTTACAGATTTGAATCGTCAAACACTTTTTGTCGTCGTTGTTGCTTTTACAATTTTCCTTTATTTCATTTTTAACCAATACTAAAATATTAAAATCTCAAGATGCTTCTAACCCTAAGAAATCTTTTCAATTTTTTTTCGTGTTTTTCTTTTTTTTTTTTTTTTGATAATACATACGCGCGTATATAATTATCGACGCAGGACTTTGAAAGCAGCATTTAACGTAGATTTTTACGCGCACAACAAAAATTGATCTATCAACACGCACAACATATCATTCAATAACGATCGAGTATCCTTTTTATTATTATTTTATTCGTTCTACGATCTCGACAAAAACTTCTGACCTGTTAGTCCAATCTTTGTTCGCTTATATTCATCCATTCATCCATTCATCCATCCATCCATCCATCCATCCATCCATCCATCCATCGATTCGATCACAACTTTAAAACATTGCCGATCAATCGCGTTTGCGCCATCCAAAAAGAAGCATAATAATAATAATAATATTAGTCGAATTATACCCATACGTGACGATGAATTAACACTATGCCATCCGCAGGTTTTAGATATGATTCTTTTGTTTTTAACGTCGACATAATAGCTTGAAAATTTTAGATTTCAAAAAAAAACTTGGAAAATGACATAAATGGACTTTTTACATCCAAGAAATATAATTCAAATATTATCTCAGTTTTTTACAATGACACCAAAGTAGTGCTACCGGACAACATAGTGTTAATATAATATCACCTTAATTTTTTAGGAAAATGCTTTCTTTCTTATTGGGCGTTCAAATAAGAAATAATCTTAAAAGCAACGGCGAATAAGTTCGTTGCTTCGTTAAACGTCTGATCGTTTCTTATCTTTTTTTCATTAATTAATTATTTAATTATTTAATCAAAGAGATCTTTTATCATACTTGTAATGTACTTTTGACTAAACGAAAAGAAAAGATAATTCGTTTCTTCTTTTTCTTGTTTTTTTTTTCTTTTTATCAGCTACTCGATAATAATTCATCACACCGAGTTCGAAATATTACAATACGTTATTACGAATATGTTGCATATTTTTTTTTCTTTTTTTTTTTATATTTATTCATTTACGAGCGATCGATCAACTTATTATCATCATAATCTCTGTCATATTTCTAAAACACAGTATCCTTATTTTTCTTTTGGCTTCTTAGTTTTTATATTTATTTTCTTTTATCTTTTTCCTCCACCACCACCACCACCACCACCACCACTACCATCACCTTTCTTCTTTCTCTTCTTCTTCTCTCCTTTTTATTCTCTCTTTAACAACCGTTTTTTAAAACATGTAATAACAGCACGTCCATTGTGAGGTACGTTAGAAAACTAGTACAAAACTAGCAGCTAGGTACAAAAATGTAATTAATCGTTAATAATGGAGGCCGCCCGGGAAACTGCCAGGGACCAGCTTCTTCCTTTTTTTTTCCTTTTTTTCTTCTTTTTTCCTCTTTTTCCACCCTCTTCTCTCAGCTCTCTCTCTCTCTCTCTCTTTATGCTGTTCTTACTACTTCTCTCTCCGCCCATCTTTACCACTCTCTCTCTCTCTGTTTCTCTCACAGTTTTTCTTTCTTTCTCTCTCGCCATGTACGATTTTCGTCGTATCATTTCTTCCTACAATCACTTTTTATTTACCTCTTTTTCACGACGATTAGAATCTTCGTTATCGTTGAGGATAATAATACTGCTCATTATTTTGGCGACACTTTTACGAGTGCAAAATGTTACGAGAGTCACGAATAGGAATAACATCGTTTAAGAACTATTATAACATCAAGAATTTTGTTTTTTTTTTTTAATGAGAAACGTTTAAAGTGAAGAATTATTATTTTTGGGTAGTTAGTCATCGTAAAACTGAGGACACTGAAAGGGGTCCTCTTTAAAACGGGGGGAAGGGGTTTATTTATTATTATTATTATTATTATAATTATTATTATTATTGGCTTGCTAGGAAAATAATTTCGTTTTAATTATTAAAGTCTCTCTTATTTTAATGGGAATCATGGTAATTTCGTTTGTTATTAAAATTGTAATGTTTCTAAGGTAAAACTCACTCGTGTTAAAGAAAAAACCAATCGTGAAAATTTATTTAAAAATTTTCGCAACAGTACTGTATTTCATTACAAGGATTAATACTTGAATTAAGACGGTGAATAAATGTATGTCCCTTATCGGGAGAGGATTTATTAAGTTATACGAAGTGATTGATCAATTTAAAACGACACTAAGGGTAAAATAAAGTCACCGTTAAAATGTGAAATTATTTTCTGTAAGATTAAAATATTTTTTTCGTTAAAAAAGTGATACCCGCGAGCGTAGCTATTATTCCAATGTTTCTAAAACTCTAATTTATTCATTTATGTGTTAGAGAAAAAATATTTATTAAGTTTGAAATTGATTTTTAATTGTTGTGTCCGAGGACTAATAAACGTGACTACCTCGAATCAATATGCACTCGAGAGATTATTTTTTTAAAGTGTGTACAAGATTAAAAAAGCTTATGATAACGAATTGAGAAAAAAAAAAGAACGCAATCTTAATTATTATTATTTATTATTACTATTATTATTATCATTATTATTATTATTTCGTGCGGATTTAAGTATAAGGAATAAAAATGATTTTATTCGTCAAACTATGTATCCGTTGGTTAACGTTGAAATATTTGATAAGCAGCGATAAAGCGTTTTACGATTGAGCTTTGTTGTTTTTTTGCTTTACAGCGCTCTTATCAATCTGCATAATTATAATGTTTTGTTAATTATCGATGGTTTTTATTTTTTTACTAAAAAATACTTTTATTCTTTAATTACACCTCATCTGTTTCGAATTTGTGATGACATTTTTGTTCATCAAATTCGTTTATCCAAATGATCTTTCTATCTCTCGACCCTCTATAATTTTATTTTCTATTTTTATTTATTTTTAAATAAAAGAATTTCATTTGATTCTTCTTCGTCTAAATTTATGCGTATGCGTATCTTTGTAATTGTAATTGTATTTATATAATCTCGGTAAATACACAAAGATTTCGTAAACAATATGATTTATTTTCTTTATCTTCTTCTTCTTCGTTATTTCAAATGCACTTTTAAATGCATTTGTTTGTTTTTATGTGTAATAAGATCTTGAATGTAACGAAGAAAAGAAGAAAAAAAGAAAATAATTCGTCAGTTTAACGTGTATCATTCTCATTTACGAACACGATTGTGTACTCTAGTCGTTCTAGGCACCTTTTTATTTATTTATTTATTTTTTTTTTTATCTTTAACCCTTTAATTATTAATTTTAAATTTATCAAAATTTTAATGATATGTCCCGAAGGGGTTTTAAACGTTTTTTTTTTTTGATTGCTCGTCTCGGAAGGGCTCACTTTCGCGTATAATAATCTAACGCGTTATCCTAGATGTCCCCTAGTTTTTTTTTTATATCGATCAGGATAAAAGATGCGTCTTTTAAGGAATTCATCCGTGCAAAAAAAGAAATAAAAAAAAAATTAAGTTCGGAGAAGAAAATAATTTTTTTATTTCATCGGTTTCATTTTTTTTTCTTTTTGTTTTTAAAGGGTTAATCTTTGTTATCTTTTTTTTTTTCCTATGCATAAACGTTTAACATGTTGCAAGCCCTGGTCGCTGCAATAATCCATCCTTTCGCAATAATTTGGATTTTTTTTTAAATATATTTATGTATGTCTTTTTGTTCTTGCTGTGTGTTAAAATCTTCTAAGTGCCATAATTTCATTCTCGAAAGATTGACGATGTTATTATTATTATTATTATTATTATTATTATTAGTTGAAATGAAAGATATATTTTTGTTCTTTCTTTCTTTCTTTATTGATTTTAAATCGCGACGATATCGCTCAGTGCAGACAGTGCTCCTTTTCCCGTCGAAAGCCTATTTCTAAGCATTAAAGCATAATCTAATTTTTTGTTTGTGTAAAGCAGGAGCCACCAAACTTTGTCTAATTTTTTCTTCTCTTTTCCTCGATATATCTTATTGTATATTAAAATTGTTGGAACATTTTATTTTATGTCATATAAATTGAATTGTTTGGTTTTAGAAAGTTAATTGCAAGTAAAGTATTTAATCATTCGCATATGTTAGTACAAGCACGAGATTGAAATCTAACCAAGAGTCGAAAGATCTTTTTTCTTGTTTTCCTGTCTTTACTTTGGTATTCGTACGATTTATTTTTTCTTTCTTTTCCTTTTATATATTTTTTTTTTTATTATTATTTTTTTTTTTTAATATAATAACAACGAAGCGATCAATGAAGATTTTAAATATCATTTGTCTCCTTTTTTTTGAAAAAGCACAGTAGCAGAATTTGTAGTTGCTTTAATAATTTTTAACGTCGATTAATGTTTATTTTTTATACTCGAAAATTTCGTCTATCAATATTAATAAGGAACTCGTGGCACTATGATTTTTTATAAACCACTATCATCAAATATTTTGTATTTGCAACATTATAGGAGAATCCATAAATGTTGTCTTTATTTTCCAAACTTATGGGAATCGTCGTCTGATGATGTTTTCTTTTCGTTCATAACTTTTCTATCAAGATTTTGTTATCGATTGATTGATTGATTATTCTTCGATCATTGTGCAATACAAATGGATGTAAAATATTCTCCTAACTTCTTCGACAATGATAGAAAATACGAATCGTTATAAAATATTTCATATTTTTTTGGTTTTTTTTTTATACCAGTTCTCAATTTTACAAACGATTTTTCAATGCGAGGATCATTTCTATAATCTTTTTTTTCTTTTACGTCATATTAAAAAATACACAGTAACTTTATGTTCATTTACAATCCCATAAGTCGAGAAGATAGTTTAAGGATCGTGAAAAGGTCTGCTAAAAAATTTCAAATTATTCTTTTTTCAGCTTTTTTTTTTATGGTTTTTAATAACAAGCACGATCGATCCGATCGATCGTAAGATTTCTGTTTAAAAAACAATGCCAATTATTTTAATACCACCCCCCTCTCTCCAATAATGATGATGATGATGATGATGATGGTGATGATTATGTTGATGTTGATCTTAAACATTTAAGTAAACTCTAAACATTTTAAGTAACATTTTCATTATTTGTAATTATTATTAATATTATTATTATTTTCTTTTTCTTCTTCTTCTTCACGTAGATTTGGAAAAAAGATTTTCTATTCGATCGAATATGACGCGGGTTTTTTAAAGATAATCTTATCAACGTAAGTACTACACATCGATGTAACAATATAAATATGGAATTTTATTTGTTTTCTTTATAGTCAAAATGATTTATTTCGACAAAAAATACCATGCGCATCGATTGTCTACCCACGTAATACCCACGTAATCGTATTTCAAACTAATGGGGAATTATTACCAATTAATTTTCAAATATCGTTTATCTTTTTTTTTATAAAACTTGATAATCCAACACTTTTATCCAACTCTTGGTGAATCTTAAACAAAAGAGAAGAAAAATAAGAAGAAACTTTCATTGGATTTCAAATTATTCCTTTCTATTTATTTATTATTATTATTATTAATGTAATTATTATTATTATTTGTATAATATTTAATATCTTTTCTTCTTGGTAATACAATTTAATCTGAAAGGGGGGTGGGGGGCTTTCTACGGGCGCGCACTTTAATTTTACTTTGTTTTTTTTTTTTGTTTGTTTTACGAGAATTTAATCGTATCTGCGCGTTGCATTTGTAGAGGCATCTCCATTAATTGACTAGATTTTTATCGTTTCACATTTTCTCTCTACAAATTTGTCTTTTACTTCTTTTTTTTTTACCTCTCTCTTTCTCTATCTCTTTCTTTTTTAATTTTTTTCTTCTTTTCTTCCATCTCCATCTGATTTCTTTCTTCGTTAACAACAACCATAGGTAACTTTTTGTTATCATCTTTTTTTTTTAGACTACGCAACACTTATTTTTCAGCGTGATATCTTACGATTTAGAATAGGCAACAATTAGTTTGTTTCTTTTGTTATTTTCTTTTTTTTTTGGCTTTTCTTATTTATTTTTTTTAACGTTTTTCCCCTCGTTTCGTTAATATTCTATTTTTTTTCCTCTTCTTTTTAATCTGTTTGATTCAATGAAAACACGTTTGTTCGTTATTTTGCGTTAATGAAAATGAACGAACGTTTTTTTGGATAAAATTCTATATATATATTATATTTATTCGGTTCTTTACTAGAATTATTTTCACGAAACTTAAGTGAGATTTCTTTTCTTTTTTACTTCTTTAAATTGAAAATTGTCTCTTCACAATTACGTCACCGACAAATGTCAAAATATATATTCGTCCTTTCAGATACCGTACGCATTAAAAAAGAATCTACCCGTGCTACTCGTCCAATTAATTTAATTCACGATTTTCCACATAATTTTTTGTCCTCTCATATGAATTTAATTTCGACAATAGCGAGTTACGGGTTGTGTTTTTTTTTGGTTCTTTCGACATAACGTATTATCTGAGGACACAACATTTACCAAACATACGTAAGGTCCGATTATTAATTCCCGTCAAATGAGACAAAAAATATTATTATCCTTCAACCTCGTCCGTCTCCATTCTCTCGTTTTTCTTCTTACCAATAATAAAATAATAAATATCAGAAATAATTGTAATGATTAGAGAAAAGAAAAATAGCCATAATTGATAGATCATTTTTTTGATCTTGTATATCGTATTGTATTTTATATTTTTCTTTCTTCAATTATATTGGCTACATGCTACCGTATATATTAACAGTACTTAGATTTTTGTTTCATTTTAAAAAGGCTTTATCATTTGTTTAAAAAAAAATTGTCTCTATTTGATTAAAATTTTGTAAGAAAAAAAAATTGGAATCAATCGTGAGGATTGCCGGACAGAAGTGAAAACTTCAAACTGTCATTTGAATTTTCAAACTGATTGTAATATTAAAAATTACAATTTAAAATGCCGACACATTGTATATACACCCGATTGTATATGTGTATGTGTTATTTGAAAATTTCATGATTTATACAAAAGAAGGTTCTGCAATACTTTTCACACATTCAATTAATTTCATTAATTATTTGTTTCGCATATAACAAATTGTCGAGCTTGATTTTTAAATAGGATTTGTGTGTGTGTGTGTATGTATGTAATCTTCGTTGTATCCAGAAATATTATTTGAGATATCTTTTTCTTATTTTTTTTTATATTTTTCTTCTGCTTCTTCTTCTTCTTCTTTTTTCAACATAAAACATCATATCGTGCTGCAAAAATCGTGGCAGCAGCAACTATTTTACATTTTTATTTTATTTGGCTTTTATTAAATCATTGCCAGCCCGAATATAAACATCTAGTAATCCCATTTGATTGTCTAAGATATTAAAATAATATTTAGTTCTAAAAAAATATATATACGTATACGATTACAATTCAACTATTTTCAAACGTCCGTTTGTAACATCTATAAAAGCTTTTTTTTTAACAGGTTTTTATTTTTAAATACTTTTTTTCTTAACGTCGACTTAATCGATTTAATCATATCTTTCGTCTAAATATCTTTCATTAAATAACTTTTCGCAAAACAATTATTCATAATAGTTTCAAATATTCTTCTTCTTCTTAATACTCATTAACATCAACAATAAGTATTTGTCTAAATATTAAAAAAAAAACAAAGTAAAGTAAAGAACGTAATAAAATGCAGCACAAATGATTGGGAGTGCCAAGTTGAAGAAAAATAGTGACGATAATTATGTAATATTATTATTATTATTATTATTATTATTATTATTACTCGAAATGAAAGATACATTTTGTTGTTGTTGATTTTTAATCGCGATTACGTTATCACTGCACTGGAATTCGAATATATTCGAATGTATTTAAAAGAGAAATTTCGTAGAAAAGAAAAAAAAAAGAAAAAGTTCATGACTAATTCATAGAAGTTTAAAATGAGAATCCGAGGAGCGGACGTATCGGTAAAAAGGTTGCTCTGGAAACGGTTTCACGGATAATACGTTATAACGTTCAACGAAACGTACGTAATTCGCTGTGTATCTGCGTGCTTCACGCTCGACCGCGCGAACGGCGACTGAACGGATCGAGTATTATTTTTTTTTTTCTTATTTTTATTTTGTAACTTTCCTCCTACCTCCACTTCCCTTCGTGTTTTTCTTTTCTCTCTGTGTCTCTCTCTCTCTCGGTTTTCCTTTTGTCGAAGCCGACGTAGTTCGATATTTTGCACGCGCATTAGGTCGGTCTTGCTTCGCTGGTTCTTTCTCTGTTGTCTCTTAACAGCTTGCGAGGATGCAGTTCCACGTTTGCTTTTGTGCACAACGTAGAACCGTGATTGAACAAATCTCCGAGAGCCTGATGTGTGGCTTCTATTTATTTTTATTTTTTTTTTTTTTCTTCACGCTCCGAGGAGTAAAAGAAGAGAAAATGCATCCGACGTGTCGTGTCGTCGTTCCGGGTTATGACGACAACGACCTTGATTAGTTTGAAATAACGCGCGCAAGCTTAATTTTAGGAATAAATTACTAATTGGAACGACGATGAAAACTAAATTAGAGGAAAGATGAGAAGAATTAATAGAGAAGTTGGTAGATGACAATAAGGGGGGACATATGGAAGTTGAATAAATAATAGAAAATAAAGAGATAGAAGAAGCTTGAAGTATAAGAAAAAAAAAGATGAAATGTTTTAGGTAATGCGTCGAGCTTTAAAGACGGGGTTAGAGGAAAGTGGGAGGGAGGAAGAGTTAAAGTAAGGTAAAGCAAGCAATCGTCGTTTTTAACGTAGGCGTTTCTTTGAAAATTTTTAATCGTCGTCGTCGAGGCCGAGAAGCTCCGGTGGAAGTCTTCTGTGTCGACAGCACAGCGTCAAGCAAAGAACACGCGCAGCGAGCCGAAATTGTGGACTAAGTGCCCCGAGGATGACCGCCTTCCAAAAACTGTTCGTTATGCCCAGCCATACAACGGCGAAATGTAAAAACGGTACCTATAAATTATCAAACGAAAAATTTTTCACATAAATATTTAATCAAATGCATTTTTATATAAAGTAACTATTCCGTGTAATACTTTAACGATAAAATTAACAAAAAAGTTTGAGCAGGTAAAGGACAAAATTCGTACATTTAATGAAGAATTTGATAAAAATTCAAATGAAATTCTGTATCTTTCTCCTTTGCAGTAATAAAAAAAAATATATATTTATATACAGAATATACCTTCTTCAAGCTTTTTTATATCTTCTTTTTAATTATTTATTTATATAAAATGTATACCTGTATTTTATTTGGTCTATAAATAACATGTAACATATACTGCGTATATTATATCTACTTAAGTAGAATAAAATAATAGCAAATTTAGAATATTAAAGGGTGCTAGCAATAATCTCGATGCAATTTAGAAAATTGCGATGTTTTTTTTTAAAAAAAACCTATTACACGTTAAATATTTCACGGTTGTCAGCGTCACGTGGTATATATAAGTAAAAAAAAAAAGAAGAAAAAAAACGAAAATGACGCCTTTAGGTACGTGAGTATATATACGGTTATTTTACGGCTTTAAGAGTTCTCTGTTAACCTATTCCGCTTCTTAAATAGTCTGACCTAAATTTAGTTCGCTGTGGTCGTTAAAACTCTTTTTACTATTTTTTTCTTTTATTTTTATATCAAGTATATCCATTGTATCGTTCTCACATTTTTAAACGTGCAAAGATTCGTTTTTATAATAGCAAAGCTTCAATAGTGAAAAATCTTACGAGTAGCCAAGAATTCTTAAAAAATCGTTCTAAACAAAGAAGTAATTTCAAGGAAAAAGAAGAAGATTGGGGGTTGGGTGGAGGGTCGAAAGAGAAGAACCTTTAAAAGAGACCAAGTGAAATGAAACAAACGGAAGAAAAATAAAAAGAAAAAACAATACCTGAGGTGGTCCGCTAAAGACAGCGTATAATCTGACTCCTGCATAGGGTGCCCAGGATAACCAGAATGTCATAACCAGGACGAAGGACATTATGTGACTCGGGTTGCTCAAATTTTCGGAAAGTGCGGTGGCGTATTCCTTGTCATGCATCAATGCGCCAGATTTAAGTCGTCTCATTATCGAGAATATGTAGAAATAGGTATAGACGATTGTGATTACTGATGGTCCGAGTACGAGGATAGACAAGGTTATGGTGTATGCTGCCATGTTGCCCCAATCCAGCATACAGATGAAAGCCTCGCGATCAAAGATCGGCTTGTTGAAGCCTAAAAGTGGCGGACAACACATCATGGCTACGCTTATCCACGTGAAAACCATCCAGCATTGACACCGCGTCTTCGTTTGCACTGTCTCGTATCGTAATGGTTTCCTGATTAAATCAACATTAGTTTGATTAATATTTCAATTAGATTACGGTCAACCCCTATCACCTATAACTCGTACCGTGTTATTAACCACTTTAACATTGATTTTACTAATTCTCATTTGTTGAGAGGAAAAACACGTTATAGGAGGGTTGTTGACTGTAATTAATAACAAAGATAGATATAAAAAATGTTGATTCAGGTTTACCTGACGGCTAGGTAACGATCGACGGAAATCCACATGAAGGTATAGACGGATACCGCCCAAAGGGTAACTTCGAGGTACCCGACGAGACGACACACGATGTCTCCGTAGACCCATTTTCGCACCAAAGCTGGATATACGGAGAGAGGTACAACCAGCAGACCGCAAAGAAGGTCCGCAGAAGCCAACGACAGCAAGTAGTAATTTATCACCTCGGAGGGACCTGTGTATATGTGGGTATTATCATCTTAGGAACATTTTTCAAAACCTTACTCTAGGGGCTCGGTTATCGTCTTCTTATACTTTTTATTTTTATATTGTCGTCTTATACATATTTATATTTATACAAGAGACCGAGATATATATATTGAGTTGGTGGAAACAAAAGTTGGATTTCCCATTGAATTGTGGTCAAAAATTCGACAGTGAAATTTGTATGGGACGATTCTATAATATATTGCATTTATCTGTGAAACTAGTTCATTGGTCAACAAAAAAAAAGACTTACCACGGAAATTGAGGTATGTGACGATGACGAGGAGATTCGAGAGGATGATGGCGACACAGACCACGAAGATGAGGCTTGCCTGCATGAGAGCCTCCAGCGAGGGCTCCTCCATACCGCCACCCTTTCGAGCTGCATCCCCTTCACCCGCCCTTCTAACTCCTGTTACTCTTCTTTACAGTCTTCTTTCTTCACGAAACCCTCCCTCTCTCTTTTTCTCTCTCTCTCTCTCTCTGTCTCTGTCTCTTTCTCTCTCTTCTTCTCTCTCTGACTCTCTTTCTTTCCTTCTTTTTTTTTTTCTTTCACGTTTTTCGATCTTTTACGTCCGTCGTTCCACTTGACTTAAACCTTGGAACCCCTCCCTCATGCGACAGAATTCTTAGCAAATGGTTCACATCTTCGGCGATGATCTTGTTGAATGATCGATAGAGTAACATCCCTGTTACGAAAATCATTGATTTATTAATATTCGATAACACTAAACGTTTGAATTATTTATTTTATTGTTCTCATTCTAATAATGATTTTATTTTTTTTATTATTATTTCATTATGTCACCAATTCAGAAATATCATCAATTTTTTTTTCTATCATCTCTGATTTATCTACAAAATTATTTTAAAGAAAAGAACCAAACTTTAATTATAAATTTATTTTTTAAAGATAATATATATATTTTTATAGTCTGAATGACTTTGTGAATTATTCCAAAAACAATTATTCACAATATTTTTGAATATTCCTTCCTTTATTCTTGTACAGGTACTTAAAACAATCACCACCTATTTTATTTAAATCTTCAATGAATTGCTTTGATTTATTTTTATGAAAGAAAAAAAGAAATAAAATTCAGTAAAACCGCGTGTGAATTACAAATAACCCGTGACACGCCATACACACATACACACACGCACGCGCGTTTAATTTTTTTTATTTACTTAGAAATCGATTAACAAAAAAAATACGTATTCTTTCAAACTACATAATTTAAATTAGAAATTGCAAGAAGTATTGCTCGATTAAATGATTTTGTTTTTCATGAGACAAAACAAAATTGTTCCTATGTAAGGTATTGTTTTTGTATTCCTAGGAAAAACCACGTAGGCCTTTTTCTTCCACGTCGCAATACGTCGTATGACTTACACGCGTTTACCCTCCTCAGTTATCGACCGCCATTCATAATTTAGCTTAGTCGATTCTGAATGGGGGATAGATTATGGAGCATGGCGTAGGCCTTGTGTTGTCCGTTTCGTATTCTTCGAATTTAAATGGAATTTTTGGATTTTCTACAAAACACTTTCCCATCCCATGTATCACCAATTTGTCGTAGTATTTCATTTACATCAAATGTTTCAACGAACTTCCTTGTTTGATTTAATACTAATACTAATAATCATAATAATAATAATAATCTCCAAATGACGGCATACTACAAGATTTTTAACATAAATAAGAATTTTGGATTTAAGAAACCAATTTTTTGATAAATGAAAAATAATAAATTGTTATTTAAAACACAAGACTATTCCTATCCATTGAAATTTTGTACAAACACAACGATTAAACTAAAATACATAAGCTTGTAATTGTATAATTAAGGAAACAACTTAAAAGATAAGAAAAATAAAAATGAGAAATAAATTTTGAAATATATTGAGAAAAGAAAAATATATTGTGACATTTTTCTTGATAAGAAACCATGTGAGAATTTTTCAATTTGGAAAAATATAGGCTTTCTTAGTCGACTACTACTTCATTTTTTTTTATTTTTTTTTTCTAGGTAAGTACCTTTTCGTAGTCACGATAGGAACGAAATAAAAAAAAAAAAGAAAGGAAAAAAGTAGTCGATAACCGACTTGTTAAGAAAATCTTTGTTCGCTAAGTCACGCGACTTTCGCGTCGATCAAATGTTGTTACGAAAACGAAAAACTGCTTAAACGAATCCTTCTTCCTCGTATAAAGTTGAAATTACAAAGTAACTTAAACCTCTTCTTCTTCTTTATTCGTTCCTTCGAGAATTATTATTTTAATTTTTAATACTCCTCGCAGAAACACGTGACTACTATATCAAGGTTCTTCGTTAGACGATAAAATATAAATCGAACAAATCAGTCCTACAATTTTCACGATGTTTATTATTTCAATTCTCGGATCAACGAACTTTTTTTATTTTATTCGAGAGATCAAATTTAACTACATAATTATTTTGTTCTTACAAAGTCATCGGGATTTTTCAAAAGAAAAGAGGAAATTGTAAACCAATTGATTGAAGAAAAATAGTTATCGTAAAAAATATAAAATTATAAATTGTATGTGTGTGTGTGTATGTGTGTGTGTGATAAATGTAATTAATAATGAAATTTTTCCACGTATTGGTTTGGACGATATTTATTATCCAGAAAATATGACTTAAAAAAAAAAACGATTGGCAAATTGTAATAAAATTCTCGAGTATAAGGAGTGGTATTATCTTATTTATGTATGGAGGAAAAAAAATTCCATAGAAATACCTAAGAGACGACAAAGTGAATTCCAACAAGTCGATGGAAGCGGCAACGCTATTTTAGCGAATCCTTGCGCATCGGTTTCTGATCGATACAACGATAAACGAACCCTTCGATCTTTCTGCCCCCAAAGTGTCCTTCTTTAAGGATAATATTTTCCATTTTACGTGGTATTTTTACTTTTGTTTTTTTCGCAATGCGATAAGGTATCAGCAACGTTTCTGCATCCTGCGTACGACGATTTAAGTCTACAGGAAGGGGGAAGAAGAAGAAAATGTTCGGTTTGACGCTACTGCGAAATTGATGATTGCTTCCTAACGATGTTCCATAAATAAAAAAAAAAATAAAAAAGTTGGAGGAATACAAAATTAGATTTAACCTACATTGCAATCGTGAGCTGCAATTAAAAGTGAAATGACTCGACAAAAGTCATAAATAAAATTGTATGCAATTAATTAGCCAATATTTTACTTGTAAATAATCAAATTAAACCAAGGAAGAATTTTTCTACAAAAATATTTCGTTTAATTTATAATATTGTTTAAATTAGAAGAAAATAATACTAAAAAGTATTAAAATAATTCCCTAAACGTGAAATATTAGAATTTGACGGTAATTCGTAATAAAATTAGTTAAACTACAAATCACGTTAGGTAATGGTATTTGTTTATATCAGCAGGTTCACGCACACCTTCTTATTTATGCGTATGTATATACGAATAACTTGCGTTTTTCCAATCTCGTAAATATCAATTTTCGAACGTTTGCGTTGGGAGGTAGATCAAAGGGAACGTCAACGAGAAACGAAGGAAAGAAAAGAGGGTGAAAGGAGAAAGAGTGAGGAAAATGTGACGAGGGTTGAGCTGTTGAAGAAGAATGTCAAAGGCAAAATCGGAAGCGATCTAAGCGTACTACACGATGTACACATATATATATACACACACACACACACGTATACATATACTAGTCTTAGATATGTAACACATTATGCATATATATACACAGAACGACCAACTTTTTCGTCGAAAAATGTACTATTCGCGACGTAGTGTAAACGTGGTAAAATAATCGATTAATTGATTCAATATACGATTATTATCAATTTTTCATTAAAATCCAAAATAAGGCGGAACAATGGGAAGAAAAATCATCTTATGAAATTCTTCGCAACGTCTGATACGTGACACGAATGATATTAATCGTAAATTACGAGCTCGGTGCATAACAAAAAAATCCCCAGAAGAAGGGTGATATTTTCTTTTCAAGAAGTTAATCAAAAAAACAAAATCGCAAAAGTATATTTCCCGCGTGTGTTTGTATTTCTTAAAAAATATGTATATTCAACTCAACAGTAAATGTATTTCTTGAAAAATAAATAAAAACCTATTTAGATAAAAATATATCTACGTAAAGAAATGATAAATACCAAAATAAACCGTAAAAGAGAGACACACGGATAAAATCTTAAACTCTCGAAATATTTTACAGCATCATCATCATCATCATCATCATCATTATCATCTCTCCTAGTGATGGTTTACTACTATTACAAACTCGGATGATGTCTATGTACGTAAGAGTCGAATCAACTAGCCAGCCACTGCCATCTTTCTTATTTATTCGTACCTTAGCGTTATCATCTCTGGTAGGAAAACTGTGCTTAGTAGCCTCGTTGAGCTGTTAGAAGCTCCACCACGTTCTCGGCCGAGTTTCCGTGCTCGCGCCACTTTCTACCCTCGTGTCAGGGTCTTTCGATGTTGCCTCACCCTCTCTCTCTCTCTTTCTTCTATTTTCTTTCTTTTTTCTTATTAAATCCCCCACCCCCACCCCACCACACACACACACACACACACACACACACTCAATAAAAAAAAGAAGAAACTGAACTACTATATTTTCCAATCTTTCTCAACGGAACACGTCAATCTTTCACACTTTCTCTTCAAACCCGAACTCGGTTCTCGAATAAAGAAAATAGGGCTAAGAGGAGGAGTAAGAGGAACAGAAGGAGGAGGACGTAGAGGTTAATGAGAGAAAGGAAGAGAAAATTTAGGATTTCTCAGGATAATCCTTTCTATCTCTTGGTACTCTCGTAACTTTACGAGTTACGCTATCTTCAATGCGGGTATTGCACGCGCCCGAATGCACGCATTTCCGTGCATGTTCGCAGTCTCTCGGCTGACCCGGCCTGGGCTTTACTACTAGCAGAACACCAAAGGGAGAGAAGAGCGACCAAGTAACTTCCTTCCTGCTCCTCACCTCATCCAGTCACCCTCATTCTCTCCCTCTCCTTCTCTCAATCTCTTTCTCTTCCCGTCTGCCCGGGTGCTTAGGCGTCGATACCCCGACGACGCTTGCGCGCCGCCCTCGGTACACCCTCTCTTACCCTCTTATCCAAAAACTCGTTTTAACAGCGCATTGGCTGCGACTACTGTCGCCGTGCTGGCAGCTCACCCCACTACCCCGCTGATGATGCATAAACGCCCCGACTCAACCGATTCTGAGTGAGACCGAGAACCTAAGGAATCTTTCACCAAATCTCGAACACCTATCTCTCTCTCTCTCACTCTCTCTCTCTATCTTTCACCCTTTACCTCCTTCCTTTACCCCTCATCTTCCTTCAGCTACCACCACCTTGGTAGCTACCTTCATTCCACCCTCAACCCTCAACCGTCCTTCTTTTCTTCTCTTCTCTTCTCTTCACCTTCTCACGATGGCACGTGCTTTAAGGTTTTCTCGTTCCTTCCTATATTCCCTATCGAATATTAATTCTATTATTTTATCTTTTCTTTTTCTTTCTTTCTTTCTTACTTCACAACCCTTTCTTGGTTTACAGGTTTGTTTGAAACAAAAAACAAACAAGAACGTTTTTGCAAAACACGTTTGGTGTAAGTTTAATTATAAATGAAATAAAGAATAAAGTTTTATTTATTTTCATGAAAAATCTATTTATTAGATCATGTCCTTGTTGATTGTCGACTACAAATAATAATCGAGATGAGAGTAAAAGAAAAGGGGGAAAAATAAGATAAAAGAAAGTATGTAAACCATCGTTTGTTGCAATTATATCTTCATTCAATTATTTTCTTTTTAGTTTCATTATAAATAATATTCATGCATACGAATGAATAATAAGCATACTTATTTCCAACACTTATTTAACTCTCTTTTCATTTTCTTTTCCTTATTGATCAAGCAATTATCGTTAATACTCTTTGTAATAATGCTTATCATCATCATAGTACTTATACGTTCGATTAATAACGAAAATGAATTTTTCATATCCTCTCCATAATTTTTCAATCTTAAAAACGAAAGAAAACTTTCATGGTAATAAAATGGTAGTATTATTATATTTAAAAAGATACCAACGCGTCTAGTATTTGTAATAAAATGAAATTAGTTTAATAAACGACAGGATATATTATAGTGTTTATAGGTACGGGCATAAAAGTACAGTGGAAATTTTGATGACATAAAATCGTTGATCGATGTAACTCGCAACGAGCAAGGCCTCGTACTGACCTTAGAGAAGCTCTATCCATCCATCCATCCCCGCTGTATTCTATTCAAATCAGATAGGGCCTCCTTTCATCCGTTCACCTTAGATACGTTGATTAAGTCTCTTCTCTCCAGAGCTATTTTCGTATACACTTGATTAGAAGACAAGGGAATTCACTTTTACGTTCTTGCCCTCGCTATAAATCTCTTTTGTTACTTCATTGGAATATATAATACTCCCCCCAAATCCCTATTTTTGCATCGTATTAGAATTTTAATAACGTTAATTAATTGTCCCAAAATTTATTCGATGTTTAAAAGAACAACAAAAAAGGATTTTTTATTTATATTAGATTGACCGTAAAGTAACGACGTTATTAATTTTTCTTTGGCATGATTTAAAAGTAGACTCTGAATAGTTAATAAATGATAAACAAATATTGATATGCCTAGAAACGACATTACTTTTCGATCCACCTAATATAAAGAATTATTTGTATTTATTGGATTGGTGGAAAAATACGTCAGATTTTTCAATATTTTTTTAATAGTTATGTAAACGTGCAAAAACAAATTATTATAAAATCAAATTAGAATTTACGGTTAATTGGTATTTTTTTAAATTGAAAACCATAAGTTTGTTCTATGGGTTTATTTCCAGAATAATAATAAGTTTTGTAAGGCGTTTAGAAAATTTGTATTCATTTAGAAGGTAGGTGGGAAGGTTTCAGTCTAACTTGGCCCAATTGTTTTTGTTAATTCCTAAAAGCGTGGGAGATGGTTGGGAAAGGTGGAGTGGGATAAAGGGCGCCAGGGTGAGAGGGAGGGACAAAAAAGGACAATATATACGATCTGTTAACGCGTTCGTCATCGTTGTTTATGACGTAACGGAGTATAGTTGTATAGAGTCACTAAATTTGACACAGATACTTTTCATTCTGCATGACTATGTACTCGTTCAATACGTTGGCTCATTCTGAAACCGCGAGCATTGTGCTTTTCAAATTGGCACATCTCTGATATGAAACTTGCGGAGGTTTTCATTGTTGTCTTCGTTGTGCGAGCGAGCGAGCGTTCTTCACGCGATGAGAGGACTCGAGAAAAAGAGAGAAAGAGAGAGAAAGAGAGAGAAAGAAAGAAGGAAGAAGAACGTTTTAGAAAGGTACAAAATCCTCGTTGCCGTTTTACCCTTTTTTCTTATTCATTTTTTCCTTTTTCCCCTAAATTTTTGTCCATCATCTTTTACTTGATTTTCGAACGAACCTTTTAAGAGTATCACCCCGTGTAAAGGATTGAAAAAATCGAATCTTTTTTCTTTTGCATAAAAGAATCTCTTACACGCACCAAAGGTTTTATCGATTTGTTGAGTTAATTTAAAACGGGGCTGGGGGTTTGGTTACCGAAAGGCAGCCAAGTCTCCAAAACGGCTGGTTTCGCAGTAGTCGTTGCATTTTGATCTAAAACCTACTACTACTCCTCGTAGCATGACGACAACCGTCGTTGAAGGTCACTGCCAAACGATCTGTACAATTTGAAATCGTGTCGAGGACACTATGAATGGAATTGTCAAAAGACCGATGATGGTCACATCTTTCTAATCGTTGATTAAAAGGATAGAATTGTAGTTTGGTAACCAAAATGATTATACAAAGTTAAAAATCTGATTATACCGATACGCTTTATATGTACACGTTTATGATAAAAGAGATGATTGACATTATTCAAAGATTCATTACGAATGAACGAAGACGAATAAATAGAGTGGCGCACGCGCGTGTGTGTGTGTGTTAGATCAACAACGAGTTTCCACCGAATTGATTCTGTTATGATATTTTCCATAAACTCTGCCACTTCTAGTAACCCTGTAATTGATCTGACGATTCGTTTGAATCGAAGACGTTGATGAAGAAATGTGGGGACCGTCGCCCGTGCACAATCGTTTAACACGAGTTTTAATTCCGGTTGTACTCTTGTATTTGTCATCTTGCCGTTGTTGTAATTTCCGATAACAAGGGTAACTTCGTGAAAAACCATTTTGTTGTTGCTGTTGTTGTTGGTGTTCTTCTTGTTTCACCCTCGTTGTCATCGTCATCGTTCCCGTTGTCGTCATCGTCGTATTTGTTGGTGGTTTTAGTTTCATTATAATCGAAGATGATCTCTCCTTTAATAACGCAACCACCATTCGTCTTTTGAACAGCCTAAACGGTGATATCGCCAATATAGATTTGGTTATTCGTCTTCTACAACGCCAGAGTATTACAGCGGTGGCGAACCATGCAAACCAAGGACTGGCCCTAGTATCAGCCGCAGGCTCCTTTGACCAGAGGAATAACATCTGAAGAGTACATTAATTTGCACTTCCACCTGCCTATTCTAACAAACATTGATCGTAAAATTTATTTACGATATTTTATCCTGATTGCCAAATGGTTCAATTACGATAAATTAGACATTTTAACACGTTTTATTTTTATTAGAATATATGGAGTTAGTGGAAAAAAATGTTAGAATTTGACAACAATTCAATGGGTAGAAAATATTTCGAATTTGACCAATGCGTGATTTTATAATTGTTAATAACTCCATGCCCAATTAGTAGGTGAGGGTAGGGAGGTATATACGAAATCTCAAAGTAATGTTGCAGGGTTATGTATTGAAAACTAACTTTAACTTTGTTCGTAATTAGTTGGGGCTAGGTTGGAAGGGAGTATACGGTGCGGTAATTGCTTTTAGTTATTAGTGATTGGATTTGGTTAGAGCATTGAGATTGGCTTCATCGATCTACATATATCAACTGTCGTCTATCATGCTGACGAGTAAAAAACGGGGGGAAAAGAAGAATCGATTAGGTTTCTAACCGTTGTATATTTCTTTCTTTTTCGTTCAAGGTCGTTATCGTCGTCGTCGAACGACAAATCTGTTAGAGTAATTCGTTTATAAAAAAAAAAAACAAGATGCCTCTTAACCGCGTTCCGTTTTAAGACTTTTATGGCTCCCCGTGTTTCGTGGGCGCTAAACCAACGACATCAACATTGTACATAACACTTTTAAGCTCGAGATTTCATCCTCCCACCCTACTCCCAATAATCCTATTTCTCCTCATCCTCCGTGTCTCGCGTTGACCCATTTGGCAAAAGATTTATTCGATAGATATATAGAATATACTTTCGCATTTAAAAATTTCACATTTTTTTTTTTACGATTAAAACAGACCTTATATATCCACTCGTTGGCCCGTTGCCTGAAACTTAGGGGTCGATCGACTAACCGAAACATAGAATGGCCGTGAACGGTGGTAAGCTGAAGCCTTCGTTGCTGGAAACCTACGACGATGGAAGAAGAAAAACAAAAATATCTACATGGAGGTACTTAAAATATATATTTATTATATTTTCCTTGAACCTGAGCCATGAAAAGTTTAAATAATCGTCACATAGTCAGGATCATAGTAATACAACACAGTCGTCAAAATCTTAAACGTTGTTTTACGTGTTGTAGGGAGCAAAATGTCAGAAGAGAAGATTAAACGGGATTGATTTTAACTCGCATTCTATGGTTGAAAGAGTAAAAGAAGGACGAAGGGTTAGGGATTTTCCTCAGGGAGGAAAAACGGAAGTAACACTCTGCTAACCGGAGAAGAAATACGTTTTATATTGAACGAAAGTACGAGAAGGCAAGAAAGAAAGAAAGGAAGAGAGAGGAATGATGCCAAGGCAAACTCGTATCTATAAGGGCGAGTTCGAAAAAGATAGAAAAAAAAGAAAATGAAATTCGAAAAGGACGATGATAAATTTTCAAAGTTGTTTTCCTTATTTTTCTTCTTACTCTTATTCTTATTCTTATTCTTATTCTTATTCTACCCTTTCGAAAGCTCAAGTTTTGTTTGACTCATCGAAAAGAGAGTTATAATATATTTTTGTTGTTTCTTTTATCGATTTAAGGCAAACTCGTCAGGAAAGTTGTCGAACGGATATAAACAACACATAACTTACTGGCATCAGTGAAAATAAGAAAGGGAATCTAGAAGAAGGGTCTCTCCCTAAGCTCGACAAGTTTCTCTTCCTCGTTTTCTGTTTTCCACCGAAGTTGAATAGATGATGTCTATGAAAATGATAATGTCTTTGCCCAAAATCTCTAACCTTGTTACTATATAAGCTTGACTTTCAATTTTCCTCTTTTATTATTTTTCATTTATTATTCTTCTTTAGTCAGACTGCTTCAGGGAATGGAGTGAGAATAAGATGAATCAGAATTTAAGGAAAAAACAGTCTAATAATCCAATTCTAACCAAACTGTTTTCTTTAGATTTTGGATGTCTCTCAGTGTCGTTACCATCTGGCGAATGACTATTTCTTTCGTTGAAACTTTGGACTACTGTTTAACTTCGTGACAATTTTTCGTTACCATTCCTCTTCCGTACTTTCAGAGTATTCAGAATTATACAAACTTTTTGATACATATATATAAAAAGTATTTTGGTAAAAAGAGGTAAAAAAAAGGGGAAGGGGGGAAGATCGGGAAGAAGAAAATAAGAGGGAAAAAAAGGAAAGGAAGTACGGGATAAATGACGTACGAAACGGCCTCGGCTCGGAATTTAGACAAAGGATTGCGATCGACCGCATGAAGTTGGTCGCCGCCCGTCGTTGATCATTCGAGATTGTGAATTGAATCTTTTATGAATTATACCGATCTTCTTTCCGATACTATCATACATACATACATAGATACATACATATATACATACATATACAAATGATATCATATATTGGGTTGGTGGAAAAACAAAGTCGGATTTTCCCATTGAATTGTGACCAAAAATACGACATTTCTGGAACTATCTCGAATTCAAATGAATAAATAATTAATAATGTGTGTATTTAACTGAACGTGTGACCAACTTGTCACAAAACAAACGTCTTAAATCGAGCTTTTACTTGAAATTATTCCCATTCTTTCCAAAATTATTCACTTTAGGACGTGTATATGATGTTATTATAGTGCAACAAATTAATACAAATAATTCGACAAGATAGGAGTTAATTTTTCAGTTTACGTTGTAAACAAAATATTATCGTGTTGTACATAAAGTGGAAGACGCCGGCCGTCGGTCTTTTTGAAAGAACCATTTCTACGCTTGGCACAGTCGTCTGAATGACGCCAGACGTCGCGACGCCCTTACAATAAAGCAATTTCTACACCCACGCGTGCAGAATGTGGAAAACTGAGAGAGAGAGAGACCGCAATAGAACTGCTTGTGTTGTTTCTAATCAGAGGATAAAGTGGAAGAGGAAATTGTGATGTCGGTGTCACGTGTGAGAAATTTATGCTCCTTACACGTGGATTTTTTTTTATATACCAAAAAATAAAAAGAACTATTTATGCTATACTTAAGAGAGAATTATTTTTTGTCCTTTCTTCTGAAAAAAATAAAACCAAACAAGTCCACATTTGTTGTTTTAATTTTCAAAGAAATTTGGACGTTTCAATAAAATATTAATATTTAAAACGTAAAATTATTTTTGTACTTTATTTGCTTGGCACATTAATATATGTGTATTTTTTGAAAAAAAAAAGAAACATTTCGAGCTCGTGAGATTAAAAAAGTTATTTGATTTTAAAATAGTACGAGAATATTTTTTATTTTTTAATAAATCTGCAAAGTATTATTTTTCTTCATCTGAAATATGTACTTGTCTAGTTAGTTTATATATGTTTATTGAAATTAGAATCGTTGCGCGAATGGCAAAACAATTTTTTCTTTATATAATATGCACAAGCGTAACTGTATTTTTTTATTTTTTTTAATGAATAAAAGTTATCGGTAAATTATTCAAGGTCTTCAACGATATCGGCTCATTATTTTTCCAGCGTCATTAATTTTTTCCTCAAGAAATTCTACCTTATCTCTTATTTCCCGAACGTAATAATTTTTCTTCATAATTTTTTTCTTGGAAAAAGGATACCATAAAGACGAGATTATTTTTCTTCGTAGCTAAAACGAAATCATCACTATTTCTAAATCGATTTAAAGGCATTTTACTGTTGGTAATATAAATCTCTACAGTACAATTCATCTTCCTTTTTGTTTTTTTCATCTTAAGACAAGAAGAAAGTGATTCGAAACAAAGCTCATTAGGCTATCGGTTATGTTATAAATAGTATTGTATCGATTTCTCGATCGTTTACAAATGCAAAAGAAAATTGTTAAAATAAATTGCATTTAGAGTATTAATTAATAATTCATTAGTATTAAATAATTATTAATTCACTAATAAGTTTATATAATTTATAAAAATATTTTTTTTTAATTATCTGTAATAATCTTTATTTTATATTATTTCTCTAACATCGTATTAACGAAAGTTAATTTATCCCCGTAAAATAAATGAATATACATATATCTCGATGTTTCAATCATTACTTTTAGTTTGAATTTGAATAAATAAATTCTAAAGATAAAAGGAGAAAAATAATCTACTCAATCGCGTTTTAAAATCTAACGAAATATTTTCGTAAAATAAAGTAACGTTCTCTGACACAATATTGACATATCTCATCTATTTCGATAACACAAGTTCACGGTTTTTATTAACGAGTTTTAATTTAAAGATTTTCTTACGGTATGTACCTATCATTTTATTTCAAAAGTCTTGCAAGCTTTCGTAAATTCTTATAGTTGACGTGTTCTTATTAGGTCAAACACGCAAAAATTGACGTTTGATCTTTGACCTTTTCCAAAATCCAAAGTTTTCCTTTGTGCAAGGAAACTCACGTTTGTGAAGTTTTGAGACACTTTAATGCTTCATGTATATGTCGAGAAATATATCAAGGCTAAGTACATAGAACAGAGAAAATACGATCTTTTTTGGAGATTTTAAAGATAGAAAAAAAAGTACGCCCCTAAGGTTTTCTCAACTAGTTTGTTCCAATTTCGCAACGTTATGTAAACGAATATCTCTATACTCAAGGCCAATCTTATTTACCTTGGATAATAAATTTATAAGTTTTTTAAAATTATTACACATTTCTAAGAAACGACTAACATAAGTTCTTTTTTTTCATTATAACTCGTTGAAAGTTTTGCAGTTGTTAAGAAAATTTTATTTAAATTAAAATACACGCTAGATAGTATCTCAGTCATTAATTATTATTTGTTAATTATTATTTTAAAAGATTCAAGATAAAGACAACTTATATTTGAATCAGATGGTATATTAAAAATCATCAATCAATAATCGTTTTGTTTGAAAGTAGTCTAGTTTTGATGAGACAAGAACTCGATAAATTAAATCTCGATGAAAGACAATTAACGTTTTATCCTGCAAAAATGAAATTTATCTTTCCTATTTTATCCCCTATTATCAATACTACATTAAAATTATTTCAATTAATTTTTTAAAGTATGAAGTGTGTTGTAATGTAACAAGAAGTTGCTCTTAATATCTCTAAGAAATAATTGACAATATAATCGAATTTAATAAAATATATATAAGGATAAAGTTGCTCAAATAAATATAAAGAAATAAAAAATAAAATTAATACTTACAGAAAACAGCTGTTCAAAGGTAGTCACTGGTAAGAAAAATAGGTAAACGATAAAAAAGTAGATTAGATGTACAAAAATCCGATACGTATTAAATGTATTCAGAGAAAGATAGGCGAAGATATACGTCCAAGTCAAACGAGTTCAATATCGGTATTGTTTATGTCTCTCGGTGACTTCTAAGAAGTTCGTTATATATGAAATATACATAAAAAAACATTCCTTAACTACCGGCTTAGTTTAACGATCAATGTTTTGTTTACGTTCGCTACTCTCCGTCACTCCTCGGCCGGTGTCGGCAACTGAATATTGTCATATCGTCGTTAGATTTTTCTCGTTACTAGTCTAAATTATTAATAAAAAAATGCTTTCCTAACTTTTACTTCTTCCTGATAAATCTTCTGTTAAATTTAGACACGTATGTGAACGCACATAGGCTTCGAATAAAATCTTCTACAAGTAGCGCATGTGTAACGAGGATAATATTCGAGATTAATAGAATTTATCCCCTCTGATAATCATGTAAACAACTTTCGAAAATAAAACTGTCATAGATGATATCGAACCAGTATAACAATGGATTTCAAATACAGCATACATCAAACTTATATTCCGAGCTTTTTGATTATAATATCCATTTCCTTCAATTATTTAATAATTATTTTAAACTAATTCACTACTGTAGTGCATTCTACTTATCTTTTAGATGGTACTAACACATGTACATTAGTCTTAGCATTACATATTTTTATCTTATTTTCCATTTATTATAATTTCTATATTTTTTTTTTTTTTATATGTTTTTAGAAAAATTGTACGAAACGGACCTCAATACAGGATCGAAATATTAATTAAAAATTGCCTTGATAACTTTCATTCTTTCCAGATAAATCTTCTGTTAGATTTAGACACGTATGTGCACGCACATGCGCTTAGAATAAGAATTCTTAGAAGTGGTGTTAGTATAACGAGAATAAAATTTGAAATGAATAGAATTAATCTCCTCCGATAATCATATAAACAACTTTCGAAAAAAAAAACTTTAATAGCTTACTTCGAGCCAGTCTAACAGTGGATTTCGAGGAGGAAGGTACGCATAACTTATACTTATTACATTTAAATTGTAATAATAATTTCCTATAATAATTTAACTTTTATTTAGCTTATGTCTACTACTCTAATGCACTGTTCTTATATCTAAGATTGTTTTAACACGTATACATTGGTTTTAACATTACATTCTTTCTAACGTAATTCAAAATTTTAAAGATTTTGACATCTTTCTTGGGTCTTCGGAAGCGGTTACCTCCTCGTGGTTAGACCTGGGCAATGTATTTTACTTTCCATATAATGTTTATCATATTTTATATGCTATGCATTCCATGGCAAGTAAAATGTAGCAAAGACCGCTTACCATGAACATTGTAATTGTAATTAGTTTCTTTTCATTTCGTAAATGTAATATATTTTTAATCCATGCACCTTTATTCTTTTTATTCATTTTATTCATTTTAGATATAGAAACTAATTACATTACAATTTTCATAAATAATTTTTGTATTTTTACAGATACTATACGAAATATATAAGAATTTTTATACAAAATTTTTCTTTTCTTTTTGTTTCAGAAAAGTATTAATTCTAATACGTACGTATGGAAGAATTTTTAAATAATCGATTTAATAAAAATAATTTTAATATACTTATTAAAATAATTCATAAATATACTTATTGATTTTCCAAATATTAAGAAATAAAATAAAAATCTATTATTTGAAATAAATAACAGCTGTTTAAAAGTAGTTCACTGGTAAGAAAAATAGGTCAGCGACACAAAAGTAGGTCAACGATAAGAAAGTTGGTTAGCTGTACATAAACGTAATGATAATCCTATACGTATTGAATGTATAGAGAGAAAGATAGTCAAAGGTGTACGTCCGAGTTAAAGCATCGGTATGTTTATATCTCTCGGTGAATTCTAGGAAATTTGTTATATATGAAATACACATAGAAAAATATTCCTTGACTACCGGCTTAGTTGAACGTTCAATGTTTTGGTTACGTTCGTCTCTCTCCGTCGCTCCTCGGCCGGTGTCGACAACCGAACGTTGTCATTTCGTCATTAGACTTCTTAGCGTCGGAAGGAATAACAAGGATATTATTTAAAGTATATCATTTATTTCGCGTGTGCGTGTTTCTTTCCTATGCAAGTGATATGCATATGTGAGTGAGTGTGTGTAATGCTGAAAAGTGATATATACATATATGGATACCTGCACTTATGGATATAACGACAAAGTACATCTAAACGTAAGTTGACCATAATTTTTAACCTTTTTAACGTTTCACCTCAGCGTGGTAAGGTTCAGTGTTAAACATATTACATGAATAATTTTCAATAAAAGATATTCTAATAGGTAATCGTAACGTTGTAGAATTTTTTTTTAACCGGTCATTATATGATATGCGTTCATAATTCACACGAATAACTTTCGTTGCATCCCTTGAATTAAAAAGAATTTTTAATTATGATCAAGTGTTGGATTTATTTCACAATGATACATAATCAATTACACCTCGACATCGCTCTATTCTTTTGATTTATTTTTCAAACACTCGAGTATTTTCTTTTCTTTTCTAATATACAAACACGTCTTGACTTTTTAAATAAGAAAAATTTGTTGGTATATTAAATATCTAGTACTTACGCAACTTTTCCATTTGGTCCCATTACGTCAACCCAAAATGAAAAGCTCTGAGCTTGATTCAGTGGACTATTGTACCTACCTACTTTTTACTTTCCTTTAATTCATTATTCATTTCTTCTATATTGGTTATTGTTAATCTTCAATCATTGTTTATCAGCATCGTGAATACTTTATTTTAAGCTTTGTTAAGTTGTCAGTGAAATATACTTATAGCAATTATTAACAAGTATCAGATTCATAAACTTACTTCACAATAAAATAGAAGTTTCAAGTAAAAGTTAGTTTTCAAGAAGTACTATATTATACATATACCAAAAAAATGTAATGTTTTATAATTTGTAAAAGAAAAAATTTCAATCTCAAGCATATTTGTTTAAGAAGATATACAAATAGTAGTTACTGCTTCCAATATTATTGTAAGAAAACCTATATTGCATCCATTACGTTATTTTATTTGACAAATTATAATATACTTTCCTAATGACAAGAGTTACGTAGTGCTGCACGCACTACAAGGAACCCATCAATACAGATAGCACAATATTCTTATGTCAGTAACTTGTGAATCGATGCACAAGAGCAATAAAACTTAATAATATGAAAACAAGGTTGATAAGTGAAATGAATGATAGACATCAATATAATTAAATAAGAGATTTGCATTTTACAAAGCAATAAGTTACACGAGAGTTGTTCTTACATGAAATCAAAGAACCGACTTGAGTCGTGGTTTTTTTTCTTCTCTTCGTCTTTCTATACAAACAAAACACGGTAAAAACGCGATTCATATTTGCAAGTCGCGTTTATGCGGAAAGCATGTAGGATATATGTGTATATGTGTGTGTGTGTGTGTGTGTATGTGTACGCATACGTATATATTTATTTTCTTGATGAAGTAAGGCTTTTTTCCGTGTGACACAATTATTCTCTAATTGAAAAAATGCTCCGAGGTATATTCTTCAAAATTCCATGCACACTTTGCCATCTGACAAATGTATAGTAAACCTCAGAAGTAAAAAGTTATTAGATTTGGCTTGGAAGACTGAAAGAACGATACCATTCGTTCGTATAGAAGATTATAGTCGGGCAAAGTAGCACCAATTATACGCGAAGAAGAAAAAAAAAAGAAAAATTAGAAGATGAAATAGATTGGAAAAGAGAAAAAAGATATGTTCAACCACGACGTCGAAGCATTATGGGTATCATACATTTTAAATAGTTTAGCACCTATTCGCTGCTATCATTGTTGGATAAGCTGCGAGAGAAAATTGTGAAAATTGTTGATTTGTGTTCTAACTAGCAGGAGACTTTTTTCGCAGCTCAATTGTTAACGATACGGATTTTCTTTTCTCTCTTTGTAATCTTAATTATTATATAAGGCAAATCACCGTTTCGAGTGTTTCGCCTAGATTTTTTATATTTTTTTGATTCCCTTTTCGATCATTTTATTTGCTATTACGACGAAAATAATACTTTAAACACTTTAATACGGCAATCAGCTTTTGTTTTAGTCACATGTCAGGATAGAAAACATGTATATATATATATATATACATGTATTTATGTGTGGTACGTGTGTATGTATACGCGGTAGATAGAAGCTTTCTTCCTTTGATATTTGATTTTTCCATCTACAACAATCTTTGAATTCAGTTTATTCACAATTAGTCTCCGTCCGTGTGTCTAAAAACTTGATACGACAATTTTCTTTCATCTTTGTCTCATTAGACGATGATGCTCTGTCAGAACAGCGAACAAATTCTTTTCGATAGACGGGTTCTTCTTCATCTTTTTCGGACTCAAAGTCCGATAGTGCTCTGGATCAATCACTGAAAAAGATATTAATATAAGAAATATTGCTACGTACGTATTATAAATATGTTATAAACATTACATAAGACAATAAATATGAAAGAGTAAATGAAAGAAAATGTTAATTGTTGATAAGTAATTAAAAAAATTGTTTGGCTAATGCATATTCCTCATACTTTTAAAATACGAATTTTTTATAAACTGGAACTCCAAACAACAAAATTGTACTCTTATTTTTTACAGAATTGTCCAATTGCTCGTTCAAATGCACACATATTAAAATAAGACAATCGTATTTTTGTTTATTAAATCCAACCTGTCGCTATTTTCACTGGTTGCTTCTTCGCTACAATCCAAGTCGAGTTCACCCTGTATAGCACTTTGCAAATCATCTATTCTTTGAAGCGCTAATCTTAGATCATCTCGAGCAAGCTTAGTTTCAGCTTCAGCAGCCTCCAGAGATTTTTCTAGCTCGCGTCGAGCACGTGTTGCTTCTTGCTCACGAGCTAATGCGGAGCTAGCTTCTTCACGAGCATCTCGCAACGATCTTTGCAATCTTCTTGTCGTGTCTTGTGCCGTTTGTTCTTTTGTTCTCAGCAAAGCCGTTTCAGTTTGAAGTTTCTCAACGCTCTCTTTCAGTCGTGTTATTTGAGTCTGTAAAAAAAATAAGAATGTTAATTTACAATTAAATTCAGTATTATTTTGTTGAATTAGAAATTAATGAATTAGTAACTATTACCTCTAAACGAGCTCTCGTTGTTTGTTCAAGCTCTAATTTACTTTCCAACTCCTTTGTGCGAAACTCTAATCGTCTTGTAGCAAGACTATTTGCAGTTGGATCTCCGAGTTGTTCTACGGATTCCAACCGTTGACTCAATTCTGATAATTGGTCCTTCAACGACGACTTCTCTGCTTCTAGTGCTCCAATCTGTACCTGAGCTTCTTGCAATTGTGCCTGTTCTACAGAAACCTGTTGAACAGCAGCTCGATACTTTTTCAATACCTTAAAAAAAGAAGAGAAATGTATATATATAATGTATAAATTAATTGCCTACACATTAGAACGAGCACACATACTTCAGCGAGTTCTTCTTCATTTTCCTCAAGTTGAGAGAGAAGCTCCGATCGTTCACGATTAGCTGCATTAGCACGATCCTCGGCTTCGGAGCGTTGTCTAGTAGCTTCCTCTAAAGTAGCTTGCGTTTCGTTCAACTCCTGTTCTAAAGCTTGTTTAGCTTTGACAGCAGCTGCTCTGGCACATTCAGCGTCTTCCAATTGGTTCTTTAATTGCCTTAAAGCTGCTTTACCAGTCGAATCTCCCTTCGATCTTTCCAGCATTGTTTGGGCATCTCTTAGCAATGCTCTTGTTCTCTTTAAGTCTCTTTTTAATCTTTGCAATTTAAAAAATAAACAAAATAAGAAGAAAAACTAATATCAAGTATTGAAAGAAAATGTTTAACTAGAACGATACTACGATCTAAACTAATTTCTAAGATAAATTGAATAGTTATTATCATCACCTTTGTGTCATTTCAGCATCCGCGGCACGATCAGCCCTATCTTGTTCTTCTATGGCCACCAATCGTCGTTCCAATTCATGTTTTTCGCGAAGAAGTATCGTTCGTTCTTCATGCTCGTTCTCTAATTGAGATTCCAAGGCCTTCACTTTTTTAAGTGCGTTCCCACGTACATCTTCCAATTCTTCGTCACGTTGTTGCATCTCCTTCCGCATCTCTTTACGTTGCTGTTCTATGCTCATCTCTAGTCTCAATTTTGCCTGTTCAAGCAATTGTACTTGTCCAGCCAAATCATCTAATTCTTCTTCTTGATCCTTTGAGCGTTTTTCTAATTCGTGCTTTGCTTTCTTTAATTGAGCAACCTCTTCTTCTGTTTTACCACCAAATGTTAATTCTTCCAATTCCTGACTTAATGTGCGAAGTCGTTCTTCTTTCAGTTCGATTTCTAATTTTGCATCCTTAAAAGAAAAATAAATGAAAATGGAGTAAATTAATTTGTATTTTATAGATCATTTATCTAATATCAGTACGTACTTTGTTGATACGATACTCACACTCAAGTTTTGCTCTATTGTAAACTTCTCAGCAATTGCAATTTCTTTTTCTCTCGCCAATCTCTCTCGTTGAGCTTTTTCTTGCCTAAGATCGTTCATCAAGTTTTGCGTTTCTGAATCAAATCTAAAAGATAAGAAACTCATCAAATCTTGGATTAAAGTTAAATCTCATTTAAAGAAACATACTAGTGGAAAAGGTTCTATTTTCATTTTTTCATCTTAACACATCAATTTATTTTTGTTATTAATAAATATTTGGCCATATCTAGAAATCTAATAGTCTTGCAAATTCTACGTTATATACCAAATTGCCATTATTATTATGTAGCTGAAAGTAGGGCAAGGTAGGCTAAAAAGTGTTAAACAACAATGAAAAAACGTGATAAAAATGATGAGTCGATTAAAATACTTAAAGACGTGGTAAAAGTGTTTGGAGAATCTGCGTTAATCAATGTATTTAACTATTTTTACAATAACCCATCGCGATTTACAGACACAGTAAATACGATCTAAAAGTTTGGCAAGGATGCCCACAAGGCGCTACTGGCCTGGCGTCAAGCCAGAAACACTTGTTGCTACGGAAGAAATGAGAATAGAGCGAGCCATTTCCCAATGGTAATCGTCATTCGTCAAATAACGAAACGCGATCTTCTAAAACTTTTCCAACTTTTTCTCAGCTCTCTTTCCGAGTTAAAGGCAATTCAACAAAGTATAACTTTTCAAAGTATCAAGTTGCTGTTACTAATTATAATCGTCACGGGTATTGCATTCATTGCTATTGTCAAGCTGTTACAATAAATTATAAAAAATTGAAACATAACTAACTCAGTAATAGTTACTCATTTCAGATTGATCAAGCTACAACTCACTTGCGTTGTTTCTTCTCCAAAAGGTTGTTTCTAGCAGTTTGCTCCTCCAATAGTAATCTTAGATCGTGCATTTCGCCGTTTAACTTTTGAACTCGTCGTTTCCATTGACCTACGACCTGACGTTGTTCTTCAACTTCCTCATAGGCATCAGCCAACTGAAAATACAAGCAAAAAGACTCGAATACGTATCTTGATTTAGTTAGAGTTAAAAAAAAAAAAATGCGGAAACATACCTTTTTCTCCAGTTGCTTCTTCAAACCAACCAATTGTTCGAGGTCGTCCTCGTGCTGTTGAGCCATCTTTCTCTTAGTAAATTCGAGTTCACGGACAGCGTGCTCGTAGCGTTGTCTATAAACACCACCGTCTTCGCCATCTTCTCCATCCGATGCAACGCCGTTTAAATCAGCTGCTCTTGCATACAATAATTCCATTTCAAGTCTTTCAGTAGTCTGTTGGAGATTCTTATTGGCCTCGGTAACATCTTGGAGTTCTCGTTCCAATCTCAAACGTTCTGATGTTTCGGCATCGATTCTTTCGGCTGCTAACGTGGATGTTGAATGTTCTTCCGCAAAATCAGCCGTCATTTCGCTCAGCTACAATAAAAAGAAATAATGATATTATATTTGTTACAATATACAAAAATGCAGCACTCTTATGTGTTTCAAAGTAAAAAGAAAAACAAATTAACTCCAGCCGACGATCATATATAGTCGCAAATAATTACTTCTAATCTCATAGTAATTCCCTAATTAAATCAAAGTTTATAGTCGAAGAGGTTCTTATTAACTTAATAGTTAAATTGGACTATTCGAAAATACCTCATTCCCAGGACCATCTGACAGTGTCCTATCTTCCGAAGCCCTAGAAATACTTTGTCTCGAGGAGAGATTCTTAGTCCTGCTAGTAGATCTACTAAAGTATTGATACCCTTTGATCATAATATTCGTAGCGCTTTGACTTCTTCCCATGAACGTTCTAGAAGTATCTCGTAGATTATTAGATAGAGAGACACAATTTTCTTCCAAGTCCACCTTATGACCAAGACTTCGCCATTCATCCATAATATGATCAGTTCTTTTAAGAAATTGCGATATTCTGTTAGAAAGATGGGAAGAAGCTGTAGAAGGTTCAAGATGAGAAGCCATAGGTGTAAATGATTGTTTGACTCGTTGTTTATCGCAACCCAGAACGAAGTTGAGACTAGCATCAAAGACGACAGGTGCTTGCTCTTTCAAGGCAACATCATCCTCGTTGACTAAAGAAACCGCACTACTTTCACGAGGAAATGTTCGACGGGGTGGTAAAGAAAGTGACTTTGATGAGTCTAAGTAAGAGTAAGCTCTCGAGGAAGCTGACGAAGGTGATCTGGTGGTCGATCTAGCGTGATAGGATAGACTGGAGGAAAGACTACTAGAAGGTGACGGGCTTCTCGTGGTCGAGTTTAAAGTATTGATTAGTTGTAATCTACTATTTGATCTTTTCATATAATTAACGATTGGTGGTAATGGAGGTCTTCTCGATAAATTTCCAAGACTCTTACTGGAACTCGGATAATCTACCATATGTCTTCCAATCGAGTCATCTTTCTTTTCTTGTCTTGTAGATAAACCGTCAACATTAGAAGATTCGAGCAAATTGTGACTTTTTGATGTCATGCTTTCTGAAAATGCTGACGATGGTACAGACAGCATATTCTTACACGCTTGTTTCTCCAAACTAGCTGTTAGTCAAAAGGGATTATAATAAAGATAATAGAGGTTTTCGTCTTTGCATGCTGTTTTAGCTTTTCTTGCAAAAAGCTCTCGTTCGATTACGTGTTGAAGAGTCGTCGCCGCATCTTGTTGAGCGAATTGCGTAACGTCGAACGACTAGAACGCCCGTATCGAGAAAGCGTCACGGTGCGACTGGCCTCTTCCTGGGTCAGCCGGTCCGCGAAGCGAGAGAGACGGTCACCTCCGAGTTATTCTAAGTGAAAGAGCAAGCGAACAAGAGGATGAAAACGTGCGCAAGCCGAATCTCTGGCTATTCGCCAACTTCTCTCTTCGGGGATTCGTGAGAAAAGAATCTGAACGTCGATCGTTAGACGACTAACGCGTTTAACGTTAACAATAAGTCTTAACAAAATCATCATATAATAGGTAAATCAAAAAATGGACTTTCAAAAACTAATTCATATCTGCAATACTTCCAAGATAAGTATAAAATCTAATATATAAAGGTTTATTTAGAAAACTTTTCAAATAACATATTATACGACATTTATCAAAATTCAGTCCCTAAGCTTGGTGTTCCATATTAATAGATCTAACAATATACGATTTTGTACGGATCGTTTCGTCTTTTCCCAGATATCTTGAATAAATGAACTCTTCTTCCTAATTGGTTTCTCTCGACATACATTTGCTCGGTTACTACATAATCAACTAGTGTAGAAAATTCGCAACATTGTACAAACTTGGTATCCTCGAGTGTAGGCGTTTAACGGTACGGAACACATATGCTTCCGTTTATGAAAATGTGCTTCATTTTTGAAGCAAAGTATTTACTCTGCTTTTTATTCCAATCCAAGCATCTTTTGTTCAAATAAACTTTACATTATACGTGGCTACGTAATCCATTGTACTCTATTTTATTATTAGATACGGTGAGATGAAAGTCAATAAAAAAGTAGGAAAGATGAAACTTGCAATCGAAAAATTGAAAAATAAAAAAAAATTGTGCCTTTCCTAAACGCAATCGACGTCTATAAGTTTATGTGGGTCAAAACCAAGGAGTCGTACCAATCCGTTCATTTATGTACCTCGTTTACTTGGACTTTTAATCCAATCCGCGAGGCTTCTATTACAGTAGCACGCATCGGAGCGTACAATTAACCTAATTATACGATTCGCAGACAGTTTTCACTAAGTTAAACCTGCAGTATGAAAGAAAAGTTGTTACTTCGATACCGCTAACAACATCTTCATTAACAAACGCTTGAGATTAGTCAAAGAGTGGTGAAAGTGAAAATATGAAGTAAACGTATATATTCCAACAATCATGGAATTTTCAAGTATGCTTTTAACAATAATATAATAAATTATTTATATAGATAAAACTTGGAAAATTCTTACTCACCTTTGCCTCGAGTTTATCGTTATCGTGTTTTAAATGATTCCGTTCCTGTTCCAGCCTTTCGACTTTCACCCGAAGAACCTCGAGTTCTTCCTATCGATGAAATAAAATGAAAAATTTTTAATATCGATGAGATTAATAATTCGATCAAGGCAACGTATCAATGAAACTAAACTAAACTAAACGGAATTCTATGATTATTAGACTCATTGAAAACGTAATATTAATGTATATGTACACATATGTACGATTTATGTTAGCGTTAAATTGTATAGTTCAGTTTAATCGTGGAAACCATAGACTTTACTCGAAATAACTTTATTATTAACTATAAACGTTGTGTTAGCCGTGCTGTTTTACTATTGGTTACTATCTAATCTACGGATTAAATTGTGAATTCATAAGTTACCTTGCATTAGTTGAAATATGTCATTCTATCTTATTTCATATTGAAACAGATCAGTATAATTATTTTAGGTTTTAGCTAGTCATTTAACGAAATAACGCCAACATATACATACATATACGATATTTGTTAGTAAGACATTAAACTTAAGGCAGATGTTGGAAGAATAAGCCTACTCGTATACACACGATTAGAATTTTTTTCTTACCGTTCTCGCCTTTAGTTGATCCTCGGTCCGATGAACATTTAAGAGAGGCGCGACTTTCACATATAATCTCCACCATGGCCATTCTCTTACCGACATCAGCTTCCTTACATTCCTTTGAATACACCTCACCGCGAGATCTTGCAGCTGTGCAAAGATAAGCAACAATTAAAAACGCTAACGTATATAATATTTCTCTCTCTCTCTCTCTCAACAACTTAATATACGTAATTTACCTTCAATGTGTTAAGTTTTCGACGAGCAAGGTATCCTCTGCACCGAGCTTGAAGAAGAATTATATGTCCCGTGAGCTTCTCGTCTCTCTGAGCTTCTAATCTTTCTAAAGTACCAGATCTGAAGAATATCTGTATGAAAATTAAAACAAAAATGAGAAAATTTCATTTAAGTTAATAATCGTTAAATCATTTGGGTAATAATTATTCAACGAGATTTGCTTTTACGACAAAGTGAAGCAAGAAAGGTAAATTAATAGTAATAATAATTTTACTTAAAAAACCAAATATGTATTAATCTATAATATGCATACGTTAAAACAAATTCAAGATTTCTGAGTTGTAACAAAAAGAAAGAAAACAACAAAAAATACGATTTTTTTACGAGGTGTGTCTTTAGACACGCAGCATTGATAATTGAGTTTATACGTTTAAAATTGATCTAATTCGAATTGTGCTAATTAGTTACCGAGTCAGCAAGTACTTGATAGTATAAGCTGAAAGATAATATCGAATGTTGAATAATCCTAGACAGACCTGTTTCGCAACGTTGGAACCAGTCGAATATGTAGATCTGGTGGGTATTTCGTATTCATTGATGGTTTTAGGCACGTGTTCTCTGCAACTATCGATTCTACTAGTAGCTTCGATACTGGATGCTAAAGGATTATTTTTGGTAACCATAACTATTTCCTTTTTTTCCAAACTAACGAATGTGCGTAGAGTATGTGGAGTAGAATCAAATACTTGTATGGTGCGATCAACTTCGTTAGGAAAGAAGGATTCTCGTTCTTTCTCGAAACTATTTCGGATTTGCTCACTCTGACCACCATCTTTCCACTCGACTTCATTTTCATTGCTAATATGTCCACTGTCTTCAGAACAATTACCATCCGACGCATAACCGTTGTATTCGCAAGCATTTTTTGATTCTCTTGCTTTCTTTTTCAGACTCGACTCTATCGAGGAATAATTCCCTCCCGGCGGCACGACGTTGTTTTTTGATTTGATCCATGAATCTCGCAAGTTCTCGTTTCTTGGCGTAGATTCAGCGTTTTTACAATTAAAGAAATTAACCAAATGTTCAATCTCTTTCGCTCTTTTGCCCAAAAGTTTTCTTTTACTATCCGGAGTGTCATTAGAAATTTGGATTTTTTTAATTTCTTCTTTTTCTACTTGAATATCTCTCGTCTGTCTTTGTTCCCAGTTACATCTGAGTTCTTTTATATTTCCAGAAATTTCCTTCTCTATCATTGTTTCTTTCATTTTCTTCTTATTAATCTCGGATAACTTCGTGTCGTTATTTTCTGAATCGTCTTCTATTCCTTCTGTTTGTTCTATTCGTTGATTCTTAGACTTTCCCTTGTTTTTTACGATACCATCAACTCGATCGATGGAATCGATTACTTTTTCTATTTCTTCCTCAACTACGGTCGTTGCTTCGTCATCGTCATTTTCATCATCGTCTAATTGAGCCATTAAACAAGCTGCCCTTTCCTCCAAATTAATTCCAATTGGAGGAAAAGACTCGTCTTCTTCCTTTTGTAAAACTTTGTCACCGATCGTCTCGCGACAATTCTCGTAAATACGTTCGTCGATGGAACGATCGAGATCTTGTTGCTCGACGTCGACAACGTTCATTTTAGTAAACCGAAAAAGCGTCGATTCTCCTCCGCTACGATCCACCTGCGATAGATCGGCGAGAGATCGACCTAACTTTGATATTCTACCAGCTAAAAGTGGTATTTTACTTGGTTTTGAACACAATTTCCTCGACTGATTATTGCTATAAGCATCCATCTTCAATGTAGACTGAACGTTCCACATGCTGATCGATCTATTCATATTTTGCCTTTTTTTTATTCCTTCATTTTTCTTACTCTTCTCGTTAGGTTCCTGAACAACCAAGGAACTTGTTTCTTTCGGGACGTTCATCAAACTGATCGAACGATCTAAATTCTTCCTCAGTACTTCTGGTTTTCTCGGTAATTTAGCAGGTGCATAAGTGAGGCCCTTCTTTAGGAGACTCCTGTCTTCCAATATGGTACAGGAAGAGGACACGCTTGTTTTGACCAATAACTTTTTCTTATCATTTTTCTGTGAACTCGTTGCTTTTATTATTGGACTCTCCGAAATCGCTCGTCGATTCTTATTCAAAACCGGTCCTCTAGTTTTCAATGGATCAACAATATTTGGTGATAAAGAAGCAACCCGTTGTGACGTTGTATGCTGTTCACCTTTACAAGGTGTCCTCGAAGTTGAACGGCTAACTCGAGACTTATTATTGCTATTCATCGTAATCGAATCGTTCAACCTTGAGGAATTTTTTGATCGTAAATTTGTTTCTCTGTTGTTACTCGATGACATCTTAGAAATATTTGGACTACTCTTAGCCTTGAGCAATCGTGAACTCCCGCTACTCATCCACCTTGTAGCGTTGTCTAACATTTTTAATAATGCAACGTTAAAAATATAGGAAAACTCTTCCTGTCTGTCCGAATTCTCTTTTATTTGGTCAAACTTTTATTTCGAAATTTTTTTTTTCTTATCACTGACGATAAACCGGTCTTACTCTTGGTCCGTCGAATTCCATTGCTTATATTCTTCCTTTGAATTAATCTTCTTTTAACAGTTAATCACATCGGGTTATTCCTTTTTCTTATTTATATTATCTAAACTTCTCAAATGTTTGTATTTTTGTTAGGAATTTTGTCAGGAATTGATCGAATGAAGGAGAGATTCTCTCACGAACAAGCCAAGACTAACTTAAGTGCCATAAAAGCTGCATAAAGGTGAGCTCGATGAGAAACGGAGACGTAACGGAAGGAGGTACGCGATACAGAGAGAAAGGGAAATAAGGAGGGGAGGAGGGGGTTAGTAAATGGGAGAGAGAGAGAGAGAACGAGCGATTATCTTCAAGCCGGTTGCAAGGATCTTTGAGCTCGGCAAGATGCAGCCAGACATCGTTTCAATACCCGCTTATCATTTTCATTGAAATAAGAGTTTGTATTTATTTGCATACGAATAAAACACAGCTACTGTTCTATAATGAATTTTTATATTTATCAAGAAAAAATATGAACTTGGACGTATCTAAAATTAATACAAAGCAAAAGAAAGTATTAGATTAAAAAAGAAAAAAAACGTGTTCAATTAAATATCAACTTATCTAAATCATTATTAAAACAATAACTCGGAAAGTTTCATGTTTACGTTAATTAAAAGATACAAATAAGCCCTTACTATTAGATTACATAGAATATTACAAACAAACACCTATGCTTCTATTTTAAAGAAAACTTTCTTCATTGTCAGTACGGCAATCGTTATTCTTCGAGTTGCATTCAGCACAGTAACGTCTAGTCTACCATCAGTGCACTATAATCGTTATTAACAAGTCTTTTCTCTATTTTTATATTTACTATTGTTGATTTATGTATCTTTTCTAATCTAATTAACTATAATAATTGATATTTTTTAATTGTATCTAACAAATTGTAGATTTTCAAACATTATAAATATTCATCTTAAATAATTGGCATCTCAATATCAGGTATTTTTACCTGACAAAATTTGAAACAAAGTTGATTTCAAATATAGGCCGTGAAATATAGGCTTGATAAAAGATATGAATATTAAACATATTTATTTATCATTTTACATTTATTCTCCTCTGTGTGCATTTGCACTTACAAATACTACTGCGGAGACGTTACTAGTGGTCCGGCAGGTACTTTACCCAGAGCTCGATGATGTTTACCGTTATCGAAGCAAACAGGTACCGGTGGTCACAGACTTTCTTTCTCTCTCTCTCTCTCTCTCTCTCTCCTCTTCCCTTTCTCTTGTAGGTTAATTAAGAAATCGACGATTCTCCATCTCTCTTTCTTAGATTCTTATTCAAATAGCACGTTCACATAGAACACACGACACATAATTATTAACGATTTGTCCCTTCAAACTTCACCTTAGAAGTATATCGAGCGAGTTAGAGGATTGCAGTTTATTCATACAGTAAATTAGTCGAAAGTACCGGTTGCTGTTTTAAGTGCATGCCAACTCACACAATCGTGCCAAAACTTACATTCAAAACTATAATATTCAGTGTCCCTCCTATAATTGATACTATATATTGGATAGTTGCTTCAAGTTATTCTATAATGTTTCAATTTCATCATTACTTTTAGAAAAATATATTAGAAATATAAATTGCTGTTTGAATTTTTAATGAAAAGATCGTCGAACAAATGAATTAGGAATTTTCAATGAATTCTTTCATATATAAATCTTCACAAGTCACAAATAACACGATTAAAGAAATTAATTTATTGAATCAATTAAGAAATTAATAAAAAGACATTCAGACATTTGGTTCTAGTATTCGGTATTTATCTACCTTAATAATATAATCGTTTTTTCTCGCTATCACAAATGATTACAAAACTTGAAGAAGAAGAATATAATAAAATAAAATACGATAGAACACTCGTAGTATTCGAAAATAATTCTTAAACTAAATCACAATATTTTTCTTCGCTTTCAAATCGAAGAAGAACAGCGAAAAATGATCGAGAAGCCGATTGCGAGCATGACCAGCGGAGAACTGACTGACTCGGATAGAGGGGCCTCATCTTCTTTTTCCTCCTCTTTCTCCTCCTATTCCTACTCTTCTATTACCTCCTCCTTTTCCTACTCTTCTTCTTCTTCTTCTTCTTCTTCTTCTTTTTCATTGTTATCAGTCTTCTTTTAAGAAGACTCGCGTGAGTGTCAGGTGTACATTGAGAGTGAGAGAGAGTTCATCTTTTTTATTTATTTTTACATATATTGCATATCAGTGTCTTCTTTTCTTATCTACACAAATCTACAATTACAAAGGGGTAGACGACCATGGAGACAATAAAAGAAACTATAAGATTGTTTGTTTCTCTATTTTATAGAAATGTATATCTCGTATTATGTATATATTACCATCGTAACGTGAAATAACCAGTTAAACCATAAAATAACTACACCAACTTGTAAACCTGACATTTATCCAATTAATTTGATTTGATGAATTTTCTTTTCGGAAATGCATCAATACACTATTCTATTTTGTAAGTGTAATTTTTTTCTTTTAATATAATAAATAAATAGATAAAAGTAAGATGAAAAAGTTGGACGATCTCTCTTGACGAGAATTCGTCAAATTTCGAGGAGAAAACGTATGAATAAGAAGAAGAAAGTAGGAAGTCGACAGTACACGTTTGCTTTAACGATGCCGGCTATAGTGGAGAAGAAAAATCATGGCATCATGTCGTATCGAATACGATCGATAGATTTCTCTCTTTCTCTCTCTTTCTCGTTAAGCTGACACAGACAATACATGAAGAAATTCGACAAACACAGTGGTGACTTCCATTTTCATCCGAACCCTTTTTGCACTGTTTATTCTTTGAAAAAAGAACTTGTCGTCATCGAAAAGTTATCCTTTTCGAAAGCGACCACCCGTCAACGTCGTCGAGTGTGCCCTGTTGGCTGGCCTACTCCGACAAAACGGAGAAAGGAGATGAAACTAAGAGAGGAGAGGTGAGGGAGGTTGGTTACTGGCAAAGTAAAGAGACTTCCTTACCTTACCATAAATACGATTCGGTATTTAATGTTATTGAATCATGAATTTTATTCTTAAGAACTTTCGATTTTCCATTCAGATTCGAATGAATTCATAATGTTACTTTTCTGATAAATTACCGCGTATTATATATATATATATATATATATACACATTTATTATAAATCGTAACAATTAATCATATAAATGGAAAAAAGAGAAAGGAAAAAAAAATAGAAGGAAAGGTAGCCGCAATGAAGCGCAGGGTGGAAAGAAGGAATCCGAGCCCTAAGGCGATTACTCGGTAAGGTAACAACAAGTAACCAGCTAGCAAGTGCCGACGTTTCCGCTTCCCCTCTTTTTCAAAGTGGCAAAGAAAAACAGTACGTGTGAGAAACTCGTCTCTCTCAGCCGTCATAGGTGCCCCCACTTCTCATTACTCCACGTATTTTATTATAATAATATACGTGAATGCTCGTCGATTCTTCGAACCTTTTATATATATATATACTAGGTGGTATATATATAAAGCTCCCTCTCAACGTGCTTGCCCAACTACCTTCAATTTTTTCTTCATTTATTATTATATCACATTGTTCATCATTTACAACCAAGATAGTAAAAAAGGTTTTGTCATTTTCATTCATTTTATCTTGAATTTTGATCAAAATTGATTCAATTGATCCAAATGATGATATTCTCGTATAAAATGTAGAATTAATATAAACGAATAAACAATAGAGGGATCGTGTCACTAGACGATGTTTCATGATCTCGATCTTATACGTTCATCGTGCGAACCTGACCTACCACGTCGTTTGCTCGGATAACCAATGGCACGTTTCTTGATCTGTATCTAGTTTACACAACTTACACACACGAGTGATGAGACTAGTCGTTTTCCAAGTAAACGCCTAGACGAAAATTATCTCGGTCCTTTTCATTTCTATATCGAACGAATGATCTTTACCTAATTAACTGTTTCCTATTTTCTTAATGACAATTAAATTACTATTATTTTTTTTTTACATACGCTTGTGGTTTGTTTAATCTCGCATGTTATTTTAAAAAGTTGTTTATATTTTCAATCAATTTATCCAACGTTGAATTGTTTCTCTTCTGGTGGCATAATACATATTTTCTTCGGTGTGTATCAAGTATGATTTTCATTTATATTTCTACGCACATACAATATGTATGCTACACCACGTCTGAAGCGGTCTCACTTCCGTTGCAGGAAGGTTACCCCGGATAGCTCGAGAATCGAATTCTTTGAAATACGGCTTCAAGTAACTACAGGCTACTTTCTTTTAATATCCACTTTTTAATCAATCGATGATAGTTGCATAATTGATTATTGTGCCAATTTGTATTATGTTTTTTACAATAAAAGATAAAAATAAAAGATAAAAAGAACCGTTTAACTAAACGAGGTTATCGTGTGCAACTCATTGGTCTATATGCATAAAACTATGTGCTATACTAATGTCATTACGATAAGTAATACAAATATTATAATGTTTGACAGAAATGTATTTTATTTTTGTTGTCACGTTAAAATAAAGGAAATAAATGATCAAAGTAAAAAAACAATATCGATCGATCGAGAATATTTATGGTTCACGGAAGGTGCGAGCCTCAATGGTGGTGGTATCGAGGAAAAGAAAGAAACGAAAGCAAATGCGAATGCCAACGGAAGAGACACGGTAGTTTGCTAACTCATCGTCATTTATAGTTAACATGGCGGTCATATCGCAAGTAAAGGTTTTTTTCTCTTGTAAGACATACTAGTTGTTTCTTACAGACATTCGCATAAATCAACGTGTTATCATCGCAACCACCTTAAGGAGAAATACAAAGACCCTTCCCCAATCGGACATAGAAAAGATAATGATGTTCTACTTAAAATAACGAACGAAACTTTTTTTTCCTGTCTGACCCCAATGTCTTATTTGTTAGGATTAAAAAATAAAATTCATTCTAACTGAAGGAAGAAATTTGTTCTATAGTCAAAGTTTTCGCATTAAAGAAAGAAAATTTCGTTTAACGTAGGGCCAAGTATGGAAGATTGCCTTATCTGTTCTGGCGAACAGAAAGTTAGGTGAAGTGCAATGCCACGAAATGTGGGCCATGAGAAAGTCTAACGTATATGCTTTTTTTCGGCATCTACGTATTTTGTCTGCAAAGTACACAAAATAAACAAAATGTCACGAATCAGCCCACGAGATGGAAACTTTTAGACCGAGTCATGGTGCTTGCTTTTGTAAAAGTTGATTTACTACTACTCCTATTACTTATAAGGGCAAAACTACGCACCATTGTTATTTCCAACGAGACGTATTATTCAAGAAAATAAAAATGAAGGTCTGAGTAATTCCGAGAACGTTCGAAAGCGAACGATTTCGCTCTTTCACCCTTTGGTCGATGATAACGGAATCATTATCGAATTGATGCAAAGAGAAAGTTGGCCTTTCCTGTGCAAATAATAATGCACTTTAACAGGAGTCAAGTTCTTTGCCAACGTAAATTACTCACGCGTAACACTAATTGTAAGTATTATCTAATTGTAAGTTACATTGATTTCATTATGTTTTTTCTTACAATCTAATCTTCCACATTATTCGGGATCAACATATGTTGTTACTTTCATTCGCCACGTTGGATCATCCAGTAAACAAGATCATGCTTCCTACCCACCTCGGAGAACAATTAGAATAATCGAAAGAGAGCAAACGTTTCTTGGAAACTTTCCCTATCGCATTTCAGACGACTGTCGAAGTGATCGAAATTTGTAACACTTTCGAAATAACTACATTGTACAAATAATGATACAAAGTCGTTTTAATATTGAAAAATAGAAACTTCAAAATTAATTTTTTTCTGCAACTCGATATCGATGCAATATATATTTATTTTTAATTTATTAAATGCCATTGAAATGATTCTTTTCTTATGTTCTTTATAGTTTTTTATTGGATGTATTTTTTGAGAAAGTTATAAAAGTAATTAGTAGTAAATTCTATTTTTTGACTATAAATTTAATATCGATCAATTTTTACGAACGAGACGAGATAAAATAAAAGAGGAAGATAAAAGAAAGGAAAAAGGTTTGCATGAAAGTCGTCCCAGTTTAGAACTCGAAAGTCCGTACGGTGGCCACCTGTAGAATAAAACGGAGAATGATCGAAGAACGATCGAAAATCAATCGCGTGCACGCATTTAACTAACAATAAGTAACCCAAGTGCATTTTCGTTTATACCGATAGATAGATATTTCAGAAAAAAAGATGATTAAACAAATACTAAAATTAATATTTAAATGAATGAAAATAATAATAATAATCATAATAATACATTGAAAAAACTGTAGAAAATGATGAGATAAAATAGAACGTTAGATCAAACATGCGTTAATATTTGACAATAACAGAAATTGTAAACGAATTGTAGTTCCCGAGTATAAGACAAATTTTGGATGAAATTGGAGTGATAGTTAAAGATCGTGATCGAGGTTGGAGGAGTCTTGCGAGTGGAAAAGAAATCTCGGCCAGTGACGGGTGCTCTCGTTAAAATAGCCAGCACTCGAAGATACACGCGGGTCACGCACGGCAGTTAGTTTACCGACTTCTCTTCCATCAATCTGAATTTACATAGAAACTGGGAAAGTTCTATCTATTAAACTGTCTACAAAGTATAAAAGTATACTATTAAACTTTAACGTGAACTACTTCCGTCCGTAAAATTAAATCCCTCTTTTTTGCTACGATTACCTTGACACATCGATATTTCTATTCTTACTATTTTTACTTTTATCGTTCATTGCTACCTAACAAGTAAAGTATATTTTTTTTAAATATATTTTTCGCTGAAGGAATTAGTTTTTAAAATGAATTTTAATATTTGAAACATAACAAAAGACTCGTCGTGATACCTGTGCCAAAGAATACAATTTAAGAGCGTACATCAACCTTTTGGAAAGCGACTCGTTGAATGGCAATATTTCCGCAGGCAAAACTCCGAAAGGACTAATACGCGTGCGACCTCCTTCGACTAGCACTTTACCTTCTTCTATCTCGCATACAATCTTTCGTTTACCGCAAGATACTCGAATACTTTTCAATCTTTTCAATCCCTAGAGCATTTTTTTTTAGGAGACGCGATGAAATAACTTTGATTTCAATTTTCAATATTACTTCAATATCATTTCTTTCTTATTAAATATATATATATATATTTATATTCATCATAACTAATTCTTAATAAAAAGAACAAAATTCGAATAATATGCACGCACGTTTTCTCTTATGAATGTCTTTAAATGGCTCCTTTCATCCTTAGTGAAAGCATAACCGTTAATGCTTAACTCATACAGGAAGTACAGTGCGACATATGTATACAAGTATTAACGCTTATAATAGAAAGTCCTCTCCCTACTCTGACTCTCTGTAATTGCAATTAAAGATCAAGAATATTCGCCGTAACAAACATTCGTACGTACGATCGTATAAGCTACGATCGGAAAAGAAAGATAAATTATTAAGATAAGGTAGCTACATATTTTCTACAAGTTTTTATCAGATAGTGACAAAAGTATTTAGACCAAATTTGTCATCACTTCTTTTTTCCCAGACCAGAGTTTTATAAGCAAATCATACTCTATCATCATCAAATTTAAGTATCATTTACCCAATGTATTATTTAGTCGTAAAAACATTTCTCGTCAATGACACGGCTGTAATGAAAAGAAGGATAAAATGTCTACTCACTTGACTCTGGCCAACACGATAAGAGGCGGGATCAACGTCGACGGTTAGAAGCATGTCCTCGACCGCACGACGTTCATCGGCAACAGGGCTGCCAGGTCGAGCATTCACGTCGTTGGATAATAAAGCAAATCGACGTCTGAATTCGCCTAAGGCCATGTACTTTGGGAAGCCAACCTTATGTAAACGTACAGCGTCTATTATCTGACTTCCGCGAATCTGAAACACGTGCATTCACGTAAGACATTGAATCGTGTAATATGTAGTATATCTATGTTGTGATTAACCGAGCTTTTGTCAAATCATTTCCAAGTTCAATAGAACAGATCATAGAAAAATATTTTTAATTTTATTTTTCAAATTCTATGATCTTTGCAAACATTTCTAATACAAATCTAAAAAGAGTATCTTATTTCTTCGATAAAATGATGTTCACGTCATAATTATTCAATACAGTGATAAGTTGATAACATATTCGTTCGTAGTTTGACGTACAACGAAAGCATAGTGACGAAAAACAAAACCATATCGGAAGGTTCAAGAATACTTGAAGAGTATCTTCTTCTTCTTTTTTTTTTTATAGATAATCCTATAATTTTATACACCAATCTTTTAATGGAATAATAATTCGGCTAGTATGATAAATATTTGAACCGATTATTTTGAAAGAGGCCTAAGTCCATTTATACTTAAATCGAGATATTTTTAAAGGTTTGCGTTTAAATGCTATTAAAAATATACGTACAGGATATTAATGAGTTATATTGCTTAAGTGTATCTAAAGGAGTTCTACGGAATATGCTACGCTATTGTAAACTTTTTGGTGATGATAGGAGGATCAGTATGTAATTTTTGATTGATCTTTCATTGGAAACATTTATAAACTTCTTTTTCGAATCTAAACTGATATAAATAATACTTTTTTGTGCTTACCTGTGATCGTAAAAGAGGCACGTTTATAACACTATCTTCATTTTGATTAGATTTAACAGACAGTAAACTTTTATTGTCGGTACAACCGGCATTATGTTGTGGTAGAAAGCAATGGATGAATTTTAGTCGAGTCCGACGGAGAGTCTCGATAAGGCCATCCTAAAATAAATGTTAACTTTTAATTTAATTCACATCACACTTTGTTCACGTATAAATGTCATAGTACACATAGGAATGTGAGTAATTGTAGCCCTTTTTTTATCATACTCGAAATAAGCATATAAATCCCACGAAAAAAAGCACTATAAATAATAAATGACAAGAAATTAAATATATTTCGTAATACATTTTCAAGTAAAGAAGCGTGTAACGTTCTCTTTTAATACCATTTCAGGCAATATCAGTCAATGAGACAAGTATTTATACGTGGCATTATGGTCGCGATACAGCGTCGATCTTTGACACTGAGAAGAAAATCTAATCAAACAGATTTATAACTATAATTAATGATATAATGATAAGTAAACTACTAACAATATGCTCGTTCGTCCAAAAATTATTTATTTAATGTTCGAATGGTAAAACAAATCTTTTTTTTTCACACACAAAAAATTGGTTTCGAAAAAATATTTGCATCTACACGAGATATAATAAAAATACAGTTATATTATTTTTCTAAACAGTACTTGAAATACACACACACACACTTCTGAGATTTATTGTACATATACTCACAACTGTAAATTTCACTTGCAAACAAACATTTTTCCTTTTAACTGGCGTGAATGTTCTTCGAATACTCGAAGCTCTTCTCAAAGATTGCGATCCTTCTAAACCAGGCATGGAACCGCACAAAGCACCGGAGACACCAGCACCTCGTGCATTTACGAACAACATACTAACGTCTTCTCTATAAAAAATAAGGAAAAGAAAAATATGAAAAATAGAAATAAAACTAAGAATATAAAGCATACAAAAGTTGTATGATGTGACAGGGATTAAAAAATTACTCTTTTTGGTAATGAAGAATACCTTGAACTCTCTTGGAGAATCGTAATCGCACTCTTGGCCACAGAATTTTCTCGTGTAGCCTTTAACCAACCAGTTGCAGTGTACAAAACAGGATTAGTACCTAATAAATGTTGAAGTACGAATTGATTGTTGCCTGGTGCCTTTCTCAAAAGCATCTGATGATCTATACCAAATAGAGAAGATAAGAATCATAAAAGACACTTAATGGTTATTTACCTAAAATAAAAGAAAATACTTACCTCTGTCTCCATAATAAGAAAACAATCTATCCAAGAAAGTTTCATCGCTACCTCCAGGACAAACAGTTTCCTCATCCAACAACCAAAGTAAACCTTTCCGTTCCATTTGCCTGCTACCGCTTAAATCACTTTGGCTTGTACGTAACATTGTAGCACTCTGAGAACTTGCTCTGTCCAAAAGAGAGACCAAACTTTGTGGAGATCCAATTCCATCTTCGTCATAACTATCCTCGTAATCGACATCAATACTTTCCTGAACGTATCTATCTTTCGGAGCTACCAAAGTCGTATGATGGAAAAGTAATTGCAAACGTTCTTGCAGATAATTGTGACAGAGATCCTCAAAACATGCTCCAGTTTGTCTACCACACGAGGCAGGATTTTGAAAACCGGGAGAGTCGCACAACAAAAGAGAAGATACTGTGTGCATCGATGATGATATAGATCTGCAAATGTGAGAGAGAGAAAGAGAGAAAAAAGAAAATCAATTTACCTTAATAGTTGATAATATTAATTTATAATCTTGATAATTTATAATCAAAGTTACGACGTTCTATTCGACTTTTTCTACAACCGATAGTCAATTATTACAAGTCCTTTATTTAACTTACTTGTTAATAAGAGCTGCAATGCAATGAAAGACTTCAGAGTAAAGGCCAATAAGGAGACCCTCAAGAGCATCGAGCCCAGTGACATCTCTGCTTTGCTCGGTTGGACTGGGTGTTCTTAAAGCTGGCCTTGGAGTATTTGGTGTACCAGCACCTCCTCCGTTAGATGAAAATATTATCCTACTTAATTCCTCAACCGATGTACCCAACAAATTAGCTGCCTTTTCTGCGCATTCCACCCTTGCAAATTGCCAACGACTCTGTGACGTTATACCAGTCCTGACTGCACTGGCACAGCTTAGATGATAAATCCCAGCTAGTACCAACCAAATGACCTTTTCATCTGTCTCAGAAACTCCTAATATCCTGAAAGCAGCGATGATACGATTGAACTCCACCATGGCACGCTGTTTATCTTCGTGCTTTTGCAGAGGTGTGACGAATGGATTGTTTTCAGCGACTAGATTCGTCAAGTGAAGTTCTTTTCTTAGGGCACCTTCCGCGCCTGCTAGTAGACGATAAATAGCATGAAACGTTGGATCACCGTTTGCTCTTCTACCTATTCTCGATTTTTCCAAAAGCAGAACCTAAAGATGACCAATTGTTGAAATGTTATATTTCATTGCGCACATTATAACGCGTCTTATAACGCGTGTGTCTATAATAGCAAAAACAATAGTCAAAATCATCTTACCTGGAGCGACGCAGAAGCAATTTGTCCAGACTGATCGAAGTCCAGGCTAAAGAGTTGCGTAAAACGTGTTGCGTTTGAATTCATATGCGTCCGACTGTTTCCAAAGGCTTCAAGTACGGTGAACAAGGAATTCAACTTCTCTATGGTTAATATCTGGAGGGGGAGAGAGAGAGAAAGAGAGAGAGAGAGAGAAAAAGAGGGAGATAAAAAGAGAGAAAGAGAGAAAGAAAGAAAGACAGACAGGAAGAAAGAGAAAGAGAAGAAATATGAAAAAGTGACAGAGAGACTTGATAAATAAAAAATAAAATATTCGAAGAATGCTCGTAATCCAAGCATTCACACCTACCTTATTCACAGTGCCTGCAGTGAGTACGAGATAATGCAACGCGTGCTTGAAATTTGTAGTTTTTCCGGCGCCGCTACGACCGAGAAAGACGAGAGAATGATCTCTCCGAGTCGCCAACATCCCTCTATACGCCGACTGTGCCATAGCATATACGTGAGGTGGCATATCTTCACTCTTACAACCTCGAAACATATGAGCGACCTAAAAACAGATCAAAGGATCAGTTCGACATAATACTTGTACTCTAAGATTAAAGTTAAACTAGGAATTCTTAGAAATAAACAAGCTCGAGTGAGAAAGATTTGCTAAAATAATATGGAAAGATAAAATTATTAAATAAAAGTATTATCCTTAGAAAAGAATAAATGACAAAATCTAACGCACGCGATATTTCTCTTTTCCGGTAAATAAAAAATATCCTCTTAAATTTAATGACAAATCTGTTAAATGACACGATGATTAAAAAATTAGTGACCCTGGAAATCATATTATAATTAATTAATAATAATAATTAAATAATGTACCTTCTCTGAATATATTGCCAACGGCGCCACAGGATTTATGATAAGCATGCTGTCACCAGCATACGTGTGAATTAAATTACTAGCATAACGTTGTCTCAGTATATGTAGAACAGAGGATTCATTGAGGAATCGTAATTGAGACAATTCCTCGGCCTTATCAAATTGTGGAGGATTAGCCTGTCCAAATAATAAATATTAATAATATCATTTTTGTTTTTCTTCGATATTTTGCTTTTCCTCAATCATTTATTGATTTATTTGCATAATTTATATTTGTATGCTCATCAATGATATTATACAAAATGAATTGATACCTTTTCGACATCTTCCTCGTCGACGAGGAGTTCCTCACCGGAGGTCATCAAACATATTCGTAACTTTCCAGTATCTGGATCCGCTGAACCACAACGCATAGCCGGAGTAAAACCGGCTCGGTGTAATAACCAGATTCTTTCGGAAGTTAGCCATGCTTGTTCCTGCGCTAAATGCTCTTCCGATCGCGCCTGTAAAAATTTCTATCTATTAATAATTTATTATATACGATAAAATAATGATATCATTAATAAGTATAATATACAACGTAAATCGATCGATCAGTTTAAAAATAATGTTTTATAAATCTTCTTCTTAGATGTTATAAATATAACGTAGAAATAATGATATTGAAACGTACAAAAATATATAATATTAATTGATATCGGTCTTGGTATTTCTTTTACTTACACATATTGTGAGTTATGTATATTATGAAATATAATATTGATTATATCATTAGTAATTTTAATGTGTTATAACATTGATTACTCGTTTGATAACGAATCTTGCATAATTATATTAATATACTGATTTATTTGTTTATTTAATATGACGTCAGAAATCCCCCTCTCTTCTCCACTCTCTTTCTCTTTGTTTACAGGTTTTGACCGTCTATTACATTCGAATTTCTAAAGAATAATCACTCATCGAAGACATTTCTCTCAATCTTCCCACGCGCGCTGGTTTTCTGTCGAACCTCACGAGGGGACACATAATACCCACACACATTGACCCGCTAGTATCGACAGGTCTTGCAAGCAGAATTGCAAACTCTCATTATGAAATGATTTCTTGTTATGTTGTAAAAAACTTATACGTATATGCGTGTGCACGCGTATAATTTACACATATCGAGTGTAATTTTTGTTTATTTTTAGCACAAGTTATAGTAACGTGTACTTTAAAGATATGAGCGCAAATGTAAATGCTTTGAAAATTATTTATCGACGACGTTAAAAAGAAAACAAAATGTAAAGAGAATCGTCTACTAGAAAATCGGTATAAGGATAGTGTTTTCTCCTTTCCTATTTGAAATATATTCGCTTCCCTGTTTCTATGAAAGACACGTGTCAGTGCAGCTGCGAGTGCAAGCAACAGTCGTGCGTGTATCGATTTCCACATCCGATTTTCACACGAAGATTCGAATAAACGAGTGCGGTGGCTCGTTGAGTTCTCGTTCAACCTGGTAAGGACAACATATAGCGAAATTCCTGGTAATATATTAGCATGAATCACAGGTAGCCGCCTTGATGAACAAACAAGCCGCAGCAGTTAGCAACGAGTTACATAGAAACACGCTACCAGTATTGTTTATGAAAATAATAAACAACTTTCAAGTTAATTAATTTAAAGAGGAAAATTGCAAGATTACGAAGCTTTTGTCGTTGCCCTTTCGCCGGTCGAACATTTTTCAAAGAATCATACCAAGCATAATCACGACACGGAACTCCTCTCTTCGTATCTGTTCTATCCTTTTCCTTTTCTTTAACGAGTATACATATATTTTTCTCTCGAATTAAATAGATTAGTAAAAAGGAGAGGATTCGGTCTGCTTATCGTTGAAAAGGAGAAAAATCTATTTCTTAACGTATCATCATGAAAATATCATTTTGTGAAGCTTGAAATAGCTCAAATTAAAACATCGTTGGTAAGGAATCATAAGATTTGCAAAGATCGCCTACCCCGAGGTGGTTTAGCGGCGTCATTCTATTCTGAAGAAGCACCTCTAGTCGTTTCAAATAATCCGTTTCTTCAAGTTCCACCAATCCCTTTTTCCTATCCTCATTTCTATATCCTCGAGATCCTCGACGAGCCATTTTCTTGGCTAAGGCCATCTCCAAAAGTACCTCCCACTCAATGACATCGTAGATCGGTTTGGCAGGTCTATGAACAACGCTACCACGATTTCTTTTAATAATCTTCTTAGCCGAATGATTATTGATTCGATTTTTAGCAGCAACGTTAGAACCGTCTCCTTCTCTTAACGAAAAAATCTCTTTACTATTTGGTAATTTTTGTTCAGTATCAGCAGTAATCATCCGCCATTTTCTCTCTTTAGGTAATTTAATAACACTACTATCGTCCCAACCTTCCTCCATCCTTTTGATCCTATCATCAACCAAGCCACCTCTCAAGGTATCGGCCCAACTTTCCCTTTTTTTTAACGAATTTCTGATTAGGTTTCTAGACGTGCAAGAAGAATGAGTTGCTAGAAGAACTCGCGAAGGTGTCCTAGTTTTGATCATTGTTTTATTAAACGTTGAACTTTTCATCGAACTAGAAACTTGACTTTTTCCCACTTCGAGACTGTTCATGCTGTCACTATCGCTACAATCCCAAGAACTCGTTGTACCGTTCCTGCTGTATTTTCTTACAATATCGTTGTTTCTTGAATTGTTTGTCAATTCCTCTCTGACTTTATTAGCTCTCTCAATTATTTTGTTAGCTTGAGCTACGATCATTTGACGATTATTGGTCTGTTTGCCGATCCCACTTGCATGAGCTTTGCCACGACAGGATCTATGTAATACATAATGCGACGAAGAGTCCTTATCTACTTCGTCCTCGTTCTTACGCGACATTTTCAGATTGAACTCACGTGTTTACTAATAAACGATTCATTTTCATATGTTGTCAGGATCCTAAACCAGCCTCTTTTCTTCTCACCGATCCGATCAGTACTTGGATCTATTCCTTTGTAGAGTTGTCACAGCGATTCTTTCTACGTTTCTCAACGTATTCACGATTAATTATCGTCACAAACTTGTCTCACAAACAAACACGATGGAATGAATAATATTGTATAAGTCTAACGAGATCATTTCTGCGACGCATTAAATCAACATTCTTTACATTTCGCATTAACGATTAATCAAGAAAGATTTTTGTTTCTAAACTGAACATTTCACATCAAAATGATTTTAAATAGGTTTTAATCCTTCCTAAAGGACCGCACAATACCATCGTTCTTTGCTAACTTCTTGGATACGAGGACCGTGTGCGTACCTTCCTCGAGTCTCGACTGAAGTAACACGATCTCGCGGTAACAAGAGTAACTGGAGAGAAGGAGAAAAAGAAAACGAGAGAAGGAGAGAGAGGGGGAGAGAGAGAGAGGCAGAGGGAGGAGAAAGGGAGAAGGAGAGAGACTAGAACTCCTTTTCTTTTCGTTTCTTTTCTTCGCTTTAGCTTTGCTACGACTCCTCGAACTGAATAAGGAACTCTTTCTCTTCTTCCTCCTCTTCCTCCTCTACCCTCCACGCCCTTACGCCTCTAACTCACTTTCTATCCCTCTCGCATTGGCGTGAAAATACTACAGCCAAAAGTCTCTCATGGCCATTACTCTTCTTTCTTTTGCCATCTCTTTAGAGTCACTGATTACGTATATATTTAATCACATTCTAAGCTGTCACTTTGTTTTTAATAATTAAATATTGGAATATATGTAGAAAATGTTTATGAGAAAAGAAAATATAATACAATGCAATTTGTTTCATTTGGCGTCTACGTTAAATATTAAAAGTAGAGACAGAAATGATTGTAGAATTACGCTACTATTATTATAAATACATAGTATACTGAATACTTTCTCTCTTATGATTAATAAGGAAAAAAAAAGAACTTAGATTCATTGATGATATAAATTTATTTTCTCTTACAAAGACGTTCTACTAAAATTCTTCAAGGTAAAAAATATTCGATATAATATTATTCGCTGATTAAAACGGTCGATGATCCACAAGGAGAGGTCGTAGTACTCGTCGACTAATGTAAAACCGAACACAGTGTGATTTCTGAGAAACACTTCAGTCTCGTCTATCTATAGTTCATTCAATTGGTACGAACCAAAAAATTATAATGTTCAACTATGTTTTAATATAATGCATTCCTCTCGAGCTATGAAATGAAACAACTTTAACAATGAATTATTAAAAATTGAAAATTAAATTATATAATAAAATAAAATTAAGAAAGATTTGGAATAATGGAAAAATACGATTTTAATCGATTTATTCGATCGAAGAACTTATCGAGGAAAAAGATTCATCACGTATGATACATTGCACCAGAAAAAGGGGTGGGTATATCCGCGTGCACTGCACGTGCTACACGCAACGCGTGCGTGAACATTCAAGAGACATTTGTTGCTATTTTAAGAAAACTCCTAAAGCCACTGGATTTCATCTCACGAAAACTCATCTAGAAATTCAATAGGAACCGACGAAGAAAATTCATTAACTTTTTTCAATACAGTTACAAAAGATACTGAATAGAGAGTCCTTAAACAAGGACTAGTTAACATAACTAGACATTTTAGGGAGAAAACATATTAAAAAAATATTATTATACATTAACAACAAGTAGTTTACATCTTTAAAGTAAAGCAGTTACATTATTTTTTCTTTCAACAGCAATGTTCCAATGCTGTTCTGTCGGATCTAATCTGCGGATAAAATTTCAAGTCGTACACGTACGTATCATTTGTTTTTTTTTTTGCGAATGAATCTATAAACGATAAAGTTTACGTCTAATATCTTCGCACGGTTGCCATGTACCACTTATCACCACTTGTTGCCGTTATTTTTATGGCATTTCGATATATTCGATATCAACGATACGAAGTATCCGAAATACTACAATTTTAAGTTAATAATAATAAATAATTAATATTTATTTACGATTAGTTTCCAGCATGCAAAGAAATCATATAGCAGTTAATGCGTGTAATTACGAGTTGTTTTTCTATTCGTTATTCTATAATTTAATTATTTGCAGTAATCAATCTCTCTCTCTCTCTCTCTCTCCTTCTTAATGTTAAAGTTGATAATAATTTATAACTTTTCATGTTACTTAGAGTCCGATTTATGATCAATTTTTCACTTGCCACTTATGCTAGACGAGAATAGAAAAAATATCATGAAATTCTTACAACGTAGTATTGCAATACATTGCAATATCGTCCCCGAATCGCAATATTGCAACATGCATCTACAATGCACAGCATAATGGCTCGAGGCAAAAAGATATTTTTTTCTTTCAACGTTCGATGATGAACAACATCATCGTGTTTACACAAACGATCCACTAGTTTGCTTCAGAAATCCTAGTATACATGCATAATATAACGATGCTGGAGAACGATAACGACATAATCACTTACACGCAACGCGTACTCTGTAATTGTAGTTACGTAATGCGTCATTTACGTACAATGTCGATGTATAATCTACATTCCTATTATTACATTCGCGTTCAACCTACGAGGAAAGAAAAAGATAATAAAAATTGGATTTGAAAGTGATTGCGAAAGCAAATATAAGCATTGCAATTAAGTATTGTGTTTTATAAAAATGAGCAATGAAATTAAGAAGCAAAGAGAAACAATTGCTATTTATTGAAGAAGCCGGCGTCCTGACCGCACCCAATTAAACGATTACCGTCGTCGTCCTTTTTACACCAGCTTAAAACCTTGAACAGTCTAGTATGTTATGGATGCCTTGGCACACCCACTAAGAATTCACTTCGGTTCATTTCTTTTCAGACGAAACTACTGATGTACCTCACCGAGTGATCTTATCTAAATAAATGTGAAATTAATCATTTTCCTAGTGTCATACATAGAATACGTTTGATTTGAAGATCTTTTATTTTTATTTAGTAAATTTGGATATATTTAATTTTGAATCGATAGTACCAAGTTACTTTTCATTGAAGAAACGCCGCTAAGAGCAAGCACTAGAGAACGTTACCAAAGTATACAAGTACCGTCCTTACCGACACTCGGTAGAACAAACGATACTATTATTTATCCAGTTTAATACACGCCACCATAGTATCTCAATGCAACGATCCTGTTCTTCTCACCTAACATCACAGTCACACAATAGTAATTCAATTAGAATATTTTAATGCGACTCGACCGGACGTTTCAAATTTTCTCGCGTACACTTTGTCATCTGAAGACTTTCAATCTTTTTATTTTACAAATAAAATGATTATACCAAACATTGTTGGAATTATTTTCATTAGTTCTTTATCAGATTAGATTTATCCGAATCCTGACGCATTGTGCGATAACGTTGAGCCAAGTTTTTTTTATAGTTTCTTTATCTTTGATTATGAGATAAATGATGACACGTGAGAAATGTTCAGAGGAACAGAACAAAACCCATATAACGAACATTTACTATAAGTATATACCTTTCAGTCTGAAGAAATAACGCAAATAATATTTTATTTGATGAGAATAAAACTGAGGACAAATGTTACCGACTTCACAAGCATTGCTCTATGTCATCCTATTTTATTGTATTATAAACTTGGATCATGTAACCAAAATTTACTCGTGTTCTTCCCTTCTTTAAAAACAAGTTTGAGTACCGAGCCCAAATAAATATCTGTTCGTGCAGATGGTCAACTTAACGATCGATAAGTTACACATAAGAAAAGGGAGAAGAGAAATAACTTGTATAGCTGCATGGTTGAAAAGTGTTCGGTGCAAGTTTGGTCACCGTACAAATGCAAATGTTATTCATATTTTTAGATATAAGAGAGTAAAAAAATATCATGAAGAAAGAAATGATGAAAAACAACTAATATATGATAATACAACAGATTTTTCAACACTTCGAAGACGTAACAAAAATATACTTTGGTAAAAGTGTAATAAATAATTATCAAAATAAACATTGGCAAATTTGCGACAAAAACGTTAATTACCTTCAACGTCACTGCTTTTTTAGTTGTGTGCAACTAAAATCAATCAATATATATATGCAGTACATGTAAAAATGTCTCGACAAATAATTATTCAATAATGACAATCGGTTTGTTAAGATAGAAATAATTGTTTAAATATTTCTTAGTTTAATGATTAAGTGAAAAGTAAGGTTCGTGAGATTACAACTAGACTTGGAATGTTTGATAAAACTGTTTGCCAAGTAGAACACTACGGATGAAACCATACGACCTGTGTCCCATTAATACCGATGATTATGTATCGACCTCGGATGGTATATCTTATAAATAATAACCGTCTTGTTTAAATGATTTACAATAAAATAAAGGCTATATGATAAACTTTGAACGCTTTCTGTCGTATTGACGTTTTATAAAATCTCTATCTCTCTTTCTCTATTTATCGCTGCAAATAAGTAATTGACCAAGATAGCAAGGTTCTTTCCTCCTCATTTCACGTACATTCTTATATCGGTATTACGTCCGTTAACTTCAATGGAAACAAAGCGTTAAAGTACGAAGTCGGGATATGTACCGTTATGCGATTACTATGCCGCTCCGTCGTTCTAGAGAATGTGGGTGGGAAGTAAGCACCTCTATGATCTCTCTCTCTCTCTCTCTCTTCTTTTTTTTTATAACTCTATTATCGTCTGTTTTACTATTTATTCGGCAAATACAAATAAAAAATAGTTATCATCTAAAATTAGCAACATAATTGAATACAAAACGACTTAATACTAATTTATTCAAACAACTGACACACGAGTCTACAAATAGCTATTAGAATAAGGAAATTTAATAGAGTAACCCAATGATTTTTTTTGAATCATTTAAAAAGCGTGTTTCCTCGAGAACCGGTAGTCGATTGGTTAAAAAGAATAAATTAGTTACAGTGTCTCATTCCAAAATAGAGAAACGAAGTTTTCTAATTCAGATAATGAAGGCGTTGGACAGAGAAAGTAGACTACTGAATGGATAAAGGACTTACCGTATTCTGATGAAACCGCAGGCTACCGGATCGACGGAGCGTGCCACAGCGAATATTCGCAGGTGCCAACTTAACTTGCTGTCCATCGCTTCCACCTCGTCTTGATAATTCTGACAATTCCGCGACTGGCTGCACCTGTCGAATAAAGTAACATTATTATTATTATTATTGTTATTACAATATTATTTTTCTCCTTCTTCCTTGGAACGATCATTGGTCTAAGTTCATTGGTCTTATCTAATTCATTCAGAAAATCGGTCATGAATCTTGGACGATTATCATAAACGAATAATCTTAACTAGATTGTAGCCAGCATCTGGAACATAAAGGTTCCAAAATAACTCCAGTATGAGCTTATCTCTCTTTCTCTCTCGAATCGAGGCCGAATGTATCTACACCCACGTGCTCTTGACCTACGCACGAAGGCCGACAACATTCATTTATATATATACATATATATATATATATATTCAAAAATCCAATCAAAAATTAAATCGAAAGTATTGTATTTTCAATTACGGATTGACGTAATCTTCTTCCTTTACTTTTTATTAAATACAAAGAAAAAGGAATGATTTTATATATATATCATATGAGACATCTAACGCAGTTTAAAAACACGCGTGTCGTGATCGGTCGTGCGTACCTCTCAAGTGGGTGAGTAGGGAGTGAGGTGAATGAAGTGAGTAAGCGAATGCACGCACGCACGCACGCACAGGCCTGCATATATCGCAAAAGAGCACGTAAGCAGTACAGGAAGCAGGATGTGATGAAGAATGGAAAAGAAGTAAAGGAGAGAGGGAAGAGGGATTCTCGACGATCGCTATGACACAAACTAAACGCAAGCGTAACCCTATGCGAATTGCGTGACGAAGGGGACCCAAAATCTAATGTCACGTCACGCGTCGTGTCAATTTTTTCTCCGCATTAATCAAATAATTATTATTTTTCTTTAGTTTCCCTTAAACAATGACGGTATAACTCATGGCTTGTTTTTACTTGCCATTTTTAATTCTTTTTTATCGTCCAGTTTCGATATGTTTAATCATTGTGCGGTAAACTAGCTTGTATCATTTTTTTTCTACTCAATTTTCGTCATTATATAAAGAAAGATGAAAGGATTCACGGATGCTGGAGCAAGATCTTGTTATTTTCGATAAACCTTTTTCCCTACCAAGCGATTATTTTACTTTGCCAAGTATAGTCTTATTACGGAACGTGACTCATAATCCCGCTATATTTGGTTGGTTCCAACGGTAGTGGCAATGACTACGACGACGACGACAACGACGAAAACGATGACCTCTTACAATAGCTAGAAAACACCGTTTCTTTTTCTTCCTTTCTTATTCTCCTTTTCCTCTTCACGTAACGACACACCCACTTATTTACGTGTTTATGTCTGTTACACGTTGCGTGCATCGACTTATTTCTTCAATTCATTTTTTCCTTCGAAAGGAGGGAAAAGCTTTAAAAAATTGTTAAATAAAAAAAAGGGGTCACGATAAATAATATAGAAAAAAAAATTCAATAAACGTTACGATACATTTAATAAGGACATTCAATCTTCCTACATGAATGTGAGTGTGAGAGTACGCAAAACAAAACTGAAAAAAGATAACTCGACTTGATCCAGTAATACTACCAACCGGTTCCTATCTATCGCACAATTTATCATAGGATGAATCATTGAATTAGGCCAAATTACATCTAAACCGTGATTACTATGAGAAAAGTAAAAAACACGGGGTGTGGTGAAATATTTAGATTACTATCTTAAGATATTCCTTCGGCGATATCTGTTAATCGAAAAAACAGAATTTCTTCTTATCAAGCATCGAAGTAGGATGCCAAAAAGAGAGAAAGGAATACACTGAGAGAGAGAAAATTAATTTTATATATGTAACGAAATATAATCTCTGCTGTCTCTGTTATTTTTCAAGATATATTGGATTAATGAAATATATTTTTAATTACTTCCCCTGACTATATGGATAAAGTGAAAATGAAAAAAAGACTCGAGAAACGGTCCCGTCACGGTCTCGTCACGGTCCAAGAAGAGAATACTCCAGTTAAATGGCTCGTATTCTTTACGATAGAGTGCTCTATAACAAGGAACGTGTCGTAACTTTGTGCCTATTCGAGAGAAACTTAACGAGAGAGGTGAAGTATATAGCATATCCGCCTCTTTCTCGCGAAATTGTTTACTTTGGCGAATATCCAGAAACATCCAGAGAGTCTCGAGAAAAAGATGGAGAAAGAATAAAAGAAAGAGATGAAAAGAGAGAGCACGACACTCTTCTCTTGCTTTTCCAGCTTTGATTCTTCTTCCCGCTGCAGTTCTTTCTTCATCAGAATAAACAATCGACATAATGAGGAATAGCGGGTGCGTATTTATGTGTGTTGTGTATAACGAGGAAAAAAAGAGGGAGAATGGGGTGGAAGAAGAAAGGAAGGAAGGTATTATTAAAGAGCATCCAATTGTAAAGAGAAGGGGACATGGTACCAGACGATTCGTATTAACTCACATTAACATTTCGATGGGGATGATAAAATTTCATCTTAAAACAACGAGCTAAATACTATCGAGAAGATTAGAAGATATGAATTTTGTTGAAAACATTCTATTCTACTGCTTAAATATACAATTGAATAATTAAAAATTCTCAATAATATTAACTGGTAAAAAGAAAGAAACTTTATTTGACAACATATCTTTCAGATATGAGAATACTTTAAAGAGAGAGTAGTCTGGTAAAAACAATCACTTTCGCTTATTGTATGTTAATTCTTCGCACCTAAAAGTGCATTCAACTTTGCCGTCAATACCTCACACATTGTTAGTCAAAATCCACTCATTTCGTATGGTTACTACACGTCATTACGTGACATAAACATTTCAATGTTGTCATATTTTAACTATGCAATGTATTCATTCGGTATAAGTATTAGAAAGAATAAAAATAGACAAAAGCACTATCCACGTTACTAATAAAAACTGACTTACCTTCACTGTGACGCTGCTGCCAGATCCTTTGATGAGATCGATGATCTCTTCCCTAGATTTATCGTCAACATTGATTCCATTAACTTCGATAAGTCGGTCACCTGGTAAAAGACCAGTGTCGTTGTTATGCTGGACTAGAGTACCAGGTTCAGCGAAAATAACAGGCCTCATTTGCGTAACACCACTGACAGCACGTTCGACGACAACGGCACGACGAAGGGAAAAACCAAAATCGTTACGAGGAGGTGGTTGTCTTTGGATCGTCAACTCTCGTGGTTCTGGAAGTTCGAGAGGTACGATTTCCGGTAGCTGAAGTTCGACTCCTTGTTCCTCGAAAGAAGCTGAAGATCGCCATCTGGAGAAACCCTGAGATTCGCCAACAGGCGAGAGACTGAACGGTGGGGTAGCAAAACTCGAATTAGTCGTGTCCGTCAATGAATCAGCCGACACACTGGCACTCGTTACCACCTAAAAATGCAATATCATACGAATTCAAGCTTAAAATTCTTCGTCATATTTCATCAATAATGATGATAATAATGATATTTATACCTGGAGTAGCTTCGACTCGGCTGGGTGGTGATGATGATGATGATGATGCTGCTGTTGCTGTTGCTGTTGCTGCTGTTGATGATGTAATTGATGTTGCTGTTCCTGCTGTTGTTGATGATGATATAAATGTTGATGGTGAATAGGAGCCTGTTGAGAAGATACTCGCCAAGATTGAGCGTCCTCCTCGGAGGGACTGCAAATTTCGTCCTTTGAAAGACCAATAGCCATTGCACCTAAGCTCGGTGAGTGCGTAGGTGGTACATTCTGATAGGCTATCACTTCGTTCTGCAAAGTGTTCCTCACCAACAAATTACTAGCCTCTTGGTAACCACCTTCGTTCCCGTTCGGTAAAACGATCTCTTCCGAAAGGACATTGATGGTACCACTGGTGATACTTAATCTAGGTCCTTTTAATATCCCTCTTTTTGGGGGTTTTGGTGGAAGAGGAGGAAGATTCTTGCCGGAGAGTCCACCAGCATTCGTCGTCGTTGTACTTAAAGAGGTCAACGATGTCTCCGACGAGTCACTCTGCGTCAAACCATCGGGCGTTCTCATAGTCCAACTCGAGCCTGTACTACCACCGCCCACCGCCGTATTTCCTGTTCCACCCGTAGTATTCTGCGCGTTCTCCAATAGATTCCGATCCAAATGAGCAAAGAAAGACGCACTATAATCAGCCGTTATACCGCTAGGTAGTTTTTCCTTTTCTTTTCTGCGCCCTGGTATCTTCAAAGACCTTCGAACCTATCGGAACAAAAATGCTACGCTGTTCTTTCTTCTTTTACCCTTTTCCTTGTCAATTACAATAGCCATTTTCAATATAGCTACTTGAATTATTTAATAGTTTTTTGTTGCACTTGCGACTATGTGACATTTATGACATCCCAAACCGCAGCCCAAACCACGAAAGCATATCAAAGGATGCGAAAGTTGGTGCGAATGGTTGGTGCGAATTTATCTCTTTCTTTTTGCATCTTCATATAATTTTTCCATTAATGTGGTAAATAACTTATTAATCGATGTCTTTTATCGATTTCACAAGGTTGAAACATTATCAGATAACCGCTCTCTTTTTTTATCGGTATTAGGAACTGGCACGCTGGAGGAATCAGATATGAAAAATCAAACATGGTCGCTTAGTGCCCGACGATTAGCCGTATATAAATAGACTGTATTTAGTTCTTTTAAGAAAAAATGATAACTCTCAAGCAGGTACTAATTCTGCTCAACGTAAATTTACAGAAGGAGAGAGAGAGAGTTTATCAGGCGGGTCAAATCATTAAATTCGGAAAAAATGAGAATTAAAATAGTGATATCGTCAGCTTTACAGCACTGTATTTACAAACCTCGAATTTGCGAGAAAGTCCACATGAAATAAATGGACAAGTGTTAATGAGCGGTGATATTAATTGTAAATGTTCCTGTAAAGTTGCTTTAGGTGAAAAGTGTAAGCACATAATAGAACTTCTTCTGTATTGCTGTCAGTAAGTTTCTATATAATATATATTTATATAAGTTAGAAACTTACGAGAGATTTACAAGAGATTACTTTAGAGTTTTAGATTTTTTACTAATTTTTCCTACGCTACACCATGTAAAGCTCTCACGTTTTACAATTTTGACCAAGAGGAGGCACATTACCGATGTCAGTTCCCAATATCCGCTAACGTCAATATGTTATCAATGTGACACATGTATATAATTATCTATTTCGTATTATTGTTAGAAACTTCTTATGGAGAAAAAAAAAATATAAACGATCCGAATATAACGTGAAACAAAGTAAAATTGGTAAGTCTTCCGCGTGACTCATACGCATCGTCCAATTTGAATTCCTACTTCCGTTTAGTAGTAAACTTATAATTAAAAGCGATAGAGTCTGATGTAAAAGATAAAATCGACCGATTATAAAGTGGACTCATTCTATAATATAATTCTATCTAATTATTCCGCAAGCACAATCTATATATTCAATTTTAACAATAGTCCAGTCCTTTTAGCATTTTAACGAGATGTTGCTTCGATCTACTTGAAAAAAAATTTGGGAGGTCGAGAATGTGGTCATTAAGAGGTGCATTATGCATCTGCTGAAAGTGTTTTTCTCGTAAATCTTTACTTATATCTTGGAAACTAATAGTTTTGAGTGAAAAATTCACTGAAAATAATTTGTTCATTATGAAATTTCCTTTAAAATGAAAAAAGTGCGGTAAAGTTCAATAGTTTTCTAAAAAGCTAGATCAATTAATTGCTATAATCAATTACATCAATTACATAAATTACATACACATACGCGTTGAAATTGCTCGTTTGTTGTTATACATTCATATCTATCATATAGATCTCACCTCATCGAGTCGTAGAAGTTCTTCAGCAGACATACTTCCTCGATCTCTTTTCTTGACATCCTTCCTTTCCTTTTTTTCCCTCTTTCTCTTCTCCTTATCGTCCTTCTCCGTAGCCTTCTTCATGAAGTTGAACATTTTCTCGCTCGCGCGACACCTCAAAGACGATGCAGCACGTTCGACCAGCTGAGAAGACGACGACGGTGATGATGATGATAACAATTGCTCTTTCTTTCTCTTTCTCATTAATATAAGTATAACAACTAACGAATAAACGTAGTACTCACCGCCGATACGAAGGTAACGTTTTTCTCGTTTTGAAAAATTGCGCGCGACTCGTCATCGACACGCGCGCGCACGCACACAGCATAAGCACTTGGAACAAATTCACGAACGCGTACAAAATACGCGCCTCGACATTGGTTAGTCGAGAAGAAAAGTGATAGGTTGCAGGTGGATGGTGGGAGATGAGGGTAAAGGAAGGTGGTAGAAGTGTGTGTGTGTTCGAGAGCGAGAGTAGAGTAGAGTAAGAGAGAGAGAGAAAAAAAAAGAGAGAAAGAAAGAGAGAGAGAAAGGAATAGAGTAGAATTATTGAGCCAACAAGAAGGTAAATTCGAGGAATCGTTGCTACTCAACGATCGTCGTGGTCGAAGTCGTAATCCTAATCGTAGTTGTTACTGTTATCGTTTCGTCGCGAACTGAGAATAAACCGCAAGGGCGTGAACCACCGGCCGGAACAACTTCCTCTTGTGTTTTCTTCATGGTCGTAACAAACTATGCAGAAATGACAGTCATCGTCGATGACGACTGCGAATATTTCCGCGAAATAATGTCACTGACAATCTATGCCGGTATATTCGATGAAAACGATGCGGTGATTGGTTCGATGATTACCTCGATTAAAGGCAGAGTTCAGTTCGTTGATTCGTCAGATCCCACGCGCACACGTGCGTATCTAGCGAACAAGGTATATCGCATCTACTTTCGCTGTGCACTTTGCGTTTTCTATGTTTTCATCATTCTCTAAAGCACTCCTAGTATATTCGTAATGCACCGCGACATTATTGCGTAAAGAACGCGAGAAAGGAAGCGAGAGAGAGATAACGCGTTGAGTACCTCTCTCTCTCCCCTCCCCCCTATCTACTTGTCACTTTTCACCGTGTACCTTTCTAGTTCTCAGCGGCAGCGCCAATCGATCGTTCGTATTTCAGTTCGCCCATTCGTTCGTGTTCGTCGTGTCGGGTGAAAAGCGAAAAGGAGAAAGAGAGAGAGAGACTGAGAGAAAGAGAGAGACAGAGAGAGAGAGAGAAGGAAAGAGAAAGAGAATGATGTACATTTAATTGTAAAAGGCTAAGCAAAAAGACGAATTTTCCGTTCTAGTCAGCCGGCGTTGTTTTGCTTAACCGTAGTAACTCTTTATTTCTTAAAAAGGAATCAACGACTTGGTTGATATTAGGCATCGAAAAGAGACAGGAGCAACAACCACCAAGCGAATAGCACCAACGTTATATTCCGAATATGTGTTGTGTTGCTCATTCTGCTACACTTACGCACTAACCGCAATGAACAAGGAGAGATAACTAGCGACGCCGAGATGCCGTGTCGTTACACGAACAGCACTTTCTTCCTCTTCCTCTTTTCGTTCACGCGAGTCCTCGTGCTCGAAGACGACTTCGCACTCGACATCGGCTCTCTCTCTCCTTCTCTCTCTCTCCCTCTCTCTCCTCCTCTCCCTCTCTCACTCTTGTTTCTTCCCCTCACATTAGTCGGTCGTTAGATCGCACAGACAACGACGACGACGACGACGACGCTCGTGCCAGGTCAGAATCGACAGCGTAGATAAATTTCTATTTAGAATCGAGTGGCAGCAACGACTGACCTGTGCGTTCGCGACTAGCGCGCCGTTCACCGCTCACCGTCGCGGACGCCGGTGCATCGTCGATTCTCCCCGCAAATGCATCAACCATTTCCGAAAGGAACCGAACACCGACGAATAAGAATTCGCGCGTGCGCCTTTCACTCGACCATTACTCGAGAATATATTTTTTTAAGGTTATGCACTACTTCGAGGTCCAAACTTCTTCGATCGATAACGTACCGACATTGAAGAAATTATCTTCATTATTTTGAAAACAACATTTTATCTTATTGTCAGCTTTCTTTGCGATTCAATACGTATGTTTTCTACTATAAAAATTGTTTTTTTTTTCATTCTTTTCGTAAAAGTAAAAGTATATAAGCTGTTTTATTAATTAGCACAATTCTTTGCGATTGAAGATATCGGTCGGTAGATGTCAGTATTTTCAAGAAACACGCCTCTTCGTTTCTTATCAATCGATAATGTTCTTTTAAATCATTCGGTAACGATACCTCGACGACTTGTATTCGAGACACGATGTTGTATCGTCGAATATTAAAAACATGTGTTCTTGCGATGAAGAAAAACACGGCAATGAGTATTGTTCGCACTGGGTACAACGTTGTCACGACTATTAGTCAAAATTTAACGATTAATCGTGGTTTTACTAATAATTCTTCTACAAACTGTCCGACCATTAGCGAGGTCGTTGAGAAATGGAGACACCGGTTTGAGAACGAGGCTATACCAGAACCCGTTGAATCAATTGAGCATATCGTAGCGCACGTCGTAGATTTAAAAAAGGTAGAAAATATTGTCATTTCGTATCTATCAAAATTGCACATAACTTCCAAACTAATCTAGGGTAGATTTGGTTTTACCAAGGATGCCTTGTTTTTCAACCTGTATAAAATTGCATGGGTCTATCAGTGGTCTCCTCGGAAACCTCTACCAGTCATGTGAAAAAAGTTAAAAATCGCTGTTTTAATTAAACAGTCCATGGTATCCACATATGATAGTTCTATTTTTCTCGCCAATTTTTAACGCCAACAACCTAGTATTTTGTTCTCTTTTTTTCAAATAGATTTTCTTTACAGTTCTCATTTTATTTCCAGCTTTTAGATGTCACAAATTTTCGAGATAAACGACTTACGGAAGATCAATTGAACGAGTTAGAGTCACTTTGCCAATGCAGATTGTCCAGGTAAAATGTGATAACAGTATAAAAGGATAAGATAAATTTTCTATACGTTCTTTATATCAAATTGTATTGCGTAATTTCATGAAAACAAAGTCCTACAGGATGCCGGTTCAATATATAATCGGTGAATGGGACTTTCGAGATATTACCTTAAAATTAGTTCCTCCAATATTTATTCCACGTCCGGAAACAGAAATAATAGTGGATATTATTTTAAAAAGACTGAATCATTTGCTAGAAGTAGAAGAAAAAGCTCATTATGAAATCCTTGAAATCGGTTGTGGTTCTGGTGCGATATCATTAGCACTGGCACACTCCTCCGACAAGGTACACTTCATTTCGGTGCATTAATTAATAATTAATTAATTAATAGTAATAGAAAAACTCCAAGAATAATTATAGCGTTATTACAGGTGATTTAAATAAACGGGATAAATGTAGTCATTGAAAAAGTAGTTCAGAGTAAATTTTCATACTATTCTAGGTCAAATGTATAGCAGTCGATAATAATCCGCATGCTTGCGATTTAACAAAAGAAAATTGTAGCAAGCTTGGTTTGCGGGAAAGAGTGACTGTAATACAGGCAACATTGGAAGAAGATGGAACATTAAAATATTCCGACGGTACCAATTTAGAAGATAAAAGTTTCGATTTTATCGTTAGTAACCCACCGTATGTGCCAACCAAGGACATATTAAAATTAGAGCCAGAAATAAAAATGTACGTAATTCTAGAATTTAGATAAGGAAGGATACTTTTTAAGATTAGACTCTTACTTTTTTCGTATATACACAGTTATGAAGATTTAAGGGCTTTAGATGGTGGAATAGATGGATTGAAGATCATTAAACCTCTTATACAATACAGTGCCAACGCATTGAAACCTGGAGGTCGTCTCTTTATCGAAGTAGATCCAGTACATCCTGAATATATAAGCTTCTTCGTGAAAAAGTACGATACTCTGAAGCTGCATTACGAGCATACTTACAAAGACTTTTGCAATAACGATCGATTCGTCGAAATATCTAAAATCGTGTAAAAATACTTTATTTTGATATTTCTTTGAAATGAGGAGCACTTTGTAATATACTCGTTTCATAATTTGACCTATGATTTAACTCGTATCTTATATAATAGGAATATAACAATTTTGTATAAAACAAATGATATAGGATAATATTTAGGTATTAAATAGTGTTTAAATATAATCAACAAAGTCTCATTACTTGTTAATCAAATTCATTTATATTTTAATCGTAAAACGTATTCTCTATCACGACAGTGCTTCGATAGCCTGTCGGTCGTCAATTGAAAATTACTTACAATCATTTACCTGCGAGAGATCGAATCATGGTATTTACAATGATACGTGTGTTTAAGATTAATCAAAATAACATGAAAGTTATATTAATCGACCAAAGCCACAATGAACAATCTTACGTATTTGTTTTATGCTGGCATAAATACAAATATGTAATATATGCTAACGATTAGTTAGCCAACGAAATTAGTTAGTAAATTCGACGAGTGATTTTCTGTGTTAGAATCGTTAAATAATAAATTTTCTATCGCGGAGAGAACTTTTCAAGTTCTTTTTTAATACTGCTGATTAAAGGTACCGCTGGATCTTCTGGTAAGAGTTGAGAATCCGTTAGAATACGTTTAGTATCAACTTCTGGTAAATTAGGCTTATGAAACGGACCAGCACTGAGTGGTCTCGAACCCCAAGGACCACCACGTGGATGATTCGAGTTACCAGTTTTAGGAATGTCTTCTATTAAATTTCTTCTTGACACGGACGTTCGAGGTCGAATATTTAATTCTGCCAACGTTGTCGTTGTCGGACTAAAAATCAAGGAAGTATTATCAATTTGAAAAAGAAGAAGATATAACGATGAAATTTGTCTACTCGTAATAATTGATTAACCTGCTCTGCCTGCCTTCGGTAAATATCGCGAGAGCATCCGTCGTGCGTACGGCAGAGTTCGGACGCGTGTTCGTCGTTTGGAATTCTCTAGGTTTGGGCTCTCTACTTCCGAAGAGACTGAATGAGTCCTCGAGGAGTTCGTGGAGCCGTCTCCTAGCACGACCCACGGGACCACCTGATCCGACAAAGACCTGTTCGACGTCTGATATTTCGGATGTACCGTTACCTGACAATAATGCAAAACTTTCGAGAGAATGCACGACCAGATAATCATTTCCTTTTATTTCATTAGCGAAACCGTTATCGAGATAATTGAAATATCAATATCTTTTATAAAAAGAAATTCTTTTTTTTCAATAACGGTTGATTCGCTTTTATCTCACATCAATGTAAACATGAAAAAAAAGCAAGTGTCGCACCTTCAGTAGATAGTCCTTGTCTCCTTAGAGTCCAAACGATAGGTCCAACGACTCCAGGGTCTCTGAAAGTACTGGCTGCTCTCATTAAAAACGGCTCACCCACTTTTTCGTTTCTTTGATTAACAGCATAGTCATTGTTCCTGCGTCTTCCACTTTCGGGACTATCTTCGTCTAAATGCTTAACCTAGTAAGGTAAAAGATTTGTCTAATATGTCTTGTACTAAAAAGAAACGAAAGATCACAACTTACTGTTACTGGCTCGAGGACTCTAGAAAGTGGTTCTACACTTCGCATACTCGGAAATTGTTTGCAAGAAGGCATGGACAGATAAGAACGCGGCGAGGCAAGAATTTCTTCTTGTCTCGGGTAACCATTTTCAAGAGATTCCAACATCTCCGTATGATCAGCAATAGTATCCATTGAATCTGGAGTTCTTGGTGGATCGATGGCGTTAGTTCTCATCATTCTACCCTGGCTAACTCTGTAAATCGTCGTTAGAAGAAAAAACTTGAGAGTTCGTTGGGTTCGTGCATTTTGTAAACGTATTGTTACCTTGTTTTTCTCAAAGGTTGGTCCTCGATGCTCCAAGGACTAGCTACAACAGGTTTCTTAGATTCCTCCTCGTTGTCCGTGGAAAATTCGTCAATGCTACGATGAAGACTGTCGGTGGTATCAGGAGTTCTCGAAAGAGTTCTTGGAGTTTGTCTTTGACTGGTACCGTCGATCTTTCAAGAAAATATAACTTTAAGGGACGTACGAGGCTGACACGCAATTTGGATATTCACTTTGACTCTAACAATCGATATCGTCATGCCAATGAAAAGAGAGAATAAATTCATCTTCGTAATAGCTGTCCCCTTATTCTTTTACAATCGCATGTAAACGTTAATACGAATATCATTTCTATAATCTCCACTTTGAGCCCTTCAAATTATTCCGTCCCATCACGCAAACGGAAACTTTTATACCGATAATTTGCGATTAAAATGAATCAAACCCTAGCCATTCATTTTATTGATACATTTGCATTTAAATTACATTAGGTCTATTTTAAATATTTCCAAATTCGTTTAATGTGATTAAATAAATATTCTTACCTTGCCTTCTGAGTCAGGCGTTAAGAAGGTTGTGTTGTCAATACCGGAAGATGCTAGAACATAATCACGTTCCTTTTTAAGTATACTTTTATTCGGTGGTGCTACGACAGCACTGTGAGCAGCTCGTTTCTTCTTGGCTATTAAAACCAAACCAGTTAGAAGTAGGACTAATAAAATTACAGCAGCTCCAGCAGCTCCAACGAGCAACCAAACGTCTCTTTTTCTCGAAAGAGCTAAGGGTCTTGTCTCTTTTATATATGCTAAAAAGGTATCATTTTTCAAATAAACCCTTCTTGTTATTAATTTTATATTTTAGTTTTGTGTACTCACGTTCGCTTCGAATAATGACTGGTACACCAAGTTCAAGAGCAACTTCCTGAGATGAGAGTAGAGCCATGTCTCTGGCAGCCGTCTCGGCTGGCACAGGTTTTCCACCAAGATGAACTGAATAAATCAATCTAGTACCTTCGCTCTCTATCGTGCTTGTATTGTGCATTCTTACTTGTACGATACCATCCAAGGAGCGTAATTTTGATGAGTCGATTTTGACAGTCGAATCGATATTGCTTTTTTCGAATGACTTCGATGACGAATTATTAGCTGTTATGTCATCGTCTTCATCTTTCTCCAAACTTGTCAATAACATTTTCTTCAATCCAAGATAGTTCAAAGTCGATTCTATTTTTTGTGAATACTTTCCATCGTCTTGAAAATCTTTCTGATTTTGATTATTATTCAAGATTTCACTTTCGTTATTTCGAAATTTTGTGGAGAATTTTCTTAAACTTGTTGCTGGAATCGTTAGATTTTCTCTCAATGACTTTTGAAAGATCGTACCAGTTGTCTAAAATAGTATGATTTTGTTATTATATATCTGAGATTCGTGTTCGTTAAGTTGCATTATTTTTGCATATAATTACCATTTGTTCGGTAGCTCTGCGAGCTCTAGGATCAGTTGAAAGAAGACCAAGATGACGTTGTTGTTGCCTTGAAAATGCAATTCGATAGAGACGAGCCAATTTTAACTCAATCTTCTGTGGTACAGATTCCCCAGCTCGTAAAACGGTTAATAACCAATATCTGTTTTTGCATAAATACGCGATGAAAAAATAAATACACGAATGAAATCCTTCCATGCAATTAGATTATATCAGATCAGATGAAACTAGGACAAATAACAGACAAAAATATGTATAGGAATTAACATTAATAACCTGGGTCCAGGATCTTCGCCAATCAGAACCCCAATGTCTTGGTCCTCGTCGTCATCCAAACGCGGAGTTGGATTAATGCAAGTCGTACATTCAGGTACCCGAGGAATTGATCCATATGGTGGTGCAGGTACCGAAACATCTTTATCATCGCGATCATTTGGAGAATAGATAGTGACCGTATGATGAATCGTTCTAGTCTCATAGAAAGTCAAACCTTGATTTGGATCTACCCATGGTGGAGCATCATCTATACCAGTCCAAAAAAAATCTTGCAGATGAACTCGACGACCGGGTAGATGCTCAATTAAGATTATCTCATCTTCTAAAATCAAAAAACACAAGTAACATTGAAATGAACGAATTAATGATATGCAATAATATTATATGTATAATGCCATCGAAGAATTATTACCATTATGCTAATGCGAAGAAAAAATGAATGACTTAAAAGTATAATATTATAAAAGAAAAATATCTAGATAAGTTTTAAAATGATGAAGATTACGTACTCCAATATGCTAGACGGATAGGATAAAAGAGAGCAATGACCTATACCTCGAGGAGGGTAAACTCGTATCACGACAACGCTAGGGATGAAACAATCGTTCACGGAAAGAAAGCAAGCGCGCCTGCCTGACTGCCTGTTTGTCTGTCCTTTAATCACGCGATCTCGTGACAAAATATTGGCCTTTAAACAAATCCTAAGAAGCAACACTTTATTTTCATTGTGCAAATAGCTATGAAAATATGAAGTATCTATATAATAAGTATAGATATAGGAAGTTGATCTATCTCTCAAATTACTCATCACTCGAACTGAAAATCATTGACCCCAAATTTTCGGCTATGTATATTTCTATATCGATGCACGAATACAACGAAATTCAATGAAACGAGCGAATAACTATAAAAAATGCAATCATCGATATGTATACAGGTGTATACGCTTAGTATATTTTCCACGGGTATATTTTATGCAATATTATTCTACTTTTTATTAAAGATAAAAAGTCTAACTGGGTCGAACAAGAACTTTTATCTTTAAAATAGTTAAAAGTTTACTTTTATCTAAAAACTATTTCTCCGTGTAATCTTTCGAGACAATGGTGGGACATCTAAATATCGAATCTCATTAACTTTTATTTATATAAGCCGACTTTATTATAAACTGTCCTATCAGGCAAAGTCCATTCTTTGATCGTTTCTTTTTTCTTTTTTTTTTTGCGCTTTTCTACGCCGCTAGGACGACCTGGTTTTACGGTCGGTTTGCGTTTCCGGTCCGGAAACTTCGCCGAAGTGTTGTCGTCGCAACGTCCAACGTAATTTCGTCGTACGCATTGGAATGAAAAACGAAATCTTAATCGAATCTCGATATCCATCATTTTTATTTACCAACCCCGGAGTTGGATAACTTTTATTTGATTATTTTTCAATAATATTTCCAATAAAAATGACAAATTCTCCGTATCCTTGTTTCATGTTTTCCTTAATAATCCCCTCTTCGAATTGTCATCACAAATCGTTGAAATTTGTTCACATTTTTAACAGCATATACGTATTACCATCAGCCTTATGTGCACCACCCAGCAAAGATATTTTTAGACGGCAATGGTCAGATGTTAAATCAATAGAAAACTGAGTTCCTATGGTGAGAATCGGTGAAATTGATTTTGATTAACCCTACGTTAAGTTATGCTTTTCTACCAGATCTCCCGAGATGATAAGCTTTAGTCATTAAGGATTTTCGCATAAAAATCAAAGGAGGGGTAATAAATAAATTGAATAATACAATTAAATTGTATTGAGGCTCGAACACATATTTGCTTATTAAAATACAATAATTCATATTTAATAATAGGATTATTTAAGTCAAAAATCTCATTGAATTTATATTGAAAAGAAACAAGCATATTGTAGAGTATATATACCTACTCTTCCATTATTTTTAACTATCGAGATATTAATTGATGAAGAAAATTAAATAATCTGTATAATCCCTATATAATATATTAATAATAATTAATGTTAATACGATTTTCTTAAGAAATAGTATTAACCAAGTTAAAAATAAATAAATTATTTTCTCTACTTTGTCTGATTTCCTTCTGAACGTTGTTGTCAATGGAATTTCGATAGGAAGGAAATATAAATGAATGAAATATGTATATAAAATATAGAATCTTCTAACGAATGGCACGCGTCCCACGTGTAGGTATTGCGCCGATAATAATATCGATTACCTGGCGCGCACTTGCGGCAAGTGTTGAATTACTTAAGTCTACCTTCCAGGTAACTGTTTAGTTCTAATCGTAAGAGAAGGGAACGTCAAATGCGTAAATTAATGTACGCCCTTGATGAAATTAAAAACGTAAATGATATAAACATTTTAATATGTATCGTTATATGTTTAACACACAAGACATGGATGTAGTTTTTAATTATGCGAAGAAAATCGATCGAGCACGTGTATTTCCCACGGAATCCTATACAATCTTTGTCTCTTTTTCTTTAATGGCAAAATATTATTCACAAATCAGTTACTGATTGAAACTTGAGACCGTTTAAATCATTCAACGTTATGTTATTTGCAAATTAATAATATTGTAAATATTCGCAATATCGATTAATGCACGTTTGTAAGGAAAAAAAGTATGATATTTTATGCTTTTATGCTTGAAATCATTGTTTGAAAAATACTTGGTGTAAAACTAACCAGCACCAGGTGGGAGAGTAGCTTGAACCCTCAATGTGGCAGAAGTTTGTAAAACCAAGATCACTATTTGCACGACAGCACCAATGGAAGCGGAAAATGCTGTTCGTACGAAAGTCCAAAGTAGCATCGCGTTGGCCGATAAGCGGCCGAGCTCGTGGCCAGGCACCGCTCAACTAAACTATGATCGGTACAAAAGACCCTTGTTATACCCTTTCCACCTCCACTTTTACCTTACAATTTATCTACACTCCACGACACTACTATAAGACAAGAATGATATTTTTTTCTTCCTAAATCAACTACAAGTTTTTTTTTTCTTTTTTATTAATACCACTTGTAACATTCTTCTAATTGATTCTTCCTATCTAAAATAATAAGTTACTATGATATTAGGTAAGAATATATTCAGAAAACACAAAGAAAAATAAAACAACGATAATTGTTTATATTTATCTCTTTTTAATCATTACCATACGGAACCGTGACTTACAAATCATGCTGAATCGTGATCCTTTCGGTGTGAGAGAGAGAGAAAGAGAGAAAGAGAGAGAGAGAGAGAGAGTCTTTACATGTCCTGTTGTAATGCGTGTAATGTTTCTTTACGAACAAAAAAAAAACAGAAAATAAAGTATCATTATCGTTATAATCTTCCTTAATTTAATCGTTATCATGGAATTCATTTGAAATCATTATCGTACTTATATTCCGTGTAATAACGTGCTAAATAATGCAAATATAACGTTAATTCAATATATGAGAGTAATAGATCGGACACTTTAGTAAGGAAAAATAATAATAATAATACGTGGTGTTTTTTTTTTCTTTTTTTCGTTTTCGCATACGAAGCGACGAAAAAAGAAGGTTCGTTTTTTTCTAGTTTTCTTTTTTCTCTCCCGTTAAAGGAAAAAAATATAATGTACAATATAGTCTATAGGTATACGAAGTGCGAGGTACAATAGAAGGCCCAATATTCGCCATCGCTCCTACCTCTCCAACCCTCCAACCCCCATTTGCCGTGTGCATATACACGTACATATATTACGTACGATGCATTGTATGGAAATAATCGGCTGCACACACGTGCGCATTCTATTACACAATCAACGTATATTTATAAGCGCATTAAAACATGATTGTCGAATATATATATATAATATCTATTTACAAAAATTATTTACAAAATGATTTTATTATATATATATATAATAAAAATTTTACTATATCCCATCTGATTCGTGTCCTCGATATTAAAATACATTGATGCAGAATATATGGCCACGGGTTCGTACCATCATTCAATGAAACGCGCGCTAACTATTTAAAGTCGTAATTGACAGACGATAATTAAATTACGACACGCGACGACATTAATATTATCACATACAAACGTTTTATACCACACATACTACTATTAACTACTATTACACGTGTTCTCACATAGAAAATTTCGTCGATGAGAAAAATAAATCTATATACAATGTTAGATTATCGACGAATGTGGCCGATCGTTGGAAGTATACACATACATATTTATTTTTTGATCGATAAATTTACAAACATTCTTCTTTTGTTTCTCGTTTTTTCTTCGAGAACGGTCAGTGGTAAACGATACAAAAAAAAAATTAAAATAAAATAAAATAAAAAATAAATTATACATCTTTAGAGCGCCGCGGTGTAAAATTTATTTTCATTATTAAAGGCACTTTTTCTTTAGTAGTCGGAGTCTTTTTTTCTCGAGACTCCTTTAAACACCGCTTTATAATAAAAACGAATACAACAACAACTTTACGAAAATGGCAGTGCCGAGAGTCAAAGTGAAGTACAGCCAACCAGGGCATTAACTTTTCAATTTTCTTTTTTTATTTTTAATTACTAACTTTTTTTTTTTTCAAACCGCAGACCAGCTGCGCTCGGTGGGTCGTGTGCTCTGATTCGCAGAGAAAACGAACGGAATAACAGCCAAAAAATTACTAGAGAGAGAAAGAGGGACAAAAGAGAAAAGGTAGCAGGTAGAAGGAGGAGAAAGAAGAAGAAGAAGAAGAAGGAAAAGGAAAGGAACGCGAAGGAAAACGCGATTCCCAATTTAACAAAATTAAATTATCAATATTGACATATCGGCGAATATATCGTCGTTTAAATAACTTATAATGGTTTCTCGCATATATTTACAGAACGCTTATTTTTTTCTCTAAAAGGTTAAACGCATTCTTTCTATTCCGCAAATCGGCCCGTATAAGAAAATAAAAAAGAAAATGTTTACAGTCGAGCGACGGTAATAAAAAGGCATATAAATAAATAAAAAAGAAAAAAAAAGAAAGAAGTATGACTCTTTACAAACTATTCTTTTGCATGGCACCTCTCTAATAAAATCGATGAACGCAAAAGATTTACCTTGCCTAAAATCTCTAACAATAAGAGGATTTGTTTGATCGGTAATTAACGTTTTCACTGTCCCATGAGAGGAATAGAAATACTCGTAGTTAATAACCATCATCGCAATTCGTGACAATGACAATTATCTCATTATGTGCGACGATATTAATGAATATCATATTAAAGAAATATATTGCTCATATCGAAGAGTACAAAAAGAAAGAATAAAGAAAGATGAAGAAAAAGATAAAAGAAAATAAAAGGGTGAATGTTAAACCTCGACGCCAAGAACTCTATCGACAACGTACTCGTATCTCTTCGGTTCCCCCTCGTTGCCGTTCTCCTCGGATCCTTCCAAGTCTTCTTTCTGATCATTCTCCGGCGTGGCACTCGGCCGGCCTTTCGAGTTGATGCTTTTGTTCGTAGTGCCAGCACCACAACCACCACCATCACCACCACCACCACCACCACCACCACCAACACCAACACCACCACCACCACCACCACCGTTTGCCAAACAGTCATCCGTCGAAAGTACAGCACTAGTATTACTGCTACCCGTCACAACCCCAACACTACTTTTCATAGCGATTGTGTTTCCACTGTTCGATCGCGTGGATATGTCTGGAACACTTTTTTCACTACTACTCTGTGCTATTGGTGGTTCGGACGTGTATTTCTTTTGCAATGCCAAGCACGCATCTGTCGACATCATTGAGCTTTCCAAGGAGAAATCGTTCGATGGTAGAGCAGGGACGTTAATGTTAGGTCGCGTAAAGAATGCCATTTTTTCTCTGCAAGTAAACAAAAAAATATATAAATAATCAGATATAGACGGTATCATTATTATCGTGTGCCACACCCAACACGAGTGTGTACTTACTTAAAAGATATAATATCAGGTTTTCCTTTGCCAGCTTTTGTCTTTCTCAACTTATATATTTCCTTGGACGTTTTCTTCAACATCTTCTCCACCTTCCTATCCTCCGCGCTCTTCCCATTCCTACCGATCTCAGCTTGTGCCATCAGAGATACGAATTTGTCATCCTCTAATAACCAATTGGCCAGATCCGTGTCTCCCTTCTCCCGCGCCTGTTCCATTCGTTTTTTCAATTCTCGCAAAGTGCAAATTTCGTCCCGAAGATTGTTCAATTTGGCGTGTTGCGCTTGGAGGTCTAATTCGAGATCTAACGAAGTCCTGGCAGTTTGAGGCAAGTGACTGGAGGACTTCTTTGAGGTTGTCTTACAACTTAACGCTGAGGACGGTCGCCTCCAACGAAGGGACCGCCTTTCTACTGAGTTTCGTTGGAAGGGCCCACCTCTGCGATATAGTGGCATACTGCTGTCGCTATCGCTTCGATTGAGCTAAAGAATGAAATTTAATAAGAGTAAGTTTAATGACATTTTCAAAAAATATATAAATGTTTAACTATAATCAGAGATATTACTTACACGACAGATGTAATGATTCTTGCTGACAGCAGCACTAGGTGAAAACGTTTGACTCCTCTTTATCACGATTGAATTTTTATCGTCGTGAATAGCTCCTGGTACTACTCCAGCTGCAGAAAGCTTTCTCTGTTTGCCTTGCTCCGGGATAAAGATACATTCCGTGTTGGTCTCTTTATCTTGAGTTAGTATCCTTTCTTGTATTATCATTTCTTCATTAAAGTCTTCTTCTTCCTACAAATGATTATGAAGAATAAATACACATGTTAATTTGTATGTCAAATTTGTTAAGAATTTTGGCTATTGGATGGTTGTTGCTGTTGTGTTGTGATGCATTGTTTATAATGAGTCATCCGGTGGTATATATTAATTATCTATTTAACGAATATTTCAATAAAGTAAAAGGAAAGTGTATTAACCTCGTGCTCTAAAACATCTTCCAGAACATTATCTTCCGTTATTAACTCTATGATAAGACCTTCTTCTTCGCTGTCTTCGCTGCCACTGTCAGTATCAACACCACCACCGATTTCGTCTTCTTCTGGCGGGTTACCCAAAGAATTAACCAGTTCGTCTAGGTTATTAGAAACAGCAGTTTGAAGTTGATCGCAACCCTGATTTCTCGTCAACGTCGATGTTTGAGAACTAATGATGGTACTTTCATCGCTACTTTCTTCCTTGGCATTTTGTGTTCCACGATAAACCGAAATATCCGATTCTTGTTTGTCGTGTTTAGCCTGTTTCGTTATACTAGTTGAGTCACTATTACCAATACTGGTATTGGGGTTATCAGTAGGCCGCATGAAGCGAAAGGAAAGTATGTTGTACCATTTTACGCTCGGCGATTCTGGACTAAAGTCTGCAAGCGAGACTTGGGTGGACCCCTGTAGTAAATGTAGACACCAATAATTAACAAATCAAATATTAAAGATTAAAATCAAATGAAAGGATAATAATTAACTTACCAAGCACTCCTCAAACTTGTAGCCGATACACCACACGTTAACCTGCAGTGTTTTCGTAAAGAGCTTGGTCAAAGGAACATTGACCGGAAATATTTCGCCGAATGTTGGCTTTCGAAGATCTGTCACTGCTTTCGTACAACACATTTGATTAACAGGCGGTTGCATCGGCAATAAAGCAGCCTTTATAAATCTGAAATTGGATAGAATCGATTTTTAATTAATAAACGTTGTTAGCACAAAGCGTTAGGAGTAACGTAAAAAGAAAGGGGGTGAACGTGACGACGCGACGCGACCGAGTATTTCATAATTACATTCCAGTTGTAAATATGCTACGAGCTAGCTCGGTTATGAAAGTCTAAAGATTGAAAATTACTTACACTTGTGTATTGTTTGGTATAAAAAGAGCAGCCAGATTTCGTGCACGCTCGATGCCAATATGAAGTAGACCATCGCTGACGGAGTACCTACGGGAAATATATTTCTTGAATGAAATGTAAAAAACATAAGAAAGAGAGAGACTTATGTTAAGCTAAAGAAAAATACCAACCTTAGCTTAATTTGCACTTGAGCAGTATCTAAACCCATTTCAGCAGATACAAGAGAATCTGCGGTATCTTCAGTGAGGCATCCTGTAAGCCTTCGGCTTCGATTAGATGCCTCAAAGACACCCGAATCCCCGGCAACGCTTTCGTCGGAAACCGCAGCAGATACAGATCTGGTATTGGTGCCAGAACTACTAGCTCTCGAACGTATACCCATAGGCGGTGGGGTCTCGCTGATGGGCGATAAAGGTGGTGGTTCTTGTAACTGCATGATACATCCCGGAAAGGTTGCAGCAGCAGGCCTACCTAAGCCGCTACCTTGGGACATGTTGCTAGATTGTAATTCGACAAGTGGATGAGGCCCAACTACGAGCTTTAGACGATCGTGCGGAGGAAAAGTTGTTGCCTTGTTAAAGAGCTGTTCTTGAGGCGTATTTTGTTGCTGACTTAGCCTGAGTTCGGTTAGTCTGTTCTCGAGCTGACTCCCATCCAAATGAGCGCAGGAAGAAACGACAAAGTTTGACGTTAAGACCGACCTCTGTTGTCTTCTCTGTAACTCTACTTGCTCGTAAGCTGGCGGTGGACCCATAGGAGCATTCTCGTAAAGAGGCGAAACCGGTGGACTAACGCTGGAAAGACTCGATCGTGGCGAAAGACTCGGCTGAGATCTTCCCGGAGAGGGTGTGCTAGCGTGATTGCTACTATCGGAACCTCTCAGCAATCGTTCTACTCGCCTATGTAAATCAACCATATCGACGGGTCGATCCTGTTGAGAGCTAACGGATCCGTAGCATTGTGGTCCGCCATAGATATCGGTGAAACTAAGTCCGGAACTGAGAGATCCTTTACTGCTGGTCGTACTAAGGCTACCGAGGCTCGAACTACTGCTCACTGATAGCGTACTAGCACTGAGACTCTTTAATTGTCCCTCCAACATCGCCATGGAACGCAAAGCATCTCGCAGCTGCTGAAGCAACATTTGCTTCTCTTCGTGCAGTCTCACTCGGTCCGTAATCGTCTTATTCGACAACTGTAGCGCATTGTTAAGATCCTGCTCTAAACATTGTATCTCGTACCTTACCTTGTTCTTGTCCCGCTGGTTCCTCATCTTTAGAGGTATGCTACGCAATTCTCTCAACAATTGTTCCTTTTCCTGAAATAGTATTAACTTATCCTTATCGCTTTCCGTTTGACCAGGAATCACTTTCTCTTCAAGATCGGCCAATTGCTGTTGAATATGTTGTATCCTCTTCCTCGCTTCGTCGTATTGCAACCTTATTTTCGCCATTTCGGCGAGTCTAGTACCAATTGGCACCAACTCGCCAGAAAGATCTGTCTGGGAGGCTGTGCTGAGCTTTTCCTGAGGTAAACTAAGAGTACTAGCTTCCGGGCTACCCTCGCAAAGCTGCAACCTTGTCAATTCATCTTTTAATTTGGCCAACGATTGCATCAACTCTGCTTTTTCTTTTTCACCGGAGCTCAAAGACTTTTGAATATTTCGTAACTCTGTCATGATTGCCTGAGCTTCCGTAATATTGTAACAACCTCCATTATGGCCGCTCAACTTATGTTCAACGCTATAACCAATGTAAATATGAATTGAAGATGATTGGAAATTAACAGGGAATTGCTAATTCATATACGCTTTCAAATAAATAATGTAAAGCATTGTGTACCTAGCAAGTGTGTCGACTCCTCGTTGGGTGCAGTTCATCTCCGCTCGAATTTGTTCGAGCTCTCGTTTAAGCCGGGATACTCGGCTCCTCGCAAGCGCGACATCGGATTTTAGTAGATCTGGATCATATTTGGTACTCAACGAACTCGAGCTCGAACACACTGTGTATGGAAAAGAAATAAGAATCATCAAGATGAAAGTCTGATATGCGTCGAAACATTTCATTCTCTGCTGAATGATACTTACAGCTGGAACGCGATGCGCCGAGCGTCGTTAAAGCGTTGTTCAGGTGATTGTACTCATCTTGAGCCAGACACAGCCTCTGTTGCTTCACGTCGTAAATTTCCTTCTTTGCCTGCAACGTGATTATTTTCGAACCCGTTAGAGGAATCGAATAATGGAAAGAAAATTCTTCAAAGATACATAAATGATAAGCCTACATTCTCCTGTTAACTCACTGTACACCATCCATAGATTTTACAAATAAATTCTATCAAAAGAAGGACATTGAAAAAAAACCTCTCCATTAACCTATCTTAACTATATGAAGCAAATTCACTTTTAGCGACACTAGGAATTTCACCATATCTTATGAATCATAAAAATACTTGGGAGCATAATTCATCGTTTAAATCCAATTTTATCATTAGGGATCTTAAAAATCGCTTTAATTTTCCAAAATATTGAGGAAAAAATCAAATTCCTTACATATTCGCAATAGTAGTAAGCAGTATCATCCTGTTTATAACACTGTTCCCAGTAGAAACGTTGGATCTGTTCATCGTTCTCGTAATCGTTGTGGTAACACATTTTCATCCGATACCGAGAGACGACGTTCTCGTAAATTTGTTCCTGTTGGTGTTGCTGACGTTGTTGAAAAAATCGCTGATTTAGACGGTGATATTGTTGATGGTAATTATCAATATACGTGCGGTACTGGTGCGCCGGTACGAGTATACAAAGAGTGTACTGACGGTCCATGCCGAGTATACCGAGTACTGGCCGCGAAGCTTGCGCTACACCATATTTCCTTTCTCCTCCGCCACCTCCACCTTAATCTCTTCTTCTTTATCTTCTTCTTTATCTTCTTCTTTATCTTCTTCTTCTTCTTCTTCTTCTTCTTCTTCTTTTTTCTCTTCTTCTTCGACTTCTTTCTCTTCTTCTTCTTTCTCTTCTTCTTCCTCTTCCTTTTCCTCTTCCTCTTCCTCTTCCTCTTCTTTTTCTTCTTCCTCTTCCTCCTTACTCCTTACTCCTCCACTGGCGCAACTTAACCATTCCTCCTATTCCTTCTCTTCTTCCACTTCTTTATCTTTCCTCTTTCTCCTCTTTCGCAACGCCGTCGAACGCGTGGCTCACCTCTTCTCCTCACCTCATCTTCGCGAAGACCTTTTCGAGACTGGCCGGTTTGCGGGGCCCGAAATTCCGATCCCCACCTCTGTGGGTCTCAATTTTTAAGGGATCCCACCCTTTTACTTTTTTTATCTTCTCTTATGCTTCTTACAGCGCGAATTTCTCTCTCTCCCCCTTGCCGCCCCACCATCAACACCAGCTGACTCTTTCTTCTTCTTCGTCTTCTTCCAAGACGCTCTCTTCTTCGTGCTTTTTCTTCTGCAGTATTCTTCCTCTTCCTCTTCCTTTACTCCTTCTCTCTTTATTCGCGGCGGCCTCAAATGCCTGTTTCTTACCCACTATAAAAAGGCGGTCCTCATCTTCTCGGCCCCACAGGACCGTGCTAACGCAAACTCTGTGCCACCTTCCATTCTTTTTCAACCGAGGAAAATAAAACCAAAGAAAATTGGTCTACTGGAAATACGCGCCTCTAGAAACTTTCTATGTTGTTACCAATCGCTATTTAGATTACAGGTGATTATAGATTTTTAGATACAGGTGATTTTCTGTCCCATCAAAATAGCCGACATTTCAATTATAATTGAAAATCTCAATACGCTGAGCTTTCTAGACGCGCATCTAAAGCAAGTCGAATTATTTGAAAGGCAAGAATTCTTACTGCGAAAATCTTATTTCTGTGGCGTTGGGGAACACCTTCGGCATTCTAGTGGGTGCGCGTTTTTTTAATCGGCGTGGAATGCGAAATGCAGGGCGCCGCGGGCATAGGCCCACGATCCTGTCGTAACTGGCGATTCTCGTGTGGTGGTGGTGATGCTAGTGATTCCAGTTGTGGTGGGAGAACGGCGAGGTCACGGTACGACCCTGCTGAACGTGCTCCCATCTCCGGGAGAGCTCAGAGAGTAGTAGAACCGACCTTGAGTCGCGCATTATGCCCTGTCCTTGTTGGAATTTCTGGAGCCCTGACTGGGCCCCAGCGACCCACCCCAGATAGAATAGCACTACATACTTCTGGCATCGGTATTAGTACCAGTACCAATAACAACGAGTTCAAACCATCAAAGCCATGCCAATGCTCATTTACGCGCATATTTCTTAGTCCGCACTATTATTGTCGAAGGAAGCCGCAGATGCTATTGAGTTCGAGTCGGTTCACTCGCCTAGCGAAAGGAGGGCTCTAATTTTTTACCCTTCCTCTTCACTTTCTTTCGATCTTTCGCCACGCACCTTTTCTCTTCCGTCTCGGCTTCATTTCCAGGCTTCCTTCCCCCTTCCTCTCTCTCTCTCTCTCTCTAAAGAAGTAATTTTCTTCAACAAAATTGATCAAACTCTCTCCATAGAGTCTGAACATTGGCCATATTCGCATGGAAGCGATACCGGTACTCCTAGAATCCTCACTGAATTCCATTTCATCGAACGGTCTTCCAAGTTCTATACTATTTTCTACTACTATTACTATGCTGTTATAGGCATAGTATACCACAACCCTGTAAAGTACCGTAGAACGACGGAGGAGGCCGTTGGTCTTGATCGCAAACATAGATAGACTATAACCTACCCATGAATATTTTTCATTATTTCTTTTTCTTTAATTAAGTTGTAATAAATTTGAAACAATGAAGTATTAGGTCCTAACGAATAAAAGAGACTCTTCTTGCCAAGACTCTTTCTTTTATCTTCGGAGAAACAAATCGAGAGCCCATTACTAAGAAGAATTCAGCAATGTGTGTATATTCTAACCGAAGATTTAGAGATATTTTAGAAGCAAATTCATGGAAACTATAAAGACGACTAGCTAAATCGAGAAGAAATATAAGAAAATATAAATAGAATACGTAGAAATCGAATGTTATATTAAAAGTGACGATGAACGTTCGAGCATTTTTCAAAGAATGAGATGCATGATGCACTTGCATGAGATAAAAGAAAATATAATAGTAGTAGTAGTGTAGTAATAGTAAGTAAGGAAGGAAGGAAGAAAGAAAGGAGGGAGGAGAGAGAGATCAGTTGTGAAGAAAAAGGAGGGATTGGAATGCAGCCGAGTGGGGAATTCCGGCCTCTCCCGCATATTTATCTGAACGTTGCACGACGAAGTCTGGACGAAGCCAGGACGAAGCCTGGACGCGGAGCCTCGATGAGGCCTCGCCGAGACCTCACCGAGTAGGGGGTCCTACCCCCACCGCTAAATGCAGCACGAATGGCAACTCCTTCGACTCGAGCAAGGCCCCTTTTATAGCTCACGCTACCACCGCCCTAGCTCCTACGTACAACAGAAAGATGGATGGATAGAAAAGGATAACAGGATGACGGATAGACAGAGGAGAAAATGACGAGGTCAATGTCAATTCTCTACAAACGAAGCCTTATCCTCCTACGCTAATATATCAAAATAACAAGCATTATTTTCCTCTACTCTGCTCTCTTATATATTATAACAAGTCTTAATTAGTTTATTTTTATTGAAACGTTCGTAATAAAGATAATTTCGATAAATTCTATTAAGGTCGTCGTTCCTATCGAGAATAACGGTGATGGGAATGGATTATAAAAGAAACGAAAATCGAGCAGATAGGAGAAAAATAAGCACCGACCTTCTAAGGTTTCTTCTCGGACATAACTTTTCTGAAAGGTTGGACTCAAACCGATCCGATAGTTTGCTCGATGAGCCGTCCTCCAAAGGGAGAACCAGCTCCGAGATTAAAATGATTAGGTTTAGGAGGCTGCATGCTACCGGGTGCTCACGTGATCGCCCTGTGGCTACTGAATTCCGTATGAAATGGGTCTCGTGCCTCACGTTCTTTCGAGAACCCCGAACAACGCGATTACCTCAAGACGATGACGAGAAACTCTGCCAGGGCGGAGTCATCAACAGACGCGTATAATCTTATCGATAGAATATTTAAAGCTATTAAAGAGAGAGAGAGAAAATACAGAACAGAAAGGTACGGCCGATCGAGCATTCAAATTTATTCACAAAATCATAATAGGACAAGGAAAAGGAAAAAGGCGTTTTGAAAAATGTCAATATTTAACAGATCGAACAAGTGGTAGAATGATTTATAGATATATATGAATATATAAGGATTATATCTAAAAGTATGTGTATATACGTTAGCCATCTAATAAGAAAACATAAATAACGATGCTATACTTGGAAGGGACAATCTTACGGCATCCGAAGAATTTTGGTGAAACTAAATCTCGACCTAGTCATCCGTGGTTGCTGAAGGCTGAACCGCAACGCACAAGTTTGATCGAAATTTCAAAGAAACATTCTTTACTTTTTTCTCACAAAAGAGCTTATTTATATTTATTCAGTCCATAGGCCGGTACTGAATAATAAATATCTATCAAAAAATAATCTTTTCATCGGACGTTGACCTCTCGGATAAGACTTCGACTTTGTGACTCGGGAGAGATATGGCATGTTTCTAAAGGAAGGAAGGAAGGAAGGAAGGAAGAGAAAAGGGGGCCAATAATGTCTACTTCGGATTCACGTAGTGCGAAAAGGACGCACGAGGAGGAATCGGGCGCGCTGCTGACGGTCGAGAATGGAATTTCTACGGGCGGACAGCTGCTGCCGAACAAAGAGCAAGGATATAAAAGAAGCAGCAGCTTCTCAAGGCGCACGTGGCTGCTGGCCGAAAGAAAATGAAAAAGAATCCCTTGGCTGGTAATGCAAGGTCGAACGCGGTCTCTTTTGCATTAATAATACAAACCTTACCATTCTTAAGGGGGGAAAAAAAGTAAGACCGATAGAAAATTGCAAGAGAGAAAATAGGATATTAGAAAAGAAAGAGGAGAGAGAGAGAGAGAGAGAGAAAGAGGGAGATGCAGAGCAACTCTATAAAGAAGAAGAAAAAAAGAGGACCAGCCAAGCAGCCGAGCAGCCAAGCAGAAGGCACTGGCGCCACACGGCGTGCAATTATCATAAACGCCACTGCGAAGATGTATTTCAGGCGCGCATTCAATTTCAGAAGGAAGCTAAGCATGCGTTCGAGGAACGTACACGCACGTCTCTCGAAGCTGGCCGGCCACCTGTCTTCCGAAGACGACTACTACACGTCGGCGGACCGCAGCTGTCGGCCCAACCAACCCGACCACGAATCTTGTCCAAAATTCAAAAGGATATACAAGTAAAATAGAAAATGGTTATATAGAGTTTCCTTTAGCTCTCTAACCCATTGCTCGAAAAGATATTTTCCAAGAGGAATGCGTTGTGCAAGGCCACGATGGCGATCGGTCTACGAAAGTGTACTTGCGCGGGCGCAATGGAAAGGAGGGGCAGCGGCCGATGCTGATATGAATGGAATGCGATGCTATCATCGCGGCCTACCTACCTACCTACCTACCTACCTACCTAACTACCTCCTTACCCCTCGACGAACGAACAATATTCGTTGCAGCACTAGATGCACGTCATCATTATCATTTTCACCCTTGGATCCTATCTAATGCGAAAAGAGACTAAATGTAAAAGTGATCAAAGTCGGTGCGTCGTCCCTGTAGACGCAACAAGGTCATGATTCGCGATCTTTCGTCGTTATCGAAGATTTTCTAACAGAGTATAATCTCGCTAACACGTGACCCGTATATTATCGATCGTGCGATAGCATTACGAAATAAGTCGACGACGATTAAGATTCTCGATCAATGAATCGACTCGTTGACATCTACATACATATATCATACATATATATTCGTCGTGTTAGTGTGTATCCTTATGAATGCTTTTCTTTATGTTATCTCCTAATTTATGGTTGAGAAATTACAATATCGTTGACGTTACTGAACTATTAAATTGATATTTGTTTTAAAGAAAGATTCCAAAAGTACAATTATAAAGAAACAAAGAAGAAGAGGTCAAGATTCCAGGCCTGTAGAAGACATTCTAAGCTTCTTTCGAATTCGTCGCTCGTCGTCTCCCCTTCCTCTTTCGTCGGAAGATGAAATTGGAAACCGAGCCCTCGGGAGATTCCTTAGAGATGAGTGACGCGTCAGAAACTATATCATTGCGAGTTAAGGCGCGAAGAAAACGCTTTTATTCCATAAATGTCGATCCAAAGAAAAAGAGAAATAGTCGAGTAGAATGGAAGCACCCTTTATATACGCTGAATAAACGCAGTAGCCAGCTTCGAATTCCAGAGCGCCTCGCGTCGTATGGATGATGGGCGTTGTCGTACGATAACACTTTGATAATCACGCTCGTTGCATTCCTTTGGCGATAAACCGAAAGAAAGGGAGGATGATATCAACGGATGATACGAGATCTCCAATTGCTCAGTTTCTTCCTAAATATCTCTCTTTTTCTTATTAATCTTAAGATAGAAAAATATGTAAGTTACGATTCAAATTTTACCGAGTAAACGTGGTACGTGGGAGTCTACATATTAAATGGTCTTTAATTCAGAAATCGTTTCGTTTCGAGAGAACAATAACTTGAGAGAGAGAGAGAGAATATATACGGCGACCGTGACGATAAATTGTCGCCTGTTGCTTCACGCACCACTTAATGCACCCGTTACAATTGCTTTCGCCGACAGTTAAAAGCTTCATTCCGTCGTAAGAGCGAATTCATTCGCTACGAGATTCCACGATAAGTTATTTCCAAGAGTTCTCAACTCTTTTCTCCTGATCGGGCCTTCTTCGCGTTTCTCTCAACCTTAGATTCCTTCCCATTGCTTTTAAATACTTTAACGATAAATAAGAAAAGTAAATACATTAATCTCTTTTAAAAAAGAGGAAACAAAAATATATTATAATCCTCTTGTAATACGCGTACATCTGAGCAAATCGGTGAAAAAAAAAGAAAGAGAGAGACGACCTATTTATGTATCGCCGAGTAGAGATGGAATCTTGAACCCTTCCCATAGTCGTTAACATTGTTTGCTCCTGGAAGAGAGCCGTAGGAATGTGAAAAACCACGCCGGCAAACGGAGTGCAACAGCGCCACCGTCAATAACCTCCCACCTCCCCACCCCGTCCCATCTTCGTCTCTCTCTATTTCTTTTCCTTTTCTCCAATCCCACGTCTCTGTGTTAGTCGGGAGATACGCCCATTTAAGAGAGAGAAAGAGAGGGAGGGAGGGAGAGGGAAAGAGAGAAAGATAAAAGATAAATAATCGGTGAAAGGTCGAGAGGCAGGATATTGAAGAAAAAAAAAAGCTGCTTCGAATTTGGATTCCTCGGGGCAAATTCGCGATTCGCGTGGAAGTCGGCTTATGTTAGTCGAGATATGCTTGCCGGTGGGGCCCGAGCATTCGTGTGCCCTCGGGAATACTCGTGACTCTTCGTGAGTCGTTTCTTGGACCGCCTGGGGGCCCTACGAGCGTAACACCGGTAGTCACTACGGGAAAAGGGTCGCATGGCGCGAGAAGAGTGCAACCGGGAGCTCCGAGAGAGCGAAGAGGGGATAAGGAGAACGGTGGGAGGGGTGGAAGGACGGAAAACCCGCATCCTTTCTTCGAGATGCATTCAGAGAAAGAAACGCGTGGGTCTCTTCTAACTTAAGAGGTGCGCGCGCACACACGCACACCCCGAGAGATGCTTTAGCAGCGCGGGCCGCCAGCGTCGCCTCTTTTTTCTCCCTTTTCTCCGTTTTTTCCAGCAGCAGGGCCCCGTACAAGCTGGAGGAGGAAGAGGGCTTCCAAGCGTACGGGAGACATTCCAATCTCCCGTGGCAAGTAGCGGCACGCTCGCAAGTTCTTTCGCAAGTTCCTAAAGTCGACCTACGCCACCGATGTTACGTAGAGATATCTCTCTCTCTCTCTCTCTCTCTCTCTCTCTCTCTCTCTCTCTTTCATAACATATAAATCCCTTCACGAGAGATATTTCAATTTAGATTATATTATTACGAGTAGTAAATACAATAAGAAAGGATAACTCTCTATGATCTTTGGACAGTGAAATATTCCACCACCCACATCATCGAAAAGTTGGTGTAAGGAAAATTTGCCTGATGCTCGTTGATGACGATGTCAATGACTTCGACTCGAGTCTCGAACCGTTATGATACGCTCTCTTCGCTCCTCTTCGCCCCTCGGCAAGGGAGCTCGCGCAGACATACCGTAAGCGCTATTTTCAGCTTGGGTAATGTCAAAGATACATTTCGGTATCTAATGCACTTTCCTCCTAAACTCACAAAAGCTTTGCCAGAAATCACGTCTTACCGCTACGACCGACGACGACCGACGACGCGACTAGACGTTACACCTGCCGGAGAGATTTAAATTAACAGCAGCAGCACCACCACCACCACTACTAACCAGTTCCTATTTCTAGACAGAGACAGTCACCAAATTTCTCTCCCTTCATTTCACATCATTTCACGTTGTAACTGGTCAGTTACAAAAAAAAACAAATATTATTATACGAGTTTTACGCAATATCATCTACGACATTTCTTTACTCTTTTTTTCTTCCTTGCGATATGATAAGTATTTTTTAATACGAGTCAAGAAAAGTAGAATAACAAATTGCAATCCTTTAAGAAAAATTAGTTTTCTAACATATTCTAACATACATACGTATACAATAGATTATTCATAGACACACGCTGAAAACCGCCGATGGATTTGTTCGTAAATTTAAGATATGAAACATCGATATATTAAAATAAAAATAAAAAAATAGAAGAACGGAAAAGAAAGGATAGAAAGAAGACTAAAAAAAAAAAATTCATTCGGGTGGTCTCGTTCTCCTTGAAAACTCGCAGACTCCTTTCTTGGTCGGTAATCGGTTTTGAATCTACCTGCGCGTTGAGAACCAACGAGCTTTATACGTGTACACGAATATCCAAGGTGTTTCATTTGAAATAGATAATAATATTTAATTACCACAATAGATATTATATAATTTGAAATGAAAAAGAAATGATTTGAAACGACTTGACAAAAAGATTTGTCTTTTGTTTAAGTCAGTAAATAAATGAAAAATGTAGGTAATAATATAATATTTGAAAGGATAAAAATGGTACTTGTATATGTACGTAGGAGGCGAGCAAAAATAAATGACAATTAAGATTCCTCTCGCATCTCGAGGGTCCGTAGTCGTCGTTGAAAGAGGGTGTGTACGAGAGGACTAGAAGGAAGCAACGAACGACTCCTCTTCCGAAATACTTTCGTCGGGATCCAAGCCAAACAGACATTCTCTTCTAGCCGCATGGCACGAAATCAAAAGAATTCCTTCTTGGCTTACAAAGATTTTCGAGTCAGGGACTCGAAGGTTTTCTTTTACACTCGGAACGAAGAAACTTTGTCTCGCGGCTCACAACTTTTCCCAAATTCTCTCGACAACAACGGTCATTGTCGTCGTGCGAGGCTTCCTTTTTTTTCTCGACCAAAACGCCGAATTCCTTCATGTCCCCAACTCCTTCAGCTAAATTCCCTCTGCGATTAATTGCCCCTACCTTGACGAATCTTTATGAACAACAGATGGAACGATCATTCTTCTTTCCACTCCACCCCTAATTACGATTGCTGTTTTTTAGTTCCAATTCAATTATTTCAAATAAAATATAACGCGTAACTGTGGTAAGGTCATTATAACGTCTTCCAATCTGAACTTTCGAAATTCCTTGAAATCGAGATTACGTCACAGCGTATTCTCGCATGTTACAGAATATGCGTTGTCTCTGCAATGTACTATGGAATGTCCTCTTATGGAAATAAAGAAAAGATTATAATATGAAAAGGGAAAAGAGATAGAGAATTAGATAATTTGTCATTAATCATGCGAATGAGTTATAAACTGCAACATCCCTTCTTCTCGGCATTGTGCCCGAAACAATAAAATTTCCCATCGAACGTCAGCGCGACAATAAACCGTTAAGGGTTAAGAGATCACGAAAGATTTTCGTTCTCCCCTTCTCAAAGAAGCAGCAAGTTCACGAACCAACCAAGCACATTCCGTACGGTTCCAGAATTTTTTTACCCGTTCGACGACTAAAATACATTTTTATGTAATTCCAATTGAAAATATATCAATTCGTTTCTTGCATTGGTTCAATAATATTTAGATTAAAATTATCCCCTAGGCGAACATTGAAATTCTTTACAACGTTGCTAAATAGTTCCAGCATAAATTTCAAACGAATCGGTCATGAACCGTCGTTTAAGTTTTGCGAAATACTATTCACGATGGACGAGGTTCGCTTTACTTAGCCGGCTGCCATTTTGCGAAGACTCGCAATGGAGAAATTTGTTAATGTTCCCGTTGTATAAATAAACCTTCAATCGATTCCGTTTCCATTCCTTTCACCAGCCGATAACTGAACTAAATATTATACAACATAAATTCCGATATAGTTCAGTCACTTTAGCCTGATTTTGAGCTCAAAATGGATGTAGCACCAAGAATTTCGAATATAATTGAAGTCTTGTTTTAATTTTGTTAAAAATTATCAACGCATTGGGAGAGAAGATCCCCCATCGGTAATAGGGTGACGAGGATAAGCAAAAACGATTTAATCTCGGTTAGGGATAATCGTCTCTATAACCAGTGCTATAGGAGAGTATGCGAGGGTGCACCGAGTGACCGGAAGTAGCATGATTTCTCACGGAATGACTTCCTGTCTACGCTGCTCCCACCGTATCCCATTTAAAAGTCCACAAGGAGCCCTCTTTACTTCTACAAATTCGTGCCATGGAAGATTTATTAATCATTTTCCATTTTATTTTCTTTTTTGCTCTCATTCGTCTAGCCTTGTTCAAAAACACGATCTAATTTTCATAAGATTGTCAAAAAATAATTATCTTTCGTTTGATATGCTTTTCATTTAAGCTCACCTCGAGTACGTCCTGCGCTGTTTGAAGGTATTCTCGTAGCATGGCTTCTTGAATTGCCCGCCACTCCTGCCGCGGATCCTCGAGCTGAGTAGTTTCTGGAGTTGAACAACGAAATTAATTGAAAAAAGAAAAAAATAAAGGAAAAAAGTAACATGAAAAAGATCGTAACACTTACGATTAACATGATTGATGTAATAAGCTCCCACGTGTTTGTCATAGGCCTCTTCCCAACCAAGAGGGAGCTCATTTCCGATACAATCGGCGAATGTTTGTGGTTTTGTAAATCTAGAAGGGCAAAAAAATGACAATAAAATAAAAAAGAAAATATCGATGAATAAAACACGGTTAAGATATAAATGATATTTCTTCTTATTCTTCTAAAAACACAATATGGGCTGTATAAAATATCAAGCATGTTCCCTTCCTTCGGGTATATGCGAAGATAATCATATCCGACCTTGTCCGACCTTCCAAGTTACGGACGAAAAAGAAAAAGAAAAGAAAAGGGAAGGAAAAAGAATGAAAAGAAGAGACGGAATTCCTCTTCGCGTCTACCCGTCTCCAACGTACGTGTTTCATCCTAATTTTATTCTCTCGAGAGCGTGTTCTCCAACGAAAAAGAGAGAGACAGAGAGGCATAATTTAACTGACAATGAGACAGGATAACCCTATTTAACTCGTACGTTGCATAGTTCGATGCAAAATAAATCAAAAGAAGAAGAGAAATAAAATGAAAGAAAAATATTGAGACTTTTGATTAGGTGATCAATCTTAATGGCCTTGGCCTTGGTATGCATTCTCAAGGTCATTATCCTGAGTTTGAATCGAAAAGTATTAGCTTCGACTAGTGGTTTTTTTCTAGATGCACCTATAGGAGACAGCTCATGGTCGTGTTGCGCACCATGAAGGATAGACGACACGAGAGATTTGCTGATGCCACCACAGGATGTGTTTCGGAATGCGTCGACTTTCCCCCACCGTACCCCCGCGTTACCAGGACGCCCCACCGCCGGATGAGCTCCTCGCTTTCCGGAAGCAGTCGCACGTAGGGACGACGGACGAGAGTGTGTGTGTATGTGTGTGCGTGTGCGTTTGTTGCGTCGGTGTATTCGTACGCGTGTATGTACGAGAGGGATAAAACCGACGATACTGATCGCACGCCTCGCATATGGTATGTTCCCCGAGGCAGCAGGGTTCTCTTAGCCCGCTTTGCCTTTTACCTACCTACCTAAGAACTTCTCAAAGGTTCTTACAATTTTTCACGCCATACCCGGACCCCAAATTCCTAAGAAATTCCACAATAGAGAATTCACTGCCGCAGGATAATATCAACGTACCCCTCCCCCCCCCTCCTCACCTTCCTTTTCATTTATTTTCCAACTCAATTCACCCTAATTATTTTACCTTAACGTTAAGTATTGCAGAACCTTCATTATCTATGTTATTTTTATTCATGCTAAGGGGTTACACGCAGTTGCAAGGCCATAAAAGGATGTTCTTTTCATAATTTTTTATAGAAAGGGATTTTATTAATTAAATACAAATTATAATTATTCAGATAGTGTCTACTTTTAAGTTATTAATGACATTTAGATCATGTAAAAATATTGATGTATACTGCTCCTGTAGACGATCTCCCGAAGGTCCTCCAAAAAAAAAGCGTTTGGCGATGATCATGATATCTCTGGTTTGGATTAGTTTGAAGTCAAAAATAGGTCTGATTCTTTTAGTGGATAGATGAATCTTGGAATTGACACTAAAAAATAGTTAAAATTTTACGCGATTAATTGTTTAAAACAATTACACTCTGAAACGTCCTTACAAATGTGTGTATATCTCCGAAAATATTGACCGGATCGGTTTGAAATCTTCAGAGAATATACTCAAATACATGTGCATTCCAAAAATGCAAAAAAAAGTTGATTTGTGTAAATTCTAACTCCGTATAACCCCTTAAATTGTCGTTTCAATTCTAAATGAATACATATGAAATGAATAGACCAGCTGGAAATGTATCTATTCTATTATTGAAAAATTTCTTTAATGCTTGCTAAGGTCGATTCCAGTTTTTATTTAAAAACATAAAAAAATTCCTTAACGATGAATAATGTTTGAACAGTTACGTCAGTAGATTACATTGTCGTTTAAATTACACGCTTCCATTTGCCGTTGAGTAATTGATAGAAACACGAATGAAAACAATTAATTAGATCGTCCTTAATTATGTAAAGACTACTTAACTACAAGCGTACGTATAATACGTCTGTGCATACGTCTGTGCACGCGTACCCACACATCGTATACCAACCTAAACGTGATTTAAATTTTCAATAAAACATATTTATGGTATACCGTGTGTAGTTATACTATAGACAAAATCTTACTGATCCAATTGTAGATCAATTTCATTATAAACTCGGCATATTTACACGTTATATGAAAAATATTTATGCGATGTAGATAATAAACGCATAATACAGACAAGTTTCGTCCATGATCGATGTAAATATAATTGCATGTATATGATCATAGGTAAGGACGTATTAACGAGAATAGCTTGAGAAGGTTAAAAAAAAATAGTGGCCTTTAAAACAACGACGGGTATTGTTGTTGAAAGGCTCGGGGACAATTTTCAATTCCATTCCTGTTACGAGTATCACGGTAACGTGCTAGTAACGTGCCCTTGGCCTTACAACGTTTCTGTCTTACTACTACTTATGCATAATAAGGTGCGACAAAGTGCGTGTGCGTGTGGAACGAATCAAATGAATCTTTCTTTATTGTAAATTGAAAATATGATATTCTTAATAATATAATTTAAAATAAAAATCGATCAATATTCCACCAAAAACTATATTACAAAAGAACTTTCTATTTCTATAGGAAAGATAATATTTTCGAATTGTCAACTTGCGCTACTTTGACCATGCGACGGAGTCTAAATGATGAATCAACGCTAAGTCAACGCGACTCTGATATGTCAAGGTTGAAACTACTTATGTTAGCAAATTCGCAGCTCGATTAAACATACGTACAAAATCTACGCGTGCAGTTTCCGTTCTATTTTTTCGTAAGCTTTTCAGGCATCATTATTTAACGTTCTTCATTATGACGATATAATATAATTATTCTTTTATTCTCGATTTATTCAGTCTCTTTAAATGATGTTACAATATGAATCACTTGTCAATCCAAACTGACTAACAATAAGTAAATTTATCGAACAAAGAAACCATAATATACGTATATAATTGTTAATGCATTATTAGAAATTAGATATATATGCATTAATAAAAATTGAATATACTTGAAATATATAAAACTCATTATTTTCTTTTTTTTTTTTCCTACCTAACCGAACGAATAAATGCAAAAGTGTTATTTTTCGCCTTAATGGAGTAAAACGGTTTCATCCTACGATTATACAGAAAGGTATTTCGCTATTGACTCGGCACGTTGGAATTTGACGGTGGAAGAAAATAAACAAACGTTCTGCTTGATTTCCTTCGAGCTGAAATTCCATGCGGATTTCATCATGCACGCGCCTTCGGTGTTCCCTCTTCCGCCGTTGTATTTCGCGTTCCTTCGTGTTTCTTTTATCGGAAACGCAATAAGAAGAAGAAAAAAGATGTAATTGAAAAATTGTATGCTTTAATATGTTCCTCTTATCTTTCTGTATATATATATACATACGTTTATACGCTCGAATATTTTCTCAATGATTACGATGTAAGTCTAGCGGACGTCTATACACGTATACAATATACTTGCGACAAATACACAAATGACGTTTATCGAAGAGACATTCTTTTTTATCTTTTTAACGCGTCGAGCCACTCGAAAAGTGGGAATTTTTTGGTCTTACCAAAAGTTATATTGCCATATTTTATAACATTATTCGTTTATCCGAGAGGACTAATTTCTAATCGAATTTTAATATTCGACATTAATTGTAAATCAAATTATGCAAATAAAAAACCATTAATAATTCAATACAATTATTATTTAAGATTATTTAAAATTGAATGTAATTCGATTCGAAAAAAACCCAATTTATGGTAAAGGAATGCGTAAAACGTATCGTAAAAGATTGACATTGACTCATATAAAAGGCGTTGCTTTTTATTCCATTATTTACAATACGGTACGATTCCCATTTAGTTCTCGACTTAAACCTTGACTGATCGAACACTTATTACATCGAGCTACTTGTCTTTAACTATATGAATCATTTTTCTTATTTACAATGGTTATAAGTTTATCTATTTTTATCATATCTTAAGAATGAATTCGTTACAATCATATTGATAACGATCGGTGAATTATTGATTTTCGAGTTTAAAATCAATCATTCGCGCGAGATATAACATAATTTGGAAATTATTATTCATTATTCTAATATTGATTATTGTTGATTGTAAGACAAGTGTGAGAATTTGAAAAAGACTTAAGAAAGTCGTACGATTTGGATAGACCAAAGCATTTGAACTATTTAAATTGTAAAAGTTGAACCACTAATTAGAATATACTTTGAAATAAAAAGTGCACGATTAAAGAATGCAAAATTTGTATTGGAACACCGACAAATAAAAGATTAATTTCTATGAAATCTTTTATCATAAAATACTATCATGGCATCCTGAGCAAAACAAGTAAATTCGGGATGGCAGTCAAAGTGTTAAGAAACAAAGAAAAATAATCGTTTATAAGTATGATTGAACAATGAACGTCGCCGCAGGAATGAAATCCCAAGTAGATATAATTATAAATAATTACGATAGTCGGTCGTGACTTGGATCGCGATCTCTTTAGAATGACGCCAAAACAATAGCACGACTCTCGGAGAGGGCCGATGTGGAATGTGCTGATTTCACTCTGATTGTGAGACTCTTACGCACGCTTTGGATAGACATTAAAAATAGAAGAAAAAAAAGGTTGAAACTGGTTCGATAAATAATAAGGAAGACAGTTGTATGGAAAAATTAATGTACATTAGATCGTATCGTAGACCGCGGCGCGTTTCTTCATCGATTTTCTACTCGTAGAAGAAGGTTGTTACATAATCTTCTCGAGGGTCTTCCCCCTTAAAATATCGTAGTATTTTCTTCGAACGGGCTTCGTATGCGCTAGCATGAAAAAGGGACGAATTTGTATTTGTATTTCCCTTAGGTATTCGATAAGAAATAAGAAAAGGGTTGAAAGAGAATTGGGATAACTGGGTGCATCGACTATTTGTGGGTATGGCTATTTGTTGGCTAGGCGAGAGACGCGGTAATTGCGTGGGTGTCTGCCTCAAGGCTCTGGCATACGCTGCTACTTGGCTATATGTTATTTTCTTTTGCCAATCGATCGACAAATCTTGTATTATCGTTAAATCTATAATAAAACAATTAAAATAATAAGAAGGAATCGTAGATTGTAAAGTTTTCGAGGTTAAATTCGCTAAAAGAGTTGGTAAATTTTCAATAGCCATATGTACCTGTATGTACAGCAAGTGGAATTCGCTCGCGTACACGGTTCTCACGATTCCACTGGTATTCGCGCTCGCGGATTGGTTCGCAAAAGGCGAAGTAGTACGTGTAACGCGAGTTTATAGGAAACTACTCTGTTCTGGTAGGAATGCGGCTAACGCGATGGGACGACCGCAAGTATTCGCCTCGTAAAGTTTCAAACAATAACTATCTTGCCTGTAGATTACGTCAACAACAACAACAAGAAAAAAGAACTTTTAATGAAATAGTTTGAAATAAGAATTTTAATAAATCCTTCCCTCGCATTTCGGTTAAAAGAAAGATGGAATAAATGAAATTTGGTTGGTTGATCGAGTAATCGCGATAATTGAAAACCTTGACGCTGCTAGATAGCTAATTCATTAGAGTAGCAAAGCAAATAGCTAGAGTAGAGTAGGATGCATATATCGGGTGCTCGCGCTTATGGCGTAGCGCACAAAGCGTCACTCGCCAACTCGGGTTCGTTCGTTTCCATTCGTGGATACTCGGGGATCGGCGCGTAGCCGTGGCATGCGGCTGAGCGTCATGACGCTGGAATGTATCGAATTTCCAAGTTTGGGAACACTCTTCGTACCCCTTAATTTGTGCCATCACGCACGCGTATACAAGGCGTTCTGCTCGCTCGCTCGCTCGTGCGTAAAGTCGAAGAAAAAAAGGAAATCTAACTTTTGTGAGTCTTAGCTGGTGCTAAGCTGGTTCTAATTGTTGATTTATGAGAATAATTACTTTTTATTCTACACTATAACTCCACGTAGCATACCTATTACGTTATTTCGCGAACGATCCGCTCTTTGCGAACCCCTGCTTTAAACGATACCCTTTTCCTCCCCACTACAAATCCATCTCCAATGGCAGGCACAGCCACCTTGATACTCGTGCCTGCTATCAAAGAAAACCCAAGGCGGTCGGTCGCGTAGAGTCGTGACCATTCTGTACAACGCATTGTGTAACGCACGATAAAGGAATGCCGTTTGGATGCAGCGATCTGAAGGATGCTCAAACGTAAACGTTCTTATTATTATCTTGTTAAAAGCAACGTGGTATATTATGTATGACTAAGAAATTACTAAGCACCCTGGGTCAATAGACACGACCGATGTTTACGGTTCACCAAAATTAATCTCAATAGCTGACACTATTCTATATTTTTTTTCATTCGTTTATAACTCGTGTAAGATGATTTCTAATAACAAATTAATTTTTTTGATGACAGGGATGAAAAGTTCAGATACCGAGAGATTGTTATACTACAAATAAAAACAAAATACTTATATACTCGTTCCGAGTAATTATGAACTAAAGATAATTGTTCAATTCATAAATAGATCACTCGATAATACAATTGCTTTAGCGATAACATGCATCTTCTATGTAATAGTTTCTTATCGTCTCTTGTAATTCCCTGCGATCGTCCCTAATAAACGAGCAGCACGTCACTGACACATTTTGTGATTAGACGCTGCACTTCTCCCTGATTTTCTCGGAAAAACTTTACTTTATCATCTTTTTAACTTTGCCCATAAATTATCTGTAAAAACCTAGCTCGTAAACGAGACACCTGCCAAGAAAAAATAAATGTTCTCTCTATCTATCTCTCTCTCTCTCTCTTTTCCTTTTCGTATTGTATAGGGCACACCATCGATTTATGACGTAATCTGGTAAAGTAAATATCTTTTCTATAGAAGGAAAGAGGTAGAATCATTATGTATAAAACTATAAACACAGACTGCATTTTTAGCAAGCTTTAACAGATAGAAAGAGAAGATAAAAGAAAGCATCGAGAAGGAGATTTTTCTAAACACAGATGGCAAGCAGATGCCGACTGGCACACGATGTGTTATATGAACGTGAGATTGTACCGGGAAAAGTGGTTCTCGTTTCTGCGCGTGCAGCGTACTCAAGACGACGTCGTAAGCCAAACGCATTCTTTGCGAGAGAGAGAGAGAGAGAGAAAAGAATATTCCTTCTCTTCTTCATCCTTCGTAGAACTCATCTCTGAGAGATTTCGAGCAAGGACATCCATCTGTCGTTAGTGTGTGCGAAGAAAAATGTAAAAGATGCATACCGTCGACCCTTTTTCGATTACCGAGAAGGATGCACCCAGAGATCTCGTTTCGGATATCAATTTTTCATTTGCGAATTATCCTGCTAATAATATATCTATAGTAATATATAAATAAAAAATATAATTCATAGATCTAGGCAATAATGGTATTTTATCGAGGTAGAGAAAAAAAGAATAATGCGAATAAATGCGTGAAAAGCCAGCAGCCCTTCTCCCCTTTTCCCGAAGCCAAGAAGAAGAGCGTAATAGCCCTGCCGCAACGAAGAATGCACTAAAAGCAGGTTGGGTCTATTTTTAGGTACCGGCCGGGGTCGTACACATGAGGCGCGCATGTATATATATATATATATATATATATATATATATACATACATATATATAAATACGTAAATTCGTATTTATGTACATAGGTATATATATATACGCATACGATATAGACTTGTAAAAGAGAGAAAGAGGAAAGCAGGAACTGGCTGCGAGAGATGGGCAGCGTTTACTCCACCCGCCCACGGGGACGACGAAAGTCAGGCAAGAGTATCGACTGCGGCTGTGCTCGAACGAAAAATACCTCCGAGGAAGGAGGAAGGCACGCGTTATATACCTCGACCGTGTATCGACAGGCACCATCTGCTGGTTGGATTACAAAATTTCGCTATACGGTTATTAGTCAGTGGACGAGTTTTTTCATCCCAATTGAACCTCTCATTTTGATATTATTTTCAATAAAGTTTCTTCATTTTCCTTCTAATACTGCCTTATTAGAAAAAGTTGGACAAGTGTGATTCTCCATGGCCTCTTTTTGAGTCAACTTGTAGAAACTGAAAGAAATAGTTATCCGATGGTGCAAGGTCAGTACTATACTACAGTTGATTGCATCAAAAGTTTCCAACGAAGGGAACTTCTCAACGAATTTTGCCGGGTCATCAAAGATGCATGTGGTCTGAGGCGTTGTCATGATTGAACGCAACGCCCTTTCCATTCATCAATTTTGGCTGTTTTATTTTTTTGTTTAATTACTTCTTGTAATCTTGTTAAGTGGAGAATAAGAATCAATCGTTTGACCAGGTGGCAGCAGCTCATAATGTACGATGATGCCTTTCCAATCCCACCAAACACGCACAGCATCATTACCATCTTCTTCCTTGCCTTCGATCCACCACCACCACCACCACCATCCCCGTCGTCCGTGGAACCTTTACCTTCCTCGCTTCTACCCACGATCTTTTTCCTACATTATTATTGTTCCAAGGGATCCATTTTTCACGAAAAAAAAAACCTTATAGAAATGTACCGACTATTCAGCCGATAATTAATGTCAACTTAAAATATTATGAAATGATTAAATGATTTATTTTGAATGAATTGCGTATAAAGGGCCAAAATAATAAATCCTTTATACCAAAGACATATATAATATGAATAAGGCGCGTGCGCGAGAACATCGAAAGTGAAAGCGGCGGGTGGTTGGTTGGTTCTTAATCGTCGCTTCTTCCGGACTACAACACAACTAATTCAATCGTTCCCTCCAACACACTGAATTTAAATACCGAGGCCACGATACAAAAAACTTTTCTTTCAAAATGCTAAATAATTATTCTAATGTAAATACGTTGAAAGGCGCAAAAAATACTATATTAAGATTCTACCTTATGATCTTTCCAATCTTCCTTTTAAATACTATGAATAAATTGTCGTCTACTGAATCATTATAAGCATTAGAGTTGAAAATTCCAAATAAACTCTCTATGATGAACGGTTAAATTAAACGTATATCGATGACGTAAGCTTGCGCTATTATGCTATAAATATACGACATAGGTTAGTAACCTGTCGGCGGAAATAAATTTTTGCAAAAATTTTTAAATATCGCCGCGAAATAAAAATCTGATAAAAATCGCTAATAAATAATCTCCGAGGAATAATAGACTATATATATGTATATGGAATAATTTGAAAACTCGCGTCAAGTCGAGACCTTCGTTCGTGCAAATGCGTGAAATTTAACGGGACAATGTTAGTAAGATCTAATGACAACCATATAAGAGCTGTACATATCTGGGGAGACTCGAATAAAAATATCGGTAAGAGATAGATACGATGTAAGGTTTAAAAAGCAAACATAGGAGGCGCATTCGAACGTTACTTTCTAAAAGCTATGTGGTCGGTGAACGACATTCTCTCTCTCCCTCTCCCTCACCCTCTCCTTCTCCCTCTCTCTCTTTCTATTCATTTGTAAATTATATTTAGAAGTATTTAATATAACGTTAAAGACAAATAAATTTGCCAAATGGAGTAATTAAGAATTTTCGAGATAACGATTCGAAAGGATAGAATATTTCTATTCTCGTCTTTCTCTTGTAAAAGAAATGAGCAAGAAATATAGCAATGAAAAAGAAGGAACGATTAAAATAATAAAAAAAAGAGTTTACAATGCGCAACCTTCAAAAATAAGATCGAAGGTCGTTTAAAAAAAAAAAGGTAATCAACGATTTTATCTGAGAAATAATACGTTCTAATAATACCGATAAGATTTCGAAATCGTCAGCGCGAATCTTCTTAGAAAGAGGCGAACGCGCTTTGGGACTCCAGAGAGTTTTTACTGCATTCCAAGAGGAATTCTTAAAGCGCGCAGAGGATAATATTTTTCGCGATACCCTATAAGTGAATGTAGCATGATGCAGTAGGAGGTAGGTAGTAGGGTAGTGGTATGGTGGTGATATGGTTGGTGGTGATGGTGGTGATATGGTGGTGATATGGTGGTGATGGTGGTGATATGGTGGTAGAGGGTCGGCGCTAGATTCGCAACTCTCAGCGCAGCCGCGAGAAATTCCAAGCAGGTTCGTAAACACCAACGCGAGATTCCCGCACGCACGACGCACGCACGGTTCGCTAATCTCTCGGTGGTGTAGTGGTATGGTGGTGTGGTGGTGGTGGTAGCGATGGTGATGGTGATGATGATGGTGATGATGGTGATAGTGATGGTGGTGGTGATGATGGTGGTGTGGTGGTGATGGTGATGTGGTGGTGGTGTGGTGGTAGTGGTGGTGATGGTGATGGTAGTGCTGCTGCTGCTGGTGTGGTGCTGGTGGTGGTGGGTTGTGGCATCCTACTACGGCATACATATGCAGAGGACGCTCTATCAATGTCATGCGACGACTACTACTTGAAAAGTCGGTGGATTTTTCGCGTTTGTACTTGGCGCAGTTTGCCGTGCGGCGGCCCTGGCGCTTGGAATGCGGGCGCGGCGACTCGCGCCGGATAGCTGCGCGCGCGAATATACGCGCAAACACCCGCGTTCCAACTCCAAACTAAATACCTTCGATTGGATAGTTTGGACAGGAAAAAGTAAGAAAGACAAGGAAGGAAGAAGAAAACAATACACAGTCGTACCTGTCCCTAGGATCGATCCACGTTGTCTTCCTCGTGTTATGATCGATGAAGTAAACCTTTCCGTCGAAATCCTGCGCGACGTCCCACCCTTCCGGTAGCGGTATCTCCCCATTCCGTCTCCTTGGCATATTTCACTGCGCTCTAAATCCATCCAAAACTCTCTATCACCGAGCGGCGGCGCTCGACGGGCGCATATCTCCGTGCGCGCGCGAGCACCAGCTCGAAAGAGGCGCGCGCACACATATACGCCGCGACGCAATGTTAGGGTGGGAGAAGCCAAGAATTGGAAAAGAGGGGCGCTCGTCGTCGGAGCGCGACGTATTCCAGACGGTGATACGCGTTCGGCCTGCAACGGCGACACTCGCACACCACCGAGCAGCAACGGAAAATCAGAAAGAGAAACACGAGGATCGCACGCGCACGTGCACTATGTATATATTCCTTGCTGCTACTCCGCCATCATGAATACTTCATTATCATGAGCCAAGAAGTGACGTCAAAGTCTCCGCCTTCGGATTCCTCTCGAGCGAAATTCCAGCGTTCGTTCAGGCCGGCCGGCTGAGTGCCGGCCACTCGCTCGCTCGCTCGCTCAATTGCTACGAACTTTGACGTTCTTTTTTACCATTTCTTTTTCTTTTTCTTATTAATTTTTCCCTTGGACGAAACTTTAAAGACTCGACGACGCTCTGTTTGGTTCGCCGTTCCTTTCTCAACAACAATTTCTATTATTTACCGAAGCGCGCGCGCGCGCGCCTCCGCTTAGGCGCATCGATCCTAACGGCAATGCACAAGCTGCTAATCCTTGCGATAGTTCGTCAACTGAAAACAGCAAACACCCACGCACGAGTTTACGGCAAACGGGCAACGACGACGACGACAGCGGCAGCGACGAGGACGACGACAAAAGAAAAAACGGTCCGGCGGCAGTACGTCATCCTTACGCACTTTTCAACGACACAATCCTCTTACGTTTCGTAAAAGCTCAAAGTGTCAGAAAGAGAGGTCGAGTTTGACGCGAAGCGAGTTTCACAGCGGCATCGAGAATTTGGCGACCTGCTTTAAGCGATGCGCGTCGCTATCACCAGCAGCTTCCAAGGGGCCGCCAAGAAGCACATTTCACCGTACTCGCTTCTTCTCTATTTCTTTCCGTTTCCCCCACCCTTTTCCTTCTCTCTTTCTCTTCCACCTTCTCCCACTCTTTTACCCTTTCTTCTCGTCCCTCATATATACACACACTGCACGAGCGTCGAATTCCAAAGATACCACCAGTTCTACCGACGTCGATCTGGAAGGCACCTTTTCTCTCTTGGCTTTACGAAAAAAAAACGCGAATCCGCTCTCTCGATCGTTCAACTACTACTACTACTACTATTACTACTACTACTACTACTACACTACTACACTACTATTACACTACACACTACTACTACCATTACTACTACCCACCACTTACTACTATCTCAACTTCCACGTATTACTACTCTTGACGTTGTTAAACACCACGGTAGTAGTAGAATCGCGTATCGTTCCTATGTATTTAGTTGCTTACATATGTAAATACATAGGATTTCTTGCCGAATAACGTGACTTATTTAGCGACAACCGATATGTACAAACGGGTTATATACTTTTGACGGTTTAACAGCTCGCACCAGCTACGAGCAGCATGTCGAGTGTTTGAAACATGCCACTACTAGACAGACGTTCATGCTGTGCACGCTCGACGATCTCTCTCTCTTTCTCTCCCTCCCTCCCTAACTCCTCTTTACTTCTCCCTTCCCCGCTCTCAACTCCTTGGTTTCTCGTTCGTTTGCTTCCTCTCGCTTAACTTCCCCTACTCCTAACCATCGAGGAAGCAGCAACTGTTCGCAAAATATCCCCCACCATCGCCGAACTCGATGATCTCTCGTTCTCTCTCCATCTTGGTTGCACCGCGTTGTGTTCGGCCGACGAGCCGACGTCGCTCGTCGTCATCGTCGTCATCGTCGTCCTCGTCGTCCTCATCGTCCTCGTCGTCGTCGTCGCCGTCGTCTATCGCTGTCTCGTGTCTCTGACCGCACGAACGACGCCGAGAGCGGACGAAAACCCCCTTCCAAGTATTTCGCACGTTTCCTACTAGGTGGCACCAGCATACGAGCACCATGCAGGTGCAATACTTTCATAACATCGCTCTCTCCTTCCAATCTTCCAATCGTTTCGTACTTTTCATAATTAATTTGCAACAAAATAACCTCTCATACGTATTATTTCTACTTTTTATTTTTATTTTCCTTGCGATCCAATGATTCATGCGATACTGATTACGATACTGATTCGTTCAAATATTTCTTCTTTTTATTACGTATTTTTATCCTTTAAGCAAAATTTTCACTAACTTTTGGATTACGTAAAATCAGTCGAGTATAATTTAAGGATTCCAATATGATGACTACAAAATCAATTATTTTTACATTTTATTCAATTAAATGCGATTTGTCGATCTTGGGTATATAATAAAATAGCTGAAATGAAAGGTCGAATCTAGAGCGTGTCTTTATACAAATTTATTCTTTTCAACTTATTTAATCGCAGATGACGTTATCGACTATTCTTCAAAGGAAACAGATCGTAGCGCCGATATTGCAGAGAATTTAAACTACCCAATTGGTATATAATAAAAAATATATACGATATATATAGATTCGATAAAGGCACAGTTAACCGGACATACCTATAGTTCGTTCCTGTTTACAAATTTCATTATATAATGCGCTACAGGTATAATTGAATGAAATAAATTGGAAAACTAATTGAAAGTAATATTTTGTCGGTCAAGTAACGTTCTGTTAATATCGGCAAAAAAAAAAGATATCATCGAGTAATACTGTGTTACTCGGCGCAAGATCATCTAATAATAAACGGGACACGTGTCATTGGAAAGTTTCACAAGCAAAAGAATTTATTGATTTATCGATTCTCCTTTGAACAAATGAAAATAAATCGTTACTTTCGCAGTATTGCAATGTTACAAATTCGCATTGTCCTGCATAGGGTTTTTAAAATTCAACAATATATGTACACACAGTCAAACCTGTTTTTGCACGGTCCCTTTTTATGCGATTTTATTTTTATGCAATCTGTTTTATGCGATATATGAATTCTAATTGTATTGGTAAATGTATTAAAATCAATAAATGAAAATCAATTATACGATAAGATTAAAGATCAAAATGTTGATTAAATCATTGATTCCGAGATTGAAAAAGTACCTACTTAATAGATTTCGATTCGAGGTTAATTCATATTTTCGCGCTAAAAGTTCTCCATTATGAATCTAAAGCGCATGTGTGTTCGTCCGATTTACAATGCACTAACATAAGGTGGGAAGATCATTGCACGTTGCCAAGCAATTGGTCGAAGTGGAAGTGGAAGTGGAATCGAGAGAATAGTAGGGAGAATATACCACCACGGAGGTCACGAGTGTGTCTTTGACGAGGGTTATCGAACATTCGACGTCTTCGTAATCATCCTTACCACTAGTATCATCCGTTCACGAAAAATGCTGCCACGTTTCTTAAAACCAACTTTAAATGTCGCTCAGCAAGGTGCTAAGAGACTTTCAACCAGCGCCAAGGTAAATTATTTCAAGAAATAAATAATAGTTATCAATTTCCCATTGTCTCTTTGATGGTTCAGATTTAAAATGAGAATATATTTAACAAAATCCAACCTCGTCAGATATTATTTTTTCTATAGATTTTATTTAGCATGTTACGTAGGACTTGTCTATAAAAATGGTGAGAGAAAAGTCGTTACGTAATCAAATATCATTCATTTGTTATTCTTTCAATTTTATCGATGATTTCAATCCCAATCCAGTTAATCAAACGAAAGAAATGCCAAACTCGTGTCATGTTATCTTTGTAGATTTTTCGTACGGTGGATTCAGAAAAGTACGAAATGAATGTCATAGAATTGAGAATGATCCTTTTGTGTACTCGTTATAATTTCTTACATATCCACAGCGCGATGTCAAGGTCGCCGTTATGGGAGCCAGCGGTGGAATTGGGCAACCATTGTCACTGCTGCTAAAACAATCTCCTCTCATCAGCGAATTATCGTTATACGATATAGTCAACACACCTGGTGTTGCTGCTGATCTTTCTCATATCGACACTGCTTCAAAAGTTACTGGTTATACAGGTCCAGAACAATTAAAGGATTCGTTAAAAGGCGTTGAGGTAGATAAATTATCGATATATCAATTAGTTCAGACCATTTTTCGCATATACATATTTTATATTAGATATCTACCATCATACAGTTTTAAAAAATTATAAATAATCATAAATATTAAGGTCGTCGTAATTCCTGCTGGTGTGCCTAGAAAACCAGGAATGACGAGGGATGACTTATTTAATACAAACGCCTCTATTGTCCGTGATCTTGCTGTAGCAGTTGCAGAAGTATGCCCAAAAGCATTAGTTGCTATCATTTCTAACCCAGTTAACAGTACTGTACCTATTGCCTGCGAAGCTTTAACAAAAGCAGGTGTATTTGACCCTAAGAGAGTATTTGGCGTAACTACGCTTGATATTGTCAGATCGAGCGCGTTCGTTGGTAGTGCCAAGGTAAGGATCATTTAGACAAATATAATCGAGAAAAGTAAAAAATTGAGAGATGTTTTATCTCCTTAGTCGTTGGATCCACAAAAAGTAACAGTACCGGTAATCGGAGGTCACAGTGGCATCACCATTATTCCTCTACTTTCTCAAGCCAAACCCTCTGTTAGTTTTTCCGAAAGCGAAACAAAAAAACTCTCCGAGAGAATTCAGGAAGCTGGTACGGAAGTCGTAAAAGCCAAAGCTGGTACAGGCTCAGCTACTCTATCAATGGCATATGCTGGAGCTCGATTTACTTTTTCGTTGCTTAAAGCTTTGAGTGGACAAAAGGATATAGTCGAGTGTACTTATGTTAGATCCGATATATGCAATACCAAGTATTTCTCATCTCCTGTTCTCTTGGGTGTAAGTAAAATGCATTTTTATTCTCATTTCTAATAAATATTCGTAAGAGCGTTATAAAGTATCTTGCCTTCTTTGCGATTTTATAGAAAAATGGAGTTGAAAAAATCTTGGGATTTGGTGAAATTAATAATTACGAAACAAAACTTCTAGAAGCTGCTATTCCAGAGTTACAGAAGAACATTAAGAAGGGAGAAGATTTTGTAAATAAAAAGTGAATTAATATGAGCCTAACTTTTAGAGCCCAATTCTTCCAATAATGGAAGAGTTAGCCTTATCGATAACTGGTTACGACATATCGATGAAACATTATAATTTGTTACAATCTGTGTCGATAAAACCAGTTTATTCAAATTTACTCATTTTCATCCATAGAAAAAAGGCATATGGTTCTACCTTCGAAATGTATCATTCTAGATAAGTAGATTCAATAGATTGAATCGTTCAATATTATCTAATACTTGACATTTAAAAAAGAAGAAACAATCAAATTTAATTTTTATTATTTGATATATATATATATCAAAGAAAAAAGGAATACCCTAAAATTGTTTAATATATTAGGTATTATATATGAATCATAAATGAAAATAAAATATCTCAAATTTTAATTAATGTTATTTTAATCATTATCTACTGCATTTACAAGTCGCATTATTAAATTAATCGATTATTTCAGAAAAGTCTAATAAGGGGAGAGCCAAAACGAGGGTTGACCAGAGTGAAAAACCACAAAGCTTTAAACTTTTCAATCCATCCACGTATATTTCTTATACTTGCATTTTTTATACACGTATGATTCTGTCAACTTGACTCTCCCTTTATAAGATGCGCCCTCAACAGTCAATAGTATCGGACTGCGGTATCTTTATTACAAACTATTACTTTCAAATAAAAACAACAATCTCACATAGCATTTATAGTAATATTTATTCATTTATTTAATGCTCGATATTTTACTAGAATGAATCTTTCCATTTCTTTCCATTTCTACTTATTAGCAATAAAGTGTAACAAAGAGAGCAGACGTTTTTAGTCCGTTTACTTGTAGCTTTAAAATGTTGAAATTTGACAGAAAAAGAAGAGTAACTTGACCCATATATTAAAGTTGTTTGCTGTAACACAGAGCGTAAGAACGCACGTAGTCCGAAGTAGATGATTATTAATCCAAACAACATAACAAACGCGTAAAAGTCATTGAGACTTAAGCTATTACCTCGTTCGTACGAAGGGTTAGGATTAATCTTTAATCACGATACACACAAAAATCGATCCAAGTTATCGATCAAGTGACACAAGTTTAAAAGCTCATCCTATTGTAAGTACGGTTCGCGCGTGTGTGTTATGTATGTGTGTTGTTTGTGTGTGTGTGAGAAAGAGAGAGAAAGAAAGGGCAGAAGAAGCGCAACCAATAAGCAAAAAAAAGTCTGTGAAACTTCTTAAAATCGATATTTCCCAGTTCCTTTTAAATCATTTAAATAAAACACCCCTCCCTCAAAAGAAGTTTCGCTTGAATAATAAAAAATGTCATTTCCGAAATAAAAGTTTAAAAATGTCATTTTGATCATAGATTATTTGAATGACAATATGGATTAAATTATCGCGAGATATCTTGTATAGGAGAATTACGATACTACTGTTAATATATCTACTACTAATGCTTACTAAGAATATTAATAACAAATCCCCCTGAACATATGGAACGTACATAACCTTATAAATGATATCATCCTTATTCAACGTTTTTTGCCAAATCGAGGGTATTATATCATATCAAAAGCTTATCTATTACAATCTCCGAGAGTATGTTTTAAAGGAAACACCAATACCCATTCAGAGAGGAAATAATAACGTATTAATGATTAAATATTTTCATTGACAAATTGGAAGAGAGAATCAATTTCTTCGAAATTTTGACGACGAGATTTGAGATGAATAGTAATTTTGAAAAATATTTTCATATTGTCGCCATTTTGACACATTTAATCTTATTAACATCGTTAAAGAAATCAAAAGTGACAGCCGTTTGTTGATGTTAATAAACAACAGCGAGAATTCCAATTCGTATCAGCATACAACCCAACATATCTTGTAATTAAACAAAACTTTATCGATATTTTGTATTCACAGATTTGTCTATTTTTCATCGTTCAGTTTATTTTCATGTCTAAATTTGACCCATTATATCGAAGACGTTTTTTGAAACACTTCGTCATATACGACATACGAGTATATTACATACTTACGGTTCGTAGATAATAATTTTTGTTCAAATTTCCATTTAACTTAATTGATGTCTTTTATATCACTAAATATAAGGGTATCTTACTTTAATAGATTCCTGTATACATAATATCGTTAAGATTATTAGAGATATAAAAAAAAAAAAGAACTTTAATGATAAATCTTCGATACATAGGTTATGTTCATTTATAACTTTGAATGGTAGTCTCATTGAATTCAATGCCAACAGATTTTTCTTCGCATCTCTAACAATCTCATTGATATTTGGATTAATCGATAAAAAGAGATTACGCTGTATATATAATTATCTATTCTCTATTACTATAATATCTAAATACAAAGCTATTAATGGTCACTATCGCTTAGAATTTGAATGCGTTTCCAAACCGAATTTAGAATCACGAATGTGACCCTTAAAAATCAGAGAGAATACCTAATTATTTCCGAAAGGATAAAATGATATGTAATTTAGGAGGCATTACCAAGTCACATTTGCGATCACTGATATACTATTTAACTCGCAACGTGTAGTCGTTTTGTTTTATTTATTCATCCATAATGTGCAATATGCAGCAACATAGCAGCGAATGTCAAATTTCCTCTATGAAAAGTCTTTCATCGAATGATTGCGTTTATGTGACACTACATTCAACAAAAAAACTTTCATAAAAGACAACGTGCCAGTCTAAAGGGGGATTTTGAAGAAGATCCTAAATTATATATTTTCTTGGATTAATTAACAATTATTTAACATTCTAATGTACACTACTACTCTAATATTAACTTTTAAATTCACGAAATATATAATAAAGATATAGAAATGACGTTTTTGGTGATACGATTTGAAGTGACACTCGCTGTATAATCTGTATGCTGCAGCACGAGTAATTGCAGCAGAGATAAAACCAAGAAAAAAATACTTGAAGATCTTACATTAATTATTTACGATTAGAGGTATGGAGTCCATCGTCGGTAGAGTCGATTAAAACTAAAAAGGAATGGAAAGCTGGTGGTGGTAGAAGGAGATTGTCTTTTTGACGAGTATGCGCCGATGAAATAGGGGATGGCTGACGAAAAATCAAAGAGAAGAAGAAGAAGAAGAAAAGATGATAAGGATATATTATAGACGAAAATCGTTCGCGGACGATTTCAAAGTAGGGTACAGAGAGTCGTTTATTCTGTTATTATTTATATACCACAGCAATCGATAATAGTTTACACAAAGGGCGTATGAAAATGTACAACCACATTACAAACTAGCTAAACAGCTACTTTTTTGCTGTGAAAAGTAACGCTAAATAGGGGAGGTCTCCTCTAACAGCATACCGCGATAATTTTCTTCTTTTTTTTTTTTTTCTTCGTCGTTCTCTCTTCCTTTCCTCTTTTATTTTATTTTTTCATTTTTTTTTTTCTTTTTTTTTTCCAACGCTTCTCCTTGACCCAAATATGCGCGCGAGCACGCCTCCTTCCTCTTTCCCTCCTTTTTGTCTCGGAGAAGCGTAAAAAGGCAGTTACAATGAAAAGTCTGATATTAAAATTCGATATAATAATACTTATAGTGTTTCTTTCGAAGATTATTATTTATAATATTTTATTATTAGACGATAAAGTTTGCTCTCGAGAAAAAAGCCATTTATTCAGGTTGAATGGGCGTGTTTATTGCATCGACTATTTATTTTATTTTATTTTATTTTATTTTATCTTTTTTTATTTAGTTTTATTTTATTTTATTTATTTTATTTATTTATTTATTTACTCATTCTTGGGAGAGGCTACGTTGTTGTTGCAGTTGCTATCATAGATAAAGATGATTATTCTATATTTGTCTTCCTCTTCTCTTGCTTCTTTCTCCTTTTTTTTCCACGATTTTCTTATTCTTTCTTTTAACAAGCGCGCGCTCTTCTCTCAGACTGCGATGAAAAAAAGGAAATCGTAAGCTTCGGGTAAATCAATTTTCTATTCACGGAATGCGTGACTCTTGGTCTCGTTTTTTATTATTATTATTATTATTATTAATATTATTATTATTATTATTACTATATTACTATTACTATTATTATTATTATTATTATTTTGTTATTTTTGTCTTTTTCTTTTTTTTCTTCCTCTTATTGTTGCCGATGTCGTCGTTAGTTTCACGGAGGAACGACACGATTGATTTTTCTCTCTCTCTCTCTCTCTCTCTCTTTCGCGCTTGCTTTCTTCAAAAGAAAAGGTTCCTGTGTGTAAGCTTCTCCATATATATATATATATAACTCCGAGGCGCACACATACATGATACATATACATATATTATGTATATGTATATGTATATATATTATATATATATATATATACTGATCATTTTACGCTCAATTTACGCGTATAGACTTTATAACACCGTTTTATTATCATGGCATGCGAGACGATCATGCGCGCAGTAAAAAAAGCGGGGAAAGAGGACGGGGAAGAGAGATTAGAGCTAGGGTAATACGAATGAATAAACTACGAACGAACGACAAAACGAACTTACGAACGAACGAACGTACGAACGAAAGCTCGATTGCAGTTTGCTTGCTTTCTATTGTAAACTGAGTAATACGGTATACACAATGGAAATGGTGGGGACACACACGAATTTTTCCATATTTTTCTTCACCATCATCATAATCATTTTCCTCTTCATCCCTTCTTTGTTATCTTCTTCTCCTTCTTTTCCTGACGCGCTTGCTCGTCCATGTGAAATACCGTTAAAATGAGCCGTACATGCATGCGACGACCGTACAGCAGAGACCAACAACAACCAACACGCGCACGCACTTTTTTTTTCATTTGAACCATTGTCACCCCCCCTTTAATGAAGTATTAATTATATCCCGTTTAATTTCTTGTCGAGATCGCGCTTTTTAACGACATTCGCAAGCAAATCACGTTAATTTTGATCGAGTACGGAGGCCTCGTAAAAAGTACCCTTTGCTTTCTCTTTTCGGTATTTCCCCTCCTCCTCTCTTCCTCTTTTTTTTTCTTTTCTTTTCCTCGTATGCATATGCATACGTACGCCACGAACAATAACGCGTACAATCATCACACCCACCCACCATGCCCTTTCCCTTCCTCTTTCCCACTCGCACTCTCTTCCACACTCTCTTTCCCTCTCTTTCTTTCAAACGTGCCAGTACTTTTTTTTCCATTTTTTTTTTTTATTAGCTTATTTCTCAACAATTCTGCTGTGCACCGAACTCGATGTATGTATTTATTTATGCGCGTCCTCTGTGTGCGTTTATATATGTATATGTATATATGTACGTATTATATGTACGCGTGTCCGTTGCGCGCGCGCGCTCGCACGCGCATGTGTGTCGCTGGATCGAATGATACGATTTTTTTTTTTCCATTTTCATTTTCTTTTTGAGTTAATCATACGTTGCGCGTGCTTAAGGTCACGCGATCGCTAAAGATCTCCCCTTCCCACTTCAAACTGTCACCTGCTTGAATTGTTTTCTTTTGCTTACGAGTTATTAAGAGTTTTTGCTTTTTTCTTATTTTTTTTTTTTTTCATGTGTCTCAGTTTTAAATGCGCAAATTACACTCACTACAGCTAGAGTTACGATACGTCCTGATCTTCCACATCCTGCAGCTGCTCCTTTTGCTCTCCTTCTCCTGCGAATGCCACAAAAAAATTAGATAGAAGAAAATTAGATATCGTGTTTCATCCGAAAAATTAACCGAGAGGAAAGATAGAGGAGGTCTCTTTTTTTAATCTAATAAATCAAAAATCAAAGGGACAAAAAAAAAGATTTGATAACAAGTTGAATGTCAGGATATAAAAGCTCATACAATGATAGGCATTCAAGGAGTTTAAAATAATCCTTAAATCGATGATTAACTCAAACATACTAACCATCTGCTTGCATATCCGACGTCCATAGCGTGAGGTTGTCCCTAAGGAGCTGCATAATTAAGGTGGAATCCTTGTAACTCTCTTCAGAAAGAGTATCCAATTCTGCAATTGCATCGTCAAAGGCGGCCTTTGCTAAGCGACACGCTCTGTCAGGACTATTCAAAATCTCGTAATAGAAGACGGAGAAATTAAGTGCTAATCCTAAACGAATAGGATGAGTCGGTGGTAGTTCGGTCATTGCAATGTCGCTTGCTGCTTTGTAGGCTACCAGGGAGTTCTCTGCAGCCTCCTTTCTGTCGTTGCCAATAGCGAATTCGGCCAAGTAACGATGGTAATCTCCTTTCCTGTATGCAATGAAAAATATTCTTCAATTAGGAAATATCCTCGATTTTGCATGATACGAAGAAGAATCTGAATAATCAATATTGCATAACGCGATTGGTTAACTTTCTTACTAATTACGAGTTGCTGATACGTCGAGAAAAAAAAGAAAAGTTAATTGTAAAGAATTTCTAAGTTAATCTCTTACAATCTTGTAGGAAATAAATCATTTTACTCTTACATTTTGTAGTAAAATACTTTAGATTCTCCAGTAGAGGCGCAAGGTATCAAATGATTGTCCAAAACACCAAGTATATCAGCGCAAATATCCCTGAGCTCCTTCTCAACTTGTGATCGGTATTGGCGGATCATCTCCAGCTTACCCTCGGCACCCTTGTTTTCCTCTTTCTGTTCGATACTTGAAATTATTCTCCAAGATGCCCTCCTCGCACCGATTACATTTTTATACGCGACGGAGAGTAGATTTCTTTCTTCGACGGTTAGTTCCACGTCCAGCGAGGCAACTTTCTTCATTGCTTCGACCATTTCTATAAAATACAATTATTATTATTATTATTATTATTTTACTCGTTTAATATACATGTGTCAAATAATATACTTTATTTAACTTTTCTAGCATAGCTAAAAATTCTGTATAAAATGTTATCCGCGTAAGAAAGGTACGCTGACATATATTAACTCGGTGACCCTTGAACTTCGCAAAGGTGTTCTCGCTATTATAGATATATCACTGGTCATGCGCGAACGATATACTTAGATACTTTTACGTTATCCGTAGTACCTATACATAAACGATTTTTTCTTTTTTTTTTTTTCAAAATTACCAAGCTAATCAACATTTTATTTTACTATCTGTGTTTTAATTATTAAAATGAAAAGAAACGTGCTAGAAAACTTATAACCAGCGACTAGCTTTGATGTTATAGCGTTTTTCAATCTGCGTATGCATTTATTTTCGAAACGACATTAATTAACTTTTTTATTATCTACCCTTGATTTTACCCCCTAAAATATAAAATAAATTATTTCATTCCTATTCCAGAGGAATACTAAGTAAGATATATAATATAAATTCGTTGGAAAGAAGGTGGGTGATTATCGTTAGTCTACTCTTAGCAAAAACAACGAAAGAAATAAACTTTGGTTGACAATCGTTACCGACTTTATACATGTAAAAGTAGGGATGTAAACACGCGAGAGACAGTTACAGCTCGGCCGTTCTAACACGTGTTTCGTATTAAAATATTATTTCTTTTAGAATTTCAACCATTTTTTAGATTTATTATTTATTAATTAATATCGTTCGTTCACCAAATTGAGTTCTCTTTCTCTTACAGTATTTTTATTGATTTGTTATTAAATCAAAATTGGATTTATCATATACAGCCAAGTGTGTAATCGTTCTTAGTGCTTACAACAATGTTCTTTTTTATTTTACTTCAAAGCTTGATAAGAAAGTAAAATAAACGCACGGATAATAATGAATGAGAAGATCTGTTCTTATTTATTTATGTCATTTAAAAGTAGATTTTCTTTATTCGTGCTATTTTATCGACTCCGAACGTTACTCGTCTTTTATAAATTCATATATAGCCTTGATTATTTCCTAAAACTATTACTCTTACAAGGACTCGGACAAGTCGTACCTGCCTCCTTACCAGATTTTTTTAAAACTTTACACACTTGTAAATGTTGATTAGTCCTATCAATTAACGCTAGAACTAAGATCCAACTCTCAACCCTATCCGAGATATCGATTGATAAAGTTTTAATAAATAGACGAATACTCATATATACCTGTTTATTACATCAGTTAACATAAGTCGCCGATAGCCTGGTGGTTATAGGCGCATGCTCGTAACCACGTTCTCGCTGGTTCAAGTGTGTCTTTATGTTAACATTTTTATTATTTTAAATAATGTTTTATTTATTTACATTTTCTTTTTTCTATCTTCCAACAGGTATATAGTGTATAATCAAATTCTTTTTATATGTTTTACCAAAAACTTAATTTTATTGTATGTGTGTGTGTATATATGAATAGTACTATATTGCTAGTTCCCATAAGTGGAAGACTCATCACCGATTAAGTAAGACAGAAAATTGCTTTGTCTGTTGTGCGCAAGACGTTGTGCGCAGGCGGTTAAATTTGAGACTGAATTATACAATTATTTCAGAGAGACATATATAAAAGTAGGATGTAATATATAAATAAAATAATCATCTGTGAATGTATATATATACACTATAATAAATGTACACAATAGAATAGAAAAATTATCTTTAATTTTGAAGAATACATATATATGCATATAAATTAATAAATTTCTCGCTATATTTTAATCTTTTTAAATAGGATATTTTAGCGCAAGAGTCAACCATCTTTGCTTTCTTTTATTGAGATAATTGTTCGCGCATGCGCATAATGACTAAAGTTGTCTGTTAAACAGAGAGAGAGAGAGAGAGAGAGAGAGACAAAGAGAAAGAGAGAATGATATCGTTTGTACTGTGAATATTCAAATTTTGTCCCTACCCCAACTAGCAATATATAATACGACCACAGTCGAAATTCGGCGCAACTCTCTCTCGAAGGATCGATAGCTCGGGTAGAAAAAGCAACAGTACCTATGGTGGCGCCTTCCTACCACTAGGACGCGCCCTCCTCTCTCCTCCACTTTCCACGATTCGACGTTATATTAAAAAATTTAACTAAGCTAGACACAAATGAATAATAATCTCTTTTTCAACTAATAACTATATTTGAAAATCGAAATTTATTCAATAACTTTCGATGCCAATGACTAAAAGCGATCCTTATATTCATATGACAAGTTTCGTCAATTTGTCACGAGTAACAAAGAGACGTAAGAGAAATCTATTACTGGCCGGTCGAATGACAGACACCAGTTTTCACAGTGCAATCGTAAATAATATTTGGAATCTTCATCCGCCATTCCATTCGACGTAAAATTTTCCCTATTTTCTTATTCTTATAAATATTTTCGCTATAAAAATCCAAGATAAAATTGAAAAGGTATTTCAAATGGGAACCGAAAATAAAAATGTGAAGAAAAAAAAACGCGTACATACTTATATGTACATAATACTCGAAGACGTCCGATCTTACCGAAATGGTTAAAACAACTTTCGTTACGATAATAACCTTCGAAAAACAATTTCATACGTGGAGTTATCTTTTTATTTCTATATATATATATATTGTTAAATCTTTTCGAAAAGTGAATTTGAACATAAACGTTTACGTTAAGAGAGACACGTGTAACTTTATGCATTACCTTTATCTTCTATTATCAAGTCACATTTGATAATATTCTCGATAGCATTCTCCCCCTTCGTATTTTTTCAATTACTTTCATATTATTTTAATGAAAAGAAGAGATTCTTTAATAAGAAAACTCTTTCTTTCTCTAAAATAAAATATATATTCGAATGTGTGTGTGGGTGTGTGTGAATTATTTAGAATAAGGACAAAGCTTTAACCAATCAAAAAAATCAGATACCATAAGAGAGGAAAGGAAAAAAGTCTGACGGAAAGGTATAATATCGGGTCTCGTTAGCGACGGAATTACGAGGAACGAAGTATACCGGCCGAGATATACGGAAACGTAAGGTAGCGGGCGCAGCAGATCAATACTTTCCTTCGCCCGTGGTCGCCCTCTGTCTCTTTCGCTCAACGCTCCTGACTAGTCCCCTCCACCTCCCACTCTCTCGCATAGTTACGCTCTCGCAACCCTACAATTTAAAAAAGATCAAGAAAAAGAATCGAAAATTCCCATTTCCTATTCTTTCTCATTCATGTATCTTCTTTTCTTCTTTACTATCCTTGCCGATATGCGTATAGATATCAAGCGAGAAATATCAGCCCCATTAGGATCATTAGCCCCCTCCCCACCCTAACTTATCCCATTCCACGCACGATCGATGTTGACTAAGCAGGAGGCATTTGACTCGACGCTTGTCATTCCTACGACGTTTCTACCAAGAGAAGCCTTTGCACATAAAACGCGTTCACGCTCATGGAAAATACGAAGAAAGTACGCCCGTCTAACGTACTTAGCAGAACTTTCTTATAAACTTTCTATCAAGCTTCGAGAGACCAACGTTCGTGCGAATGACACGTATATAGGTAGATTTATATGTATGTGTGTATACATATATATATCACGCATATATACGTGTATATTCACAATTAACATGGAAAGAGAGAGAGAGAGAGAGAGAGACACAGACAGACAGACAGAAAGAAAGACACACGTACATACGAAACGATGCCTATATAAAAGATTTTAGGAGACCTAAAGCAAAAAGGAGAAGTGCAGTTGCTCGAGGAAAAAGGTAAGAGTCGTGTTAAAAAGGAAAAGCAGAGAGGAATTTGTGGATAGGTAGGTAGGTAGGTAGGTAAAAAAGAGAGAGCACAAAAGAGAAGGCCGAAGGTCGAGCCGGTCCCGTCGATTGGTTGTGCGATTTCTCTGTGCTCTTCAAGGCCAAATGCCACGAGCGGCACACGCGTTACTACGTGTGTCCGTCATAGTAAAGCCGGCATCGCGGCTTCCGACGACTCTTAACTTCTCCAGTGTCGATCTATGCGATTTATCCGGTTATTTGGATGAAAGGGTCCCTCAAAGTACCGAACACAGTACGCCTAGCAACGCTACCTCGCCGTTACTCCAGGCGCTGACGACGTAGCGAGCGAGCGAGACAGAGCAGAGGGAGGGAGCAAGAGAAAAAGAGAAAAAGAGAGAGTGAGAAGGTGAGAAGGAGAGAAAGAATGAGAGAGAATGAGAAAGAATGAGAGAGAATGAGAAAGAGAGTGAGAAAGAGTGAGAAAGAGAAAGAATGAGAGAGAAAGAGAGAGAGGGAAGGAAAGAAAGAAGCGAAGAAAGGAAGAAAGAGAGAGAGAGAGAGAAAGATCGTCGATATTCCTGTACAAGCTTCCTCGCTCGTTCGATCGTTAAGAATGAGAAATGACACGAAAGTTGCCCAAAGGGGAAAAAATGTTGTAGCTCGCCGGTCCTTCGGCACAAAGCGCGAGCAAGGTCTCGCACTTGACGTTTCTTCCAACACTTTTGACAGATCTTGGCTAGGTTCGTTGCCATTATAATACGTGTCTTGAAAAATCAACTATTCCAGCTTCGTTATCGAAACTTGGGAAAAAGAGGAAATTCGGAGAAAGAGATAATGATAATGAGAGTTAAACAGTTTAATGGGCGGGTTTGGTATAGGAAAGTCAAGCAGCCCCTCTCTCCTACTAATTTTGTCGATTTCCATTTTGGCCCAGGCCGGCTCTTTTACTCGAAAAAATATCCACTCACCGTCATAGCGTTCAGCTTGTTCGGCCAGTTTCGCCTTGTAAACATTGTCCTCCCGTTCCGACATCTTAGATGCGCGTGGATTTCACGAGTAGACAAGGGCTTTCAGGGAAATCTTACGAATTGCTTGTTTCACCGAAATACGTACAACTCCTCGCACAGCCACTCGCAAGCTCACTGACCAAGATGGCGGCGCCCGCCAACAATCGAAAGCAGTTCCCAACTCGCGCAGACTCCACAAGACGCTCTGTCGCATGGCGCATGTCGAAGTCCGTGTATCATTACGCGTGACGTCATATTATAAGGGTAACGAGCGCCCCCATTGACAATCGTCAACAAATTATCGTCGGAAAAATTCAATTTTTTCTCTAGATTAAATCTCCTGACTTTTTAATAAAGATATTATTTTCTTCTTTTCTTCCATAATTCTTCGTGTTTCTCGTTCGATGATCATTAGAAATTTCTTTTATGGGAAGTACGTATTGGGATGTAATATTGCTCGAAAGATGGCACTCGTGTATCCGCATTTTGTATTTCATTTCAATATCGTATTCGTTTAATATACTAAAGGATGCCATTCAATTTCCTACGCAATATAGAATCATTTTTCCAAACATCGAAGAAGTTTTTCTTGCATTTTAGAATTGTTCATAGAGATACTCGTCGAATTCGAAATAAGAAGTAAATGGAAAGTAGATGGCGTTCGTGTCAGTCATTTTCTTCCTTAAATTCATTGATGTACGTCAAAGTCAAATGTATGTGTTATGTACGCATATACAGGATGTTCTAGAATAACTGACAAATATTTAAGGGATGACTTCAGCATACCTAAATGATAAATGCAGTTTATAAAAACACGTATCCTACTTAACTTTGTTATCGAGTTACAACGAATTTTTTTAATAGATTAAACCCGATGAAAAAGAAAAGATTTGACTAAATTTTCATCAAATCTGAACTACGTCTGAACACGAAACAAAAAAGATAGTTATATTGATAAAATGTCTGTTTTTATTCATACGATTAATATCTTTTATAAAAATAATCAGCTCAAATTTTGTTGAAAACAAAGTCGAATCGAGGATACGATTATACGAAATATTTTTATTATTTCGATGTAATAAAGCTGTCTAAAATATTTCTCTTATTTTGGGACTTCCTTTATATACATTAATATTATACGTATATTTATTATTAAAATATATAGTGTAATCGTTAATGCACGGACCATTGAATCTATAGAAAAATGCATAATTGAAATATTTTCAATTGACGAGTAATATTAAACTAACTAATGTATATATACATATTTGAATAATTAAGGAAAATGAATGGGGAATACGAGGTATAATGCAATACTGTTAAATAATTATTTTATAGCGAAGCATTTTGTATTTGTTGTTCCACACGATTGGCTAATGTACAAGCACTATGATTCAAACATTTTTCCTATTCGATTTTTATCGTCGTAGTTTTTGTAATTTATTTTTCATTTTCAATTATTTATTTAATAACTAATTTATATTTATCTGTATACAGACATATCATTCTTTCTCTGAATATTATTTAAACTATTAAAAGTATAATACAGCCAGAACTTAAAATAATAATGATTTTAAATATTGGCTGCAAGCGGACTACATCGTCTAGTGTTAATAACCGATTCTGCAATTATCACACACTAAAAACGTAATAGCCGATATGCTTCTTATAGAGGAATATATAATAAGTTTTATTAACTGTTATATGTACATACGGACATACATACATACATACATACATATGCACAATTCACGCGGATATATCGCTCGCGTATGCCTGTGTATGGATGTGTGCGTGCGGTAATTTTCTTTATATATTATATATTATATATTATATATTATATATAATATATAAATATATATGAAATACATACATGTATATATTTACTTAGTATTTTACATATTTATTTATATATTATGTTATAGTTTGGAAAGAATCCGTAGTAGTGACGAATGTTGTGTGTTTATAGTTTAATATTTTATTTTCTGCAAATATTATTTGGAACTTGTAATCTCATAAGACCGCTTTCTTTTTTTTTCTTTTAAATATGCTTCCTTTCCTAGGTTCGATTCCAGTTTATTAACCCTGTAATCGTTGCCTCGACATAATGGGCTTGTATCGGCTCAGTCAACGACACACGCCTTTTTGATATTTTAGAATGTTCATTAGGCGTGCGGGCACCGTGAATTTGGAAGCGTCAAAGTCTCGCTTGCTTGCCTCCATCGAATCTGTTTTTTATATATGTAATTTTTTGTATATGTATTTATCACCAGTCACCCAATATATTTCCAAAGTGAAGCCTATCGTAGCACTTCCTCATGACTACACACAGATTCTAATGGCACATTCAGGAACGTTTCTTCAAATCACACGCAGCAGCATTGTCGAGTAAAGTGATTAGTTGATGCCAATCCCCCTTGTTCGAGCATTCGCGCAAAGATGATTTAAAATGTAGCAGTCGGACGAACGCAAAGATGTAAAAGCAGTATCTCGTTTTGATTCTTTTTTATGTTGATTTGTTTCTTTCTAAATAGATGTTTTAATAGAGCCAAAGAAGGGCACCATCTCGTTTAAAATATATGCAAGCAACGCTTTCACTATTTTGATATCCTTTCTTTTATTCATTTGCAAATATCACATCACGCGAAGCACAGTAACACATACATTTCACAGTCTGCATAAGTACTTTCCGCGATGTATATGTATTAAAATATATGACAAAATGACACTCCTATATGATAGAATTTCGCGAAAGCCTGAATGTAATAAAGTTAAGAAAAACAGGAAAACGACATGATATTTCAATTTCTCAGTGACACGTAGTTAATACTGGATTACATATATCCAAATAGTTCATTTTTTATGAGAACGATACGAATAGTTGTTAGTAATTGTACTATTGAAAAATCGCTATTCTAACTGTACAATAAACTGGTGTATTACGTATACGTATTTTACAAATCATTACGATGTTTCTTACTGGTGATATTTTCGAAGATTAAAAAAATGCTTGCTCGTAGAATAAATTTAAGCAATGAGATTCGAAGAACTCTGTTTTTAAAAAAATCACAAAATATGGACGACAATTGCTTTGTAGAATTTTACAATAACCGATCAAATTAGCGAAACAATAGGAAGGACACAGCTCCGAGGAAGAAAATAGGAAAGGCAGGTAGCAGTCAGCAGAACGGTCATGACACAAAAGTACAAAAGGTACGATATACTACGTGTCATATTTGCAAGCGTCAACTTTTGTTCACTTCATTGGAAGAAGTAAAGACTATACCACACCCAATAACAACCCCAATATCACGTTTACCATATTTATGAATATTATTCTTCGTGTCCGTGATATCTATTGCTATTTAACTTTGCGTTAAAAGATCCAAACTTTTCTTTACTGTAAATGGGCGGTCAAATTGTAAATTAGTATATTATAAACTAAAATATGTTTGGACATCTTGACCAATCGCCTTTGTTCTTACACTCCCAGTATTCACCACTATACATATAGCAAAGACTATCTGTGTACGGATCCTGCTGTTTCTTAAACCATAATGGTTCCCAAGTTTCGTATGGTAAACCTAAAAATGAATATTCCGAATGAAATAATATTAATTCATTAGATATATCGTTGAAAACAGTTGTAGAATTTCTGTATACCTTGCGAAGCAGCTTTTTCCGCTTCGTGTTCTCGATAACGCCGTGCAGTCCTCTGTTTCTCTTCGAGTCTAAGTTTCTCTGCGTTAGCTTCATCCCATTGTCCATCCTCCATTAATCTTTGGTCAGGTCTTAATCGTGAATCCGTAGGTGCAATACCATCTTCTGGTTCGTTAAGCTGACAGGCCAATTCCGTAAATGAATAATACCTTTCGCAATCATCTCTATTATAACAAAATTACACAAATTAGGTATTCAATTTAAAAAATATCATCTCTAATAAAACAAATGCACAAGCGATTATATTGGTCGATACTTACGGAGGCATACGTCGTTTCCAAGCTAATATATACGGTCCTGTTTTATACACAGGATTGTCCGGAGCTCCTGATGTACTAATAACAGGAGCAATTTCTATCTTTGAATCCCATGTACCCTGAACCACCCATTTTACCTCTTTACTCGAATTCATAACAACGCCTTTCACTTTACGTTGATTATCTCTTGAAAAATATGAGTATGGTATATATTTTAGATGACACTTGACACCCTCTTTATGATTCACAATATCCATATCACCACTTTGATCAACCCATAACTTTCCAACTATTATATTGTGTACAGTGGTAGTTACTTTACGCCATGTATAATGTTGTTGTTCTGTATTAAATTCTAAGTGAGCAGTACCTAAAGGAATTACCTGTAGAATATGTATATAAGTAGAAAAGGGAGTTCTCCGGGTTTAAAAAAAAACAAGACAGTTAGGTATTAGATTCTATAAACTTTTTTACCTGAAGATACTTTCCGCGAAACTTAGAAGCCATAGTGAACTCCTGCCAGCAACGCCATTTCCTACCTTCGCAATGTTGAGCTAGCATCGGAGGGTGATGCGAAACTTGCTCGGAAATCGCTCGCCAACCGAGATCATCTGTACGATCGCACTCATACGTTTCACCTAATAATGGATTAAAAGGTTTTCCTGTTCTAGCAGCGGTTGTAGAATAACTAGAGATAGTAAATGCAGCTACATAGGCCATCTGTTCATAGCTGTCAGTACATTCCGCTGCTCTGTAAGGTACATAAATTATATCCAATTTTTAATAAACATTAGTTCACATAAGAAGAAATTCTATAGATATATAATATACCTATCAAGAATTTCTGCATATTCATAATCTTCTGTAAGCCTTTGAAGCATACTAAGTGGTTCTGAGAAATTGACAGGCATTGGAATTTTTGACAAATCTTTGCCAATACAATTTTTCATAATACTCCATAGATTTAAAGGATAATTAGGTTTATCAGGTACTCTAGTTCTTCTTTTTCTGCTAGGTGTGGTTGCTAACCCGGTTCCACTAGTGCCACCATTGTTGGTTTGCCAAGCCGTCTGTACATTAATACAAATTATTATATATTTTAAACAATTTAATCATTCATTCATTTATGCAATAGATTAATTACATTGTCCAGTTCGTCTGTATTTGTAACGAGAGAAGAAGGTTGTATTGCTGTAGAATCGGTCACAATGAGAAATGACTCTGCTCCAGCAGAATCTGAAACTGGCAAAGGTGTTGGATCTCCTTCAGAACTAGAGCCATCATCGCTTCCTTGAGAATCGGTACGATCTCTCTGATGAGATATCGAATTAGTTGATGCTACTCCTGGAATAGTCAGTGTAAATGTGTCCGATTCTTGAGCATCATAAAACTCTGCATTATCTTCTTCGTCTTCCGATGGAGAAGTAGTTATCGCAGAATCTTTAAAAAAATATATTATTACAATTATCAGAAAAAGGAAAAATGAAAATTTGTGATTAACGTTACAATTAATTTAAATAAATGAAATTATATGATACTTTTAAAATGTAAATGTTTAACATGTATTGCATACCAATACATAACATGAAATATATTAATTCATCATTGATTAATCAATATTTTTCACGAAACACAAAAAGAGAACTTTAGAAAGGTACATTATTATCAGTTACCTGTGTAACTTTAATATCTTTTCATAGTACAACTTATTCTGACAAAATTAATTTAATTTGCTTTCGAATGTGAAAGAAATCTTATTGCTAGTTAAATACATACATTCATGATATAATGTTTTTCAAATACTTGTACTGTCTCAATCGACATGAACAATAGTATATTATTAAATCAGTATAACTAATGTACTTAAAACAATATATTATACATATGTAGGATATCGCGAGTAGGTTATGATAAGTTACGAGATTGGCTCGCAAAACCACGAATTTGGATCTTCGAAATTTTCATCGAAGCTGCGTTTCTATGAATCGTTTTCCATATATATATGTACATATATATAACACGTTCACTTTGGCACGTTCGATTATTGCTTTGACATCATCTATGATTTCATCAATCGTGTGTTTCAAAGCGTTAAACTACTGATTGAATACTTTTCACTTTTAATTTAGCAATCGATTAAACGAAAATTCTATTAACGAAAAAACGTCGAAGTATCAATTTACAAGGCCATCTGTGCTTAATTAAGCACCAATTTTAAGAGAAACGAAAGCATATTTAAACCCTTTGTAATATATTCACACACTTACACAGAAACACCACATGATCATTTCAGAGATAGTAATCAATCATGTGTGCATACATATATATATATATATATATATATATATATATTATACACATATGTACGGCTTTGCGTGCAAAGATCATGCGCCGTGTAAGACAAACGTCAACGCAACGAAGCACAAGTACTGAACTGCCATCTACACTTGACACAAAAAACCGCGTACTTTTCAAAAGACAAAAAAATAATAATCACGATAGAGAGAAAAATTAGCCTTCACCAATAGAATAATTTTAAGAAAAAATGGTGCATGTATATTGAAAGAAGCTTTCTACAATAATCTAATCTTCTAATAGCTCAATAACTTTTACGAAAGGATATAAATGAAAAACAAATATGCATTAGAAATAATTTAACTATGTACACATTTACTCCATCTTATTTCAAATTAATTTTCATTTAATAAAAAAGGGTAGGAATTTTAGAAAACAAGCACGCGCGATTTTATAATATTAATTTAACAAAAACGTACTAATAATTTACTTTAAAATAATAGAAAAAAAAATGTTCCTAGAGAAATTAGATTTTTGTTATTTTACGTTTACAATAATAACATTACTATTATTGCATAATTATTACATTATGAAATAGTAACATCATGATTAATTATTCGATGTATTAAAAATCTTTATAACTTGTTTTCCCGTACGTTCTTTTGTTTGACACATACAATTAACGTGATTAAACTTCAAGTCAATTAAAGAATTTCTTTTTGAATCAATAAAAATGATCAAGTTATGCAAAAGTAAAAAATAAGCTTGTAGTCAGATTTAGATACATTGCAATGTAAGCATAATCGAAAATGATAAAATTTCATGTGGTTATAAACAGAAAAAGCAAAAATACTACTAATCACATTAAAAAAAGGAAAATAAATGAAATTACGGGAAGGTCTGTGTCCTCCCGCTGGTGTCACCGAGGGAAGTGCATGTTGCGCAGCTTCTTCCAAATGTGAATGCTGCCTAGCTAGTTGTTCAACCATTTTCTCTATGCGCACCTTCTGATCGCGTTCATGTTGTAACATTTTCTTCCATTTTGGTTCTTGTTGCTGGGCTAATTGCAAATAGTCATTGCTTTTCTGAAATCATAATTCATCCTACTTTCTACAAATACAAGCTAACAATTATTAAACGATATCTGCATGGAAATATCATATTTTTGCATATTTGTAATAGCGTAGATTTCATTGAAACTATAAAGTAATGTTCCTTGGATTAATTCTTAATAATTATTCAAGTTAACTTAATTTAGAAAAATTTTATAAAGAAATGAAAGAATGAATTAAATGTTAATTTGTTAACTAGATTGATTAAACTGGAACTTACACTGATCATAGCATTGGCAGCAATACGGAAAAGCGTAGCTTTCTCATTCACAGTTTTAATTTTGGTTGTTAGATCAGGATACGGCGGTTCCAGGGTTTCCAATTCATTCAATGCCCGTTGAAGAGTAAAACTTCTCTTGGTGATCAAATCGTTACAAGCCTGCAAGTCGTCTAAGCATTGACTCAAATCTTTGACAGCAGTACCCTGCTCTACCTTTTGATTGTCATTATCTTGGTACTCTTCTTCTTCTTCGTCTAAAAATACATTTTTATATAGATGTATGTATGGATATTTTTTTATTCCACTTATCAAATAGAAAATTGAGATATGGTTAAAATTGCAACAGAATACTACTATAAGATATAAAAACGTCGTACTAAGATGACGTATTTATCGTTAAATGAGATAAAACGTAGGATGAATTTTACGATTAAATCATACAAACCAGATTCTACTGCTTGAATAGCCTTGGCCTTCGCCAACTCGAGGGCCGTGACCCATTGTTGACGTTCTACTTCTGTAGCTGCCTTTATATGAAAAGTTTGGGTACCACCATTGCTTACGACAAAAGTGCAAGCATCTACAGTGTGTATTAAGGCCCCGTGCATGGATATTGTGCCTCTGCATGTATGAGACATCTCCGTTGGATTTCTAAACAAAGAATTAAAATGCGACAGTCCCTTGAACATATTCTTTTATTGTTGGAAAATCGAATGACACAGAAAAAGACAGACGTGAGTTTGCAATTCATTCAGCTATATATTCAAGGTTTATCCAAGCCAAAACTCAACCTCGTCCCATTAAAATTAATGTCAATTTGTCTGCGTTAATCTGTGACACTATGACACATTGGAGATAGGAGACGAGTATATATATATATATATGAATTAGCATTTAATTGATACTTTTAAAAAAGCAAACCCACAACCAAATTCTTCGTAACAATACCATTTCTATTTTGCTTACACCTACGCAAAAAACTTTATATTTTACATTGAAAATAATATAAGCAACTTCGAAAAAAAGGTCATGTATATTATGGGGAAAAAAATATAACCGTCAAATCATTGTTCCATGCACTTGAAATTAATTAATCATGTTAATTAAACGATTTTATATGAGAAAAGAACAGATCATGCTGACGCGTAAAAAATATATTGCCGCAGCATACAATCCAAAATAGTTAATGGAAGCAGATCTGGTAATAGATGGTAATATTCTTTTTTGTTCAAAAAGGCATAATATACTTTACTTTTAGTTTCATTTAATTAAAAATAATAATGCCCAGATATAAACGAGATTATATTAACTTGCAAGAATATTGTAAAAGTAATCCATAAAAAAAAAAAGGTATAACGATCATAAGGGAAGGCACTGACCAGTGGGCTATCCAATAACTTAACACTTAACAAACGGGTCACGTAAATTTACGTTTTTCCATTGTGACTTCCTAGGATGGGCCACGTAGATTTACTTTTCTCCTTATCATAATTAATAAGATCTCAATGTTGGATGTCTCAACATGCATAAAATAAAAAACTAACGCAGCGTACTAAAAATATAAGCAAAAACGTAAATCTACATATGGCCTGTCCTAGGAAGTCACAATGAAAAAACGTAAATTTACGTGACCCGTCCGTTAAGTGTTAATGTATTATAGATGGTTCGATAACAAAAATAAATCTCTAAATTTAAAACAATTCTATCAGCGACTCTCTTCACCCCCGCTTGAACTTGACGCAACTGTTACTAAATTGAATTATAATATACATCAAACAATATTAAAATTTAATTCACTATAATAATCAACAAGAAAAGCATTTATTTAAAATCACGCACACAATTATGCACGTACGTACATACACGCATACGCCACCAAGGACACGCATAAATGTGTAGGTCTTCAGATGACGAACGCTTAAAAATTTTTAGACAAAATATATGTGCGTATACATATATGTAGTTTATTTGAATAAATAAATAATTAAATGTATATATATATATATATGTATATATGTATGTATGTATGTAAATTACGTATGTAGGTATATAGAAAGGATTCTAAGTATACGAGTATTATGATATTTGTGGTACTGGTGTGATATTGCATGTGTAACATTTGATCAGTTATAAAACATCAATTACAAGTCAAGAAAAAAAAAAAAAAAAGCAGGATAAATTATTAGGAATTCTGGCGACCGCATTAACATGTAGCAAAATGGAATGCGAGGTACTTTTTAGAATGAAATGAAACTAACATTTCTTTTGTCTCCTTAAGTACAATTCGTTTGAATGAAAAGTCAGGATATTTCGACGTTTCGATAATTTACTTACTCGGAGGCTCTGCCAGCTCTCCGCTTGCGTCGCGTTGATATCTTTGGCCCCCCTGTTGGTTCAGCCCTAAACAATCCATAAAACAAATAGACCCCGTTCACATTGTGTAAAATTGTCAGAAGCGAAATTTACTTTTTGTAATTTCTTTTTACTGCAATTGGTATATCATGATTGAAAAAAATTGTCGATTAAGAAACGAAGGATCCTAAGCGACACAAGTTTAATTTATTGAAATAAACGCGATAATAAAATTATTAGTGATCATTGCGCGAACAACATGATCTGTGTGAAAAAGGCTTCCCAATTTTGTGTTTTAAAACAAAGTGAAGACAGAATATTGCATTATTATTTGAAAATATATTGCATACTCAAATCACATAACTGTGCCAAGCGGGAAAATATTGAAAGTCCTAAAAATGCAGTGCAAAGTTTATTGAAAAACACGAGATCGCCAACTTCATCAAGAACATCAATAGACGATAGCGGTTGTATATTATTGTTACATTCTTATTTTACAAATATATGCATATCAAGAATGCATTAGACGATATTTTCAAGTTCAGGAATATCCAATAGCACCAAATTTCTTTTCTACACTAAATATTTTTATAAAATCTATATTAACAATCTCGCGCGAGAGCTGTAAAAAAGCATTGAATAATTTAATATACTATCTTGTAAAATCAATGAAAATAAGAAAAAAAAGAAAAGGCCAATATACAATAAAATTCATCCGATGCGCGTATCCAAATATAAGCAGGCAAAACATTTCTCATGATCTAAGCACGAGGACGTTTAGATTGGTCAGCACATATAACTTTCTTCTCTGGGCATATTATATATCATATATATTGTATTTACATTTTGCTCCCTTTATCAGGACTTGTTAATATTTTTGTGTTTAGATTTTATACAAATTGAAGAATTTAATAATATTATAATTTTACATTATTTTCTATCCATAATAGATATATATTGAAGAATTTTAGTATGTATTCCCATATGTGCATGCTTTAAATATTATTTGCGAATAAGAAAACTGGGATATAAATGTTGCGATTTGGTTTTAAAATTACTTGGATAAACCATCATGTCAAATGTACAGTTATATCCACATAGGTTTCTTACTGTCATGCATTCTTTTAATCATTTTTATGCAATTTTAAAACAGTTACTTTAATCATTTATGCTATTCATATTTGAACAAAAAGAAAATAAAGAAAATTGCAGGCGTGTTTATCTATCATAATATATAAAATGCAGAGCTGTTCCAATACATATTTTTCAACATAATATAATACTACATAATAAAAAGAATATAAATATCAAGAAACTTGATAATTATTGTCTAACTTACAAAAAAAAAATAAAAATAAAAAATTTACAAATTATCTTTACAAGTCCTTAAAATGACTGCAAATAAAAAAATGGATGCAAAGAAAAAATTATAATTAAATAAATGAAATAAGCTTAAATTTGTATAATCTAGGTTTAAAATTCATATGGATCTACTGGCAAAATTATTCCAATAATGACTAAATAATTACATTCATTTATCTACTATAGAAAGGAAAGTTTTCATAAATGGATAGATGCGTCAAGATCGCATTGACATTTTGCACGTAAAACCGCGCTTTCAGATCCTTCATTACTATATTTCTTTTTACGGTTACATCATCAATGAGTTTATTGTATGTCTGTTAATGATAATTTGTAGAATTAATGAATGTATTAATAATCCATAGAAAATATAAATAGTGACGCTTTATTAGAAGCTAATGCTTACAACGTCATCAAAACTTTCCTTATGCTCATTGCAACAGCATAGACTAATATCAAATATAATGAGCTATATATGCAAAGAAGGTTTATTTTGAAATCATCAATATGATCAATGAGGGGTCATAACCTAACACTGTAGAAGGAAAAGCTCTGCTTTTTGTCAAAGTTACTTCTATCCTACAGAAAAACTTGAATCATACAACATAGCACGAGTAGTTGTAGAAATTTCGCGTTATTTAATCATACGAGCTAGGAAGAACAGATTAGTAAGGGAGACAGTGATTTTACTACGGACTACCTGTAATATGACAGAAGGCCGTTTGACAGGACAAACCATCTTCTCTGATAACCTTTCAAGTAGTTGGTCCACTTAAAAAGCCACCCTTTCATCTCCTGTGTTCCATGTTGAGCCTTAGAATCACCCATTTTTTAATACGTAGCGTGCTTAGACGCGTTATTCCTGAAATTACAATGCGCTCCAATATCTGCATACACATCACTCGTCTTGTACAGCCACCATTTTGATATATCCTTCGGGCCGACAGAAACTCTATGGTCTGAGATTGAAATTTTATATTTACACACAATTATTTAGTTTGATATTACCAACAATGATAAGGAATCAATTATAACGTGCCTTAAGATCAAAGTATTTTCTTTTTTTAAAAACACAGTATGGATTCTCTCTTGCTCGGCGTGATAAAGCCGCCACGTTCTTCTGTGACGGCGCCTAACCTTTATTATTATCTATCTGACGTAACATATCTTTCTTTCTTCAAACGTGAGAACCGTATAGAAACGCATCCACGATTAATTATATGCTACTCTCGGATTTTTAGTCAACTACGTAAGACGGTTCGTATCTATTACGTGAATTTTTTTTTCTATTTCTCTCGCGAATCTTTTTTTGCGTGTACTTGACACGAAATCTATTCGGATACTGATGTATAAATTATTCCTACCGATTATTGATAAACAATTAAACAGACTATTACAATGGAATAACAGCCAATATCGTTGAATTAATTCAATATCTCTAGAAAATCTCTACGCGTAACTACTTATTGTTTGTAGAAAAATCGATACTATTATTAAATTTAACTATCTTATGGACAACTGATTATGCACACGCGTCTATACAATGTTTAAATACAAATTAGGTATATAGATATATCTGCAGTATATTCAAATTTTCTTTTTATATATCTATTCGAAAGTTATTTTAATTTACTATCTCTTCGTTGTATTTTGCGATTTATATAACATGCGAATTATTCATTTCAAATATAAAAATCAATTTTACCAGAAATTGTTTACTCGCAGTTTATATATCTAACTACTTTATTATTTATTTATATAAAGCATTAATTAAATATAAGATTAATTTTTCTACGATATCAAATCGATTCAAAATCAATAAAATAAATAATAATTCTTATGTAATGTGCTATATTGATTAGACGTGTGGCGAGGAATTACGTAGACACATAACTTAAATTAGTTACTACAGGTAACTGTATAAAATATATCAATTTTTTAATTCGTCGTGTCGATCTTTAATCATTTACGACACTTACAATCACTTTAATAGTTATCATTATTGTTTATATATTATACAGTTAAATTCGTATAAAAATCTGCTCCAATAGGCTATATAAAAGTTTAAAGCTTACCAATCAGGAAAATGTAATATAATAAAGATGGCGTTCGGAAATGTATTCTGCTTCATTCATTGGTTACTTTTTATGAATCAATGCGACATGTATATGCTGCATTTAACAATCTGGAATTTAACATTTTGGAATCGATTAATACAAAATCGATTAATACGAATGAATTGTTCAATAATTATGCTCAAAATGAATATTCTTTTCTAATATATGTATATCGATTTAAGGTAACCAAAATTTGTTGACAATTCATATTTTGTTATGTACTATGTATGTGTTTTGACAATAATAAACGTTATTATTAAAATTATTAGTGTTAATAATGAACATTTAGTTTTTCATTTTAAAATTTCATTGTTATATTAGTTCATTTACCTTATTGTGCGGCAAAGAGAAAGTATTAAAACTGTTGATTATTCTACTTTCACGCGAAGATTGAATGAACTTTTAAACTATGTTTTTCTGTCGTTTATGTTTAGTCATCCGATACTTCAATACTTTTCATCTAATTTGAGATAATCGCATTGTCTAACTTTTACGTCGGACTGTACGCGTCAGGTTTTGTCATCTTTCCCTCCCTTCTACGACCTCTTTTTCTTCGAACGACACAATAGTATCGATACTGCTGATGACTATTGAGAAGAAAAAATACATTTAGATATTATCATTGTTAACCGCAATTTTAACCACATTATTATTTCACTTATACAATGTTATTACAAGCACAGCTATTTTTGTGTTTCGTAATAGGTAATTTTTTATGATTTCGAACAAATCGAAAATTCGATCTTTGACGATCATTAGAAATCGATAAAAAATGTTTCTATTGATATACAAATGATTAACCGTATCTATATTTTCTGCAAATTAAATGAATTTATGTTGCAGACGTAAAAATAATCTGTAAAGAATAATTTCACTTCGTATCTTCGTTTGAAAACGCGCCGAGTAATAAAGGAAATAAAAGAGATAAAGATACGCAAAAGCATTTGGTATTTCAACATCACCGAGGATAGTAAAAACGCGCTTACTGTCAACTTACCTCTAAAGTGTATCTGCAAGAGAACCTTCAGTCTGGAGTATACTGCGGAACATAACGGGTAAGAATAGAAAGTAATTGTTTCAATTAATAAGTAATAGACGAATGTAAGTGAATGGTAAAGCATTTGTAATGCAGTAGAATAGACTGATCGAGATTGTATGATACATATAGTAAGTATGTACTTGTAAAATATCTTTTGGTCACAACGCCTTGGAAGATTTGATTAATGTTAGATGTATTATTTGAAAAAAATCTACGTATTAAAGAATATTTGATTAAAAATTATTATTGCAAAATAATGAATATAATAAAATTGTATGTTTAAAGTGAGGCACGTTGAACAACGAAATCATATGTCACGCATGCGCAAGCGAATGTAACGCGTGGTGGAAAAAATTGTCTGACCAAAATTGTCCAACCATCGCCGTTCGAAAATTATACTAAAGAGGACCGCGTGGTTCGTGATGGCTGATAAAGCGAGAGAGGATCTATTGCAACAAGTAAAAGAACAAGGAGATCTTGTACGAAAATTAAAAGCTGCTAAACTAAATAAAGCTCAGGTATTATAACTTAATTAATAATTACTTTTATCTACGGTGGTACATATGGTGCGTGCTCATAAGTTCAACTTCTTATTTCTATTTGACATGTAAATGATGATATACCATGTCAAATTAACTTACCTTTCGCCCGAGTTATGAAATATTATTTTTATTTATGACATCTGTTTGTCTTCCCGTTGGTTATTTAACCACTTGGCTGATAGGATTTAATATTGTTTTCTGCACAACAAAATAATAGGTTTTATTTCATATCTATTCATTCTATTTGTATGATTATAAATGAAAACACAAGACTGCAATTACTAAAAATCATATTTAATTAATATTCTTTTCTTTAAATCGTATAACCAAAAATAAGATGCTTAGATTCTAATTGATGAAGTATTTATGGGACAGTAAATACTTGACAAATTTCATTCTTTAGGGATCTTCAAATATATTGCCCGATTTAGAAACGTTAAACAATGAATTTGTGGATATCAGCTATGTATGCGGTTGGATCCCTTCCTCGAAAGACAATCAGCTTTTCAATTTATGTACAAGTTATTATAATGATGATATTGCAAAGTGGCCACACTTGAATCGATGGTACATTAATATGAAAAGTTTTACTGAAGCTGAACGTTCAAATTTTCCTGCCTTAGAAACGTCGTTTACTTCTTTGGCAACGAAACTTGAGAATATTGGTGATATTTCCCATTGTAATAATAACATGCTTGTCAAAAAGGTGAGATAGTTGGCCACTTGCAAGCAGCTTTACCATAGATTGCTAATCATTTTATTTACTTATAAATTTTCAACATGGTGCATATATTGAACAGTGCGATGATATATATACATATATAGATTTTTCTTTAATAACATTCACGATTTAGTTGAATAAGAGTAATTTTTGGCAGCTGCTTGCCAGTTTGCTTACCCATGTTATGTCTATTGTTTCGGCTAGTTTGATAATCACCACTGAGGCGGACTTTTCTCTTTCATTCTGGTTGCACTATATTCTCTCAATCTAAATGATGATATCTCTGGTGTGTACCAAAATTTCTCTCATCGCACGAAAACATTACTACGCATCTGGCATTGTCCCGCAGGTAGGCGAGCCGTTGATACCTTTTACGAATACATTCTATTGTGTATCACATAAATAAATGGGCGTTGTAATTCATATGATTTACTATTAAATTAATTAAGAATATAACACAAATATGATATTTACAGATAGCTGACGAGGTTTCAAAGCTTTTGGATTTAAAAGCAAAATTAGGAGAGGAAAATGCTGTTCAACGTAAACTCATCCTTAAGACACCAAAAGGTACAAGGGACTATGATCCAGAACATATGTCATTACGACTGGGAGTACTTGAGAAAATAATTTCAGTATTTAAACGTCATGGCGCTGAAACTATAGATACGCCTGTTTTTGAATTAAAGGTACATAGAAACGATTACCATTAAATATTAATACCTGTAATAGACATATATTTTAATTATTAATACAGTATTTTATTTTTTTTTTTAAATTAGGACGTTTTAACAGGAAAATATGGAGAAGACTCTAAATTGATTTATGATTTGAAAGATCAAGGGGGTGAAATACTTGCTCTTAGATATGATTTAACGGTACCTTTTGCTAGATATTTAGCTATGGGAAAAATAACTAATATCAAAAGATATCATATCGCCAAAGTTTATAGAAGGGATAATCCAGCTACAACGAAAGGACGCTACAGAGAATTTTATCAATGTGTAAGTACCTGTAACATAGACCTATAATGTGTTTATATTTTATATGTAATACATTATATTTATTTCTATTTTAAGGATTTTGATATTGCTGGTCAATATGATCCTATGCTTCCTGATGCCGAATGTATTCGTGTCGTCTCAGATGCATTGGAATCTCTGGATTTGGGAAAATTTATAATTAAATTAAATCATAGGTCATTACTCGATGCAATATTTGCTACATGTGGCGTTCCACAAGATAAATTTAGAACCATCTGTTCTTCGGTTGATAAATTGGACAAAACACCTTGGGAAGAAGTAAAGAAAGAAATGGTAGAAGAAAAAGGACTAAACGAAGAAGTTGCTGATAAAATTTGGAATTATGTGTCCAAGTCTGGTGGTGCGGATTTAATAGCAGAATTAAGACAAGATGAAAATCTAATGAAGCAAAAATCTGCAGTATTTGGTTTGGATTCTATGGAATTATTATTAAAGTACTGTACCATTTATAAAGTTATAGACAAAATAGTTTTCGATCTGAGTCTTGCACGAGGACTTGATTATTATACTGGAGTAATTTATGAAGCGATTTTAACAGGTATGTATGCTATTTCAATGAACAATTCTTAATATTACTAATTTACATTTTTTTCTATCAATTCTACTTTTTTTTTTTTCCTTTCTTTTCTTCTTAAGGAGATGACATTGGTGTTGGCAGTGTAGCTGGAGGTGGTCGTTATGATAATTTAGTCGGTATGTTTGACAGTAAGAATAAAATCGTGCCTTGCGTAGGTGTATCGTTAGGCGTCGAACGCATTTTTAGTGTCTTAGAAGCTAAAATGATGAATAAGGGTGTGAAAATTCGAACAACAGAAGTAGAAGTGTATGTAGCTAGTGCTCAGAAAAATTTATACGAAGAAAGAATGCGTGTTCTGTCGGATCTTTGGGATGCTGGTATTAAAGCTGAACAAGCATATAAGAAAAACATAAAGTTACTAGCACAATTGCAACATTGCGAAGAATATGGTATTCCTTTAGTGATAATACTTGGCGAAGGGGAGTTAGCAAGAGGAGAAGTTACCTTAAGAGAAGTTACCACGCGAAAGGAAGTTCCAATTCCAAGGGATCAACTTATCAACGAAATTCGAAAGCGGCTACAAAACTGAATATAGCAAGCAAATTATTATTATTTATTTCTTTTTTTTTCTGTTTTATAGTTAGATCAACGAAAAATGTGTACATTACATTTTACCCGATTAATGAATTTTTCTATCTAAAATACATAAATAAAAGTTTCTATTATTTACAGCAATAAATCATGTATATATTTATTTAATGAAGAACAAAAGAAACATTATAATTTATCAAATGTGTTAAATAAAAATTATTAATTTTTTTAAATAAATCTTGTCAAATTATTATTATTATTATTATTGTATTAAAATAAGCAGTTGTTGTTTAAAAGACTTTTTCTAGTTTAAACAAACAAAATAAATATCGAGTACTATAATACATGATGATTTATATTATATATACAATATATAATTAAAGTTTAATATTTATTATAGTTAATTTTTTTATCACAGTTATCTGTTATATTATATAATCATTTTAAATAAAATAGCTTAGATTTACGAGAAATCAAACTCATAAGACATGTAATTAATAATCACGCCACGTCTGAAAAGTAAGATAGCGCTTAAATATTGCTAAGATCAGCGTGAATTATTTATTACCTTCCTATTATTATATCATTAATATCTCATTAATTTTTTCATTAATGCAACTTTTAAGATTGTCATGAATTAAAGTTAATCGTAAGTCTCATACGATTGGAGTAGATTAATGCTTTAAATATAGCTAATTGATTATAAATTCTAGATATGTCGGACAATTTGTAATTTTTCTACGTTAACAAAATTATAACGAAAAAGATCTTGATAAATAAAAAGATTCTAAAGTTGAAAAATTTATGGAAGACAATCATTCCTTTACGAATATAATCTATTAATTTGTTTCAGTATTCTATGAAAAAGAAAACAAAAGCTGTTTTTCATCCTTCGATGAGAAACCATTATTTTATTCTTTTTCCCATGGTTTTCTCGCTTCAGCCGATAACTTTCTTTGAACGAATTGTTCCGTTTCATTCGGTTTTTCTACTTTAACGTCTGTGAGATTTGTGTTTCCGTGTTGAGAACAACTGGTAGTGGCTTGATATTGCAAAAATGGATTTACGCTGGGTTTCTCTATTTTAACATCCAACGAAGTTTTATAAGAATCTATGGATATCCTTGGTTTCTCATTCGGAGATTTAATTGGAGTAAAACGAATCGTCGATTTCGTATCGTTCTCTGAATTCTCTTTAATATTCGACAATACGTCTTTGGACAATGTCAATTCGTCATTTAAAATTCCCTTAGAAGCGACAGAATTCTTAGGAAAAATTAATTTTTCTCCCATCCCTTCGGAATGAATGATATTTTCTACACTCCTTTCATTGTTCTTTGACTTATCTCGTTTCGAGGTATCATCATTATAATCCACTTCATATTCAGATGTTGCCTGTAAAGTATTTAATACAATATTGCTGTTTATAGCGTCGTTTTGAACCTTTTTAAATGGAAAATGGTCAGCGGTAGAATCCTTAGCAGGTATTTCTGATGTTGCAAAAGAGGGAATAAAAGGATTGGAAGTTGTTTTTACGGAGGATCTAGTATCGATCGAAGTCGACTCGTTGCTGCTTGATCGAAGAACTTCATCTTTTGTTGGTGATACGATCGTAACGGTCTTCTGAACCGCAGAAGCACTTGGTTTAATCGAAGAAACGATAGAAGTTACTGGTTTACCATTATCATCTATCGCTAATGGACTTGGACTAGTAGATTTGTCAGATTTGTCTGCTTGCACATCGCTCAAACTAAAGGCTCGTACTCTACGGCGAACGCTCATTCTACCAATTTGTCGTTGTAACATCCCAGCTTTCCAACGTGGTAGAACTTTAGTGGCTTGAGTTTGTTGATTTGAGCTGGGTGGTTGTGGTTGTTGTTGTATTTGGGTCATTGGTCGTAAAGAGTAACGACGAACATTTGAGATCGTTGCGATTGGCGAAGAAACACCTAACGTTCCTTCCATTTGTACCAGTGGCTTCTTCGCAGATTCGTAAATAAAAGCATCCGTGGGAGAAGAAAATTGTGATCTCTGGTTATCAGGTATTCGTGAATTCTATAATCATTTTTTATATAATATAATAAAAATAAAAATAAAATCAATAGGTGTACTCACCAAGTAGGATGCTGTATATTCTGGTGGTGTACTCGTCGGAGTAGGAACGGGCCTCAAAGAAAATCTTCTCGATTTAATAGGACTGATCACACTTCCGCGCCTTTCATAAGACGGCGTAGATACTGGCGAATATTCGCTAGGTCTCAAAGAATATCTTCTATTCGCGTGCAACGATGACGCAGTCACCGTGCTTTGATTGCTCTGACTATTACCTTGACTTTCTGCGGATTGCGAGAATAAGGTGAAGAGACTTGGAAGTTTAGGAGGGGTCAACGAAGCGGTACCCATTTTCCTTTGAGGTTTACGTATATTTGAATAATCGCTTGGCACAGTGCTAATTTTAGCGTGAAGAACGGTAAGAGCTCGTAGAAAATCGGCCAAAGATGTCTCTTCCAAAATATTATTACTTTCCATTAAACTGGGTAGGTTGGCACCTGTGTGAGTGTAATATGGATGTCTCGATGTTGCCGTAGATTCATTGACGTCGTCCAAATTGGACGAATACAAATCAGAATGTGCCGTTATCGATGAATAATTTTCTCCTGCTTCAAGATCGATGTCAGGAAGAGTACTCTTTTGAATGGATTGTTCGGTGTCCGACATCATCTTCTTACTTGGGGATTGTCGCCTCCACGGAGAGAAGAGATTCTTTGGTACAGACTTGGGTAACGCAATCAGAGGAAATTTGTAAGATTTACTGTCCTTTATACCAGAAAGACCAGTCCTACGAGTTTTGATCAGTTCCTGAATTTTCCTCGAGGCAGTCGGCCCAGACCAAGTCCACTCTCCGTTTTGTTGATGAACGTTTGAATCATTTTTGCTCGTATCCAATCTCACTTCGCTAGCCGCTCTCGATCGTGGTTTAATGCCAGAAATCTTATCAGTACCTATCCTCCAGCTTGACTCGTTCCAAGTGTTTTGCTTATTGAGAATATCTTTTTCGTTGAATCCTTCCTTTCTCGTGTCTTCTTTATTTTTATATTCCTGATCCCAATCGGAAGCATCGTTAGCATCGTCAGGCGGTGGTATGTAACCCAGGATGTTTACCAATTTTGCTAACAATTCCGCTGGTTGTACCATTGCGTGAGCAGCGAATGTAGCCGTTTTGTCGATTCGCTGGAGATCGGTTTCCGATACAACTCGTGTCAGTGGTTCCTGGATGATGTACAATTTCTAAGTAATAATGTAAAATAACTAATGCATAATATATATCTTGTACATACCAAGGGTACTACTTCGCTATTGGCACGACGTCGAGGATGCAAAGGTGCTGGGACATCGAAGCCCCCATATATTAATTTCCTGAGATCTGGGAAACTGTTACTTCGTGAAAATTTCGTTGGCGGTGTTTCATAGTTATATTCATCGACGTAAATCCTCTAAAATATAACATAAACGGTAAATGATAACTTTAGATAACTGATATAAATATCACGTACTTTGACTTTGGAAAGCTGAAGTTCATTAAAGACTCTTCGAAAGTAGTTGATCTCTTTGTTAAACTCATTCCATATTTTGCTTTGCGTGTGTTTCAAATTCATTGCCAATTTGTGCTCGATTCTGATGATTTTCTTACTGCGCATACCTTGAGCGATATAGGTCATGATCATGACGATATAGCCTAATCCAAAGGAGATCCATATGATGAGGAAGGTTTTGTACATTACGAAAAAGAATCCACTACCCTTTGTGTTGTCTTGTCCTGTGAAAATGATGTCAATAGTTCGATAATATGTCAGCAAATTCTCTTCTATTCTCGCTATCTCTATACAGGTATTTGATGATTCGTTGATTTTACTTACCGATAAGAAATTCTTTTTTCTTTTTATTGGGTGCATGTATCAACAGAGAAATATGATTTTACAATTAGTGTTAGGGAGTGCTAGTTCGGATTTTAAATATACGAACAGCATTATCAGGATAGAAAAGTTTATTGCGAAATGCATAAGTTACAAATCGACTATCAGACATAAAATCTTGTAGAATTGAAAGCATCAAGTAACATCAATTGACCCGTACGAGAGCCTGCCACGTTATTTGCCGCTTTGTTCCTTTTTCATTGCGTTCTCGCGAACGATTATGCGTGCAAATTTCCGCGGAGAGATAATCAGTTTAATGATATTCTAGATTGCATATTGATTGAACCGATAATGCCGTTAATGAATTATATGCTTTTGTTTGTTCAATTATTAGCAATTATTAGCAAATAATGCCTTGTTTCATTGAAAAATGATTTTTCTCCTGACCTGCCACATAATCTCCAAAGCCAATCGTTGTCAATGTTACGAAAGCATAATAAACAGCTTCGTCGTAAGTCCAACCCTCGTAATAAGAGAATAGAAAAGCCGGGAAGAAGATGAACATGACGAATCCAGGAATGAGATACATGAAGATTTGTGCAGCTAGACCAGCTTTTCTTGTTTCAAGCGGTGTTAATTTCTTAGCGTAGTCATTGTTTTGGTGTTGCTTGTAGGATTTGTATTTGCGGTGAGCCCTTACGAAGACATGACCAAAAAATTCCCCCAATTGGGACAATAAAATTCCGTTCATTGGTATACCGACCAATCCGTAGAAGATCATTAATATGCGACTTAGCATATTGGTTGGTGCTAAATTCCCGTAACCTATATATATATATTGATAATATGGTAAAAGAGAGGTTTTTTTATTGGAATTTCATTAATTGCAAATAAAAATTTGTATCTTTTTTCGGCTTTGAAAAAACTGTCAAATACTACGACTCACCTATCGTGCTGACAACGGTATAAGCAAAGTAGAAACTGTTGTAAAAATCCCATTTTAATGGATCATCTTCGCCATCCGTGTAATTGTAAACCGATTTACCGCAATACTCTGTTAATCGTGCGAAGATCTCGTGTTGATTGTGCGTACGACTGGGAATGTAATGTTTGCGAAGCAAAGCTGGAAATAAATGAAAAATGTAAGAAATACTTAGAGGCATTAATATTCAATTTGAGACATTAATAAATCAAATGCAAGATTGTGTAGTTAGCAACGATAAAATCTCAGTTCGATAAACTAGCAATTAAAAGAAATACATTTTTCAATAACTAATCGTGTTTTTCCTTAGAGTGTCAATAGTTACGATAACAGAAAAAAATTAAAAACTTCTTGATCCTTCGATCAATAAGAAAATCCTCTTCACGTTAGATAGTATTTTCTTCCTCCCCCCCTGTTTATCTATTGAGAAAAAAAAAGATAGTTGTAGGAAATATTTGAAATTATCCACGATAAAAGCCGATACCACCAGCGATTATATTCATTTCTCCTTTCGAAGATATATAAGTTGTACTTATTGCAATTTACATTCATTGTCAAGCGTACAAGACACTGCATCAGTTACATTTTGACAATTTTTGAAGAGAAATCCTTCTCATGAAAGAAATAAATGAATTGGTCATATACATGCATAAATAGCATAAACGATCTTTACGAATAACTCCCGAAATAGCTCCTTTTATTATTCGCATTCCTCTCGATTAATTCGCGCAGGGTAGCACCGAGTAGCGTTTTAAATGAGACTATCTTTGAGATAATTGTCAACCATTATCTTATCAGCCGATATTTGCCAGTTACATCGGCCGTTTGCCTCAATTAAATCGTACTTTTTGTTCATGCAATGTGGGATGTGTAAGCTTGCATATTACATTCGCATTTGTTCAGTCTCTTTTTCTTTTTTTATCGAATCGCAATGTAAAGAAATAATCTCTATTCCTGATTATCTATGTCATCCTTTTATTTCTTCTTAAACGGATGGACCACGATCTAACGTGTACTAGTCACGCTCCTGACAATAAAAATTGTATTTTCAATTAATTGAATTATTAATAATAATTATGGAAGAAAAAAATTGCGTTGATTTGAAATTATGGATAAAGATTAGAAAGTGTTCGAAGAATGTCAAAATGAAAAAATAACTCGAGCGACTAGGACAACTCGTTGATTTGAATAAATTCTAAATTCGGTACACGTAATTCGGTTTACACGCAAAGGAAATACAGCTTACCCTATAATACCAAGAACTAAGTTGGGATTTACCCTATGCTCATTGTCATCATCTCGAGCAATATTTCAATAGTGGATCGCTTAACCCTCCCAGCACGACACTGACACTAGAACTTTATGTAGCGTTACGTGCCGACATTGTGACGAGTGTCCGCTCTAATGCAACTCCGTATTTTTTTTTCTTTTTAACAATACTTTCGGGGCACGGCTATGAATACAAAAACGGTAGTGATATCACTGGATCAACTTTGAGCCCGTAAAACGTCGAGTATTTATGCGTTTGCCATTGTGTAATCCGTAATCTGTCTCTTCTTTTTATGCTACTTTAATTAAAATTCCTATGATGTAATACCTTAAGGTATCAGTTCTGTTATTGTCTAACTTTTCTTCTATAAGAAGACCGAACGTTTCAAAGAATATTTTAATTCTATTTTTATCTTTCTTTTTTTCTAAATCGTACGCTAAAGATTAAATTTAAATTTCAATTAAAACAAAACCTATTGTTATATATATTTCAAAATGTCTATTTCGATATTAAATATTGATAAAGTTTTAGTAACCTTTACGTCTTATGCAAAATTCTCGTAGGCGAAGTCGCGACGAGCACAATTCAGTCAAACGACCGGTGTCATTATTTAATTAACGAATAAGTCCGAATCCGGTAGAAACTGGAACATAATGATATGTAACGCAGGTTACAATTAATATGTTGTCTCTTGTACTTTCTTTATGAACATATCAGTGTATTACAAATATAAGATAATGATATCTTGCAATAACAATGAATTAATTGTGCGAGGCGTTTTTTCTCTCAACGATTAACCAACCGTTTGGTTGTTATTAAGTCTACGTAGGCGCGTGTGACAGTGCCTTCAATAGGTCCATCAATTGGCCGAAACTAGCAACAGTATTATGACACATGGGAGCATTTTAGTGCATAATCAAACGGAAGTGGTCGTCGGTGACTAAAAGTGTCCTCTTTATTTCTCAATTGGGGGATAAGAAATATTCGAAGGAATTTTATAATCAATTTTTGATCAATTTTCTTTTTCTTCTAGGTTGTCGATTTTTTTCGTAAACTAATGTATATTGACAATTACACTGACCAGATACATACACAATTATACCTAATCGATAACTCTCACGAATTTACGTTTAAAAGTAATATCGTAATACGTGGAAGCTGTTTGGTATCGCTTATCTCCTTATCGAAGAAGCTATTGGAAAAGTTATCCCGTAGACGTAACTCATTTTTCTTAGCCTTAGTTCTACGTTAATATTTTAACATCTTTAAATGAATGGACAATTTTTACGCGTCTATAACTCCCTGTTGACCTTATATATTTTTACCTTTTCATAAATTTCATATTTATTTTTACTTGTATTAAAAAAGTACAACGGTGTTCTTTAGCGAATTCGAATAAGCTACTTTAAAATTTTTTTCTAACGAAAGTGTATGTGTTTTCTAATATTATTATTTGGAATTCTTTTGACAAAATATATATACGATAAGTTTCTTTTTCTCTCTTTCTTTCTCCTATTTTTTTTCCTTATCGTATATGAATCTTTAACGACGATAAGACTGAACGACTGAACAAATTATATTGGTATGACTTGGTTAAAAAAAACCCGTTTATACGTACCAACGAATAAAGATACGTTATTACTCTCTTACAGAGAACAAATTTAACGAGTGGACGTGGCCTAAACACGTTGTCTCCACAAAATAATTATCCTTGCGAAAGAAGCCGAGAATAATGTTGTGTACAAGTTCAACATTCATTTCGTGTATTAATATCTTTCATAATGACTGTAAATGGAAATAAATATCATCTAAAATTAGAAATTATTTCCTTTTCTATTTTTCATGATATATAAGATGCCGATAATTATTAAAATCGAATCTAAATTACGTAGTTTTGTTTTTTTTCTATATACGAGTTAGTAAGTCTTCGATCAACCCGAGTTGCAATATACATCTGCAAGACTTTTTAATCTTTAGGCCATCTTCGGTAATTATTAAAACAACCGTCAATGGCATATTTTATATTGGAATAATTAATGATAATATATATATATATATATTTAACCGATGAGTCTAAAGATTATAATTTTCATTCTCCCTCTTTCTCTCTTACCGTTAATCTCGATGCGTTCTTGTCTGGCAAGTTCAATGTGTTCAATCTCCAGCGTGCTCTCAATGTGATAGAATATAGAAGCGCCCAAAAGGAGATAAGCAAGGAACAACATGAGAAGTACGATCCATTGCCTCTTCGACATTATCCGAAAAAGAGAAGGAGAAACGTTTGTGATGGGAATTGGTCAATTCGTAGAGGACCTAGTTGGTGTTGTCGTCACGAGAAACTACACGTAGTTATTATCGAGGTTCAAACTCGTTTTCTAGGACAATAACGATGATCTAGGGTCAGCGTAGCCATTTTCTCCCTTTCTCTCTCTCTCTCCTTCGCACACACGGCTCTATTATATTTAACTTTGTCTTTCTTTTGTCCCTGATATGTCCGATGAACCTCTTGACTCTGCGTCCGCAGAGCTAACTGAAGACCTCTCACGTGCTTTGCTTCTCTTTCACCGGACCTTACCAGACGGTCCGATTATCGACGTTGATCGCAAAGCGACGGTGACGATCGACCAAGCACGATCGCCAACGATGGACGTTATCGTTCTAATCCTATCTTCTTCTTCTTCTTCTTATTTTTCTTCTTTTCCTCCTCCTCCTACTCCTCCTGTTCCTATTTTTTTTCTTCTTCTTCTGTGAATCTCTTATTTGAGATTATTTACCTTTTCCCGCCTTTTCCCGAAAACTCCATCTTGTTTTCTTCCTAATTTCATCCGAAATCCAATCCTCTATCTCGGATCCTGCCGATAATAATAAAGAAAACTTTTAATCGTTTAAATCGTAGCTTAATTAATCGACAAAAATACAAAATCATTTGTAGAATATTTTCCGAATTTTTGGGAATGTAAATTTAATTAATTTGGCGATCTTGAGTAAGTTTTATATGAAAGGTTTTGCGACAAATGTTCTCTCGTAATTCGCGTCGCTTCCAAATGTCTGTCGCGTTTGTTCTTCGACAAAAAGCTCGCGTTGCTGCTACGAATTCGTTATGTTACAGATAAATAGATGGATAGATAGAAGTAGATAAGTAGATAGGTAGATAGATAGATAGAGAGAACTCGTTAAAGGGAGTTACTTACTTTTACATGCGTCTATGCATAAAACTATCGTTCAATCGGTATACTTAGTTTAAAGGCAATAGCAAATTTAATAACTACATTTAATTATCTGCATCGGGAAAAAAAGTACTCATTTTGAAGAAAATAAAAAAGTATATATATACTCACTACTCGTTTAGTTAGGAGATCAGAGAATAATCGGAAGCAATACATGCGAGTACTGGTTGACAATACGTTGCGCTCGTTAATGGAGAACAGAGAGCTTTATCCGGTGACAAAAGGGCGTCGTTTTGAAAGGAGCCAATTACGCTGGCAGGCCTTTTCAATCCCGGAAAATCTCACTCTTCTCTTTCTCGAGACTTCAATGATAATGGGACAAGTCAAAATGGACAAATTTGTGCTCGTTTCGATTTGAAACGCGTTTACCTCGAAACGTGACTACCGTCGTTTAAAAGTTTCATAAAAGTAACGAATGTTCCCCCTGTTAGACCGATGCGTTATCTATTTTCTCATCAACATTTATGTAAACGAAGAAATAGTTGAATACAGTAAAATAAGAAAAATTGATCGATCTCTTTGAACGACTGGGATGGATGATTTGCAGCGCAAACAAGAGCCGTCCTCGGTCGTCGTAGACGTATACTCGTAATGTTTCATCCGCGTCACTTTTCATCATAGTTCATAATAAATTCTATATCGAATGATCGTTAAGACAAAATTACGGATATTCCCAGTTAATTGTATGCGTCATTATTTTGTTATTGGTTTAAAATAAAAAGAGATAACAAAATATTTAATAGAAAATTCCCTATCGGTTAAATCTTTTTTTTATTATAGTCCTTTAAGATTGGATATACTTTTATAAATAAAATATACCACATTGCATAACTATTAATAAGACAATATCTGGTAAGATAAATAATATTAAGAAGGACAAGTGGGCTATTGAACATTACATTGGAAATGTTGTCCTTGCAATAAGAAGACAACGATGCTTTTCATAGCATGTTGTACATATGTATAGTACATACATCATATGTTTGAGATCTCAACGCGAACAGTCACGTCCACAATGACGATTTATGAGGTGAACTCTGTAGGTATCCTTGTTTGCTCCATCTTACTTATCGATCTCTGTTTGCCAAAGGTAGCAATGTGGGGGCATTGCTGGTTTATGCCGACACACGACGTAATTCGCGTTTCGCTATACTGTATATACATAGTGATATATGGTGTACAAAAGAAGACATTGGATACCTTCGTTCCCCTTCGCGTATGAAGAAAGAGAACATGAGTCTTATGTTAAAAAAAGAAAAGAAAAAAATAAGAAAACTAAATTACATTCTGGGATCACGTGGAAGATCGTAAATTAAAAAATAAATACGACGGTTGGCTTCTTCGAAAAATGCCTTCCGTGCATCGTCGATCGAATATTTCTTCTTCTTTTTTTTTCAATAATAGCCAGATATTAAAAAATGCAAATGTTATAAAAAGACAAAAAATGTCTCTGTTAGGAAATATATTTTTCAATGAAAAATTAATATGAACAAAAAATATAACTTATTGTATTTAGATTTAAATATCCATCTAACTCTTTCTTTCGATTTTATTTACTATTAAGTATATTAAACCTACTATAGGCTTATCTTCTCCCTATCAATCAATTCCATCGAATAGATATTAACATCGTCGATGGATACTTTCCAAGATTGAATTTAATTTATTACCTGTAATCATGATAAATCTCTAACATATTATCCAACATATTTCTATGTAAATGAGGCATATCATTTCTCACGTTAGAGATTGATCTCACACTTTCATCGGGTATTATTATAGAAATGTATGTAGAATAATATAGTACTCGGTAAGTTAACTTTTTTTTTTAAAATCATTTGCTAATTAATGGTTACGAGATATTTATTTAAATTTTTATTATATACTTCGGGTATAAAAAAAGAAATACAAACAAATCATAAAAAGAGATCACAGTCTAAGAAAAAACAAAGTTTAATGATTATAATCATAAAGCAAAGAATTAACTAGGGAGAGGATTGTAAGGATTTGTATAGTAGTTTCTCTTCTCTGGTTGGGATATCAATTTTTAACAGAACGTAATTCTCCTCAGGTGGTCGAAGACATAGCCCCATTAAAGTATCCTGGATTTATCGGATTATCTCTCCGCACACATAACACTCCATCGAGATCGGCTGATAATAATGCGCGTAAATTGAAAAAAGTATTTTCTTATCGCAAGAATAAAGAGTGTGTGTTGTGTGAGAGAGAGAAAAAGAGAGATAGGGGGAGAGACATTTTACAGATATTTCATAACACAATTGAACTACTACGCGAATTACACGCTTTTACGTCATGTTATATTTATTTATACGCGTGTAAATAATATGTCTTTTTNGGATTGTAAGGATTTGTATAGTAGTTTCTCTTCTCTGGTTGGGATATCAATTTTTAACAGAACGTAATTCTCCTCAGGTGGTCGAAGACATAGCCCCATTAAAGTATCCTGGATTTATCGGATTATCTCTCCGCACACATAACACTCCATCGAGATCGGCTGATAATAATGCGCGTAAATTGAAAAAAGTATTTTCTTATCGCAAGAATAAAGAGTGTGTGTTGTGTGAGAGAGAGAAAAAGAGAGATAGGGGGAGAGACATTTTACAGATATTTCATAACACAATGGAACTACTACGCGAATTACACGCTTTTACGTCATGTTATATTTATTTATACGCGTGTAAATAATATGTCTTTTTTTTTTTTATTTCCAATCGGATTTAGTGAATGGTCCGAAGTGATTAACGAGAAATGACTCAAAGGGGATTTCTTGCTTATCGAAAACGTGAAAGAAATAAAACCACGAATTTGAACAATTATCAAATTTACGTGCAAGAAAATTCATTGAGATTTAAAACGAATCATCAAGAAAGATTCGACGAACATTCTTTTAATTGTTTCACGAAGAACTCGACCAACAGTTGAATGAGAAAAAATAAACCGTATCATCGGAAATGAAAGGGTTTGGAATTGATTGACCGGATAAACGATCGGATCGAAAAATCATCTATAATAATTTCATTTTTACAGACGTACACGTACATAAACCAGCCACATATACAAACGCCGTTACTTTTTTACTCCTGGTTAAATTGATTAATTTTCTTATAAGAAATTCATACCTCTTAAACACAGTAGAGAAAATCTCACATCGTTGATGATGAAGATCGATCCGTCATACAGTAGATTTGTATATATGTACCTAATTAATTATCCATTTTGGTAATTAAACGCGTGATAAAGACAGATTGAATTCGTACGTTACAACCGACCAACGCATTCGAGTACTTGGCCGAACGAAGACTATTCGTTGATCTAGTCATGAACCATTGGAAAAGCTCTGGAACGGTGGGAGGATGAGAAATCGTAACATTGACCATTGTGACTATTAAGGTCTTCCTATTCCTTTATTTTTATTTTAAATAATTTCGTCGAAATTTCATTTAAAACGCATCTTTCAAGCCTATATCATTTATTATCGTTATCATACGAACGATTCAATCTCGACGATGGGAATGACTCGACGACTGTTTGTAATAATGATTACCACCAATTATCACAGAAAAAAATTATAGAAGTGAATAATATAAAGGACGAATCGGTATGGCGTGATTAATTTATCCGAATATACGAAAAATGCTTCAATTCTTATTTTAAATAATGATTTTCTAAGGATTTATTACTTACAAAGAATTTCTAATTAGAGTCGCGTTTCATTATTATATTTTCTATACAGAATATCACCGGTTGGACTAATAATTTTTTATTTATTTATATTGTTATCTATAAAAATATCATTAAATATTAATTTATTCACTATTTCCTCCTACCCAGCTTGTAGAACTTCTTCGTTAAATTTTCTTCCTTTTGCGAGCCGTTAAAATAATTAAATAATTTTGTAAAAAAATAACAAAAAAAATAAATATAAACGATTTGTAATGTTATAAATCGAAATGACGTAATCAATATTCCCTAATCTGTGAGGAGTCCGATTAGTGTATAAGTGTTATACTACATAACTATGAACTTCGAACCACACATTCTTGCGATACGTTAAACGCGTTATTTAGTTAGTAAAGTGGTGATAATAATTGTAGATGTTCTCTTTTTCTCTTCTTATAGCCTGACGCTCGTATTTACATCTCCTCTCTGTATTTCGCCAATAACAATTTCACGCTTAAGAACAAAATCTTAAAACTTCGAGACATTTATCGATTGTATTATCACGTTCTAACTTGTGTTAATTTATATCACAAATGCTACCGCGATCTGATAATTATATAAGTAGAGCAAAGAAATTTTTTTAGTGGTTCCTTGAAAATCATATAAAATAGAGATTCACTTACATTGGAAAAATGGTAAAAACAAATGTTACAGTGTAAAATTACTGAATGATTTATTAAAAAATAATGTAATTACAAAGATTTCTTCTGCTTTTGTATTTTTAACATCCGCAGACATAACATTCTAAATAAATCTTGATCTCCTTTCTAGAGAACAGTTTCATAAATCTCGCTCTTTTATTATACAGTATGGTAATAGACTTAAGTATTCATAATTGGATATAATGTAAATTACACAAAATATTTTCATGCGGTCAGGTAATTTTTAACAATTTTTAAACAATAGATAATATTTAATTTGCATTATTATATTATTTTTTTCAAGAAGATAGAAAGATAAAACCATTAGAGTTTTTATTCAAACTTATCGTTATGTTTTTGTTCATATGGCATGTATCAGTACACGACCGATTTCGCTGTTAGATCGAATTTAATTTTGTTTTCCCACCTATGCCTTGATTTATCTAATGGCAAACGGCAAAGTCTCTTTTTCATTTCCATGTCCATTTTGTTATCTTTCATGATAATTTTATCGAGGTATTTCAATTCTTTAACCGATTAATTCACAGTTATGTAGCATAATTAAATCTATCTCTGTCTAAATTGTAAGAGTTCATTACTAAATTATCAAATCATAAATAGTGCAACCAATATATAATCAATCAATTTCACCGTTTACCGCTATGATTGCTTATCTAACAAGGAACATATATAATATATATATGTATGTGATAATTATTTTAATATATGATATATAATATATGATGTTTTTTTTACTTTCATTTCTTATCTTTTCTCGTTAATACTACGAATGTGCATTGAGTGTGCCCTTCATTTGAACGAAAATGATAAGGAAAACAATGGTCGAATGAAATGTCATTTACATACCTACAGCCCTATATATATATACTATGTTGTAATAATGCTTTTTTCGTGTGTAACTATTTAACTTCACAATTTATGTTATCTTTTCCTTAAGCTAATAAATATGACTAATTACCTAACTTTTGTTATTTGCTCATTCTTAAAACTTTATACATTTGAATGGCTTTACTTGTAACAATTTATCAACTAAACTCTAAATACTTATTAAACCTTATATGTAATATCTGCAACGTTTTATAGTCTTTTATATAGTTTACAATGTACCATGTAAATAGAGTACTTCATAAAAAGGTTCCACTGTATTGGTATAGAGTCTATACTAAGACAAGATTCCCTGATGATAATGCACTAATTCCAACCAAACTCTATATCTTCGATCTTTATGTTTAATCCTTCGAAGGTTGTGTCTATCGGAGGATCAACAAAACTATCATCCAATCCAATTTGCTGCACAAAAAGTAGTTCTATAACTATGCGCTTGTTTTCTTATTAAACAAAAAGAAAGAAACCAATAGATATTACCAGTATCAACTTTCGTTCTTTACAATACAAACCTGTAAAGCAGCTATGTGAGATGGATCGCTAACTAATAAAATCTGTGGTTCAGAATCTGCTACATTTTCAGAAACTTTAGAAACTTGAAGCTGCGTTTCCTTTTCGATTGTTAATTTCTAAAGGAAAATATATATATCTAAATATAATATAGTCTGCTAAATACTACATGCATGTTATAATGATACATCCACTTACATTTTCTATTATTGTACCATGTTTTTCTTTATTTTTGCTTTGAATAGATCCATCTAAAGTATCTTGTAAAAAAATATCAGTACTGTCATCGCTATCAACTAACGGATGCGATGTTCTTTTGTGCATCACAAGTGTACTGCTTTGCCTATATCTCTTCAAACATAATTTACACTCAAACGGTTTTTCTTGCGTATGAACCTACATAAAGAATAAACAAGATTTATACATCTTTCATATTTTACATTATGATATGAGGACTTTGTCCCATGATCAGTAAATAAATTAAATTACATTACATATTGTTAAATTCATACTTACAAGATGATGTTTATAAAGACTAGAATATTCTGTAAATCTTCTTCCACAATTTTCTATGGAACATACGTATGGCTTCTCACCAGAATGTATACGTATATGGTTCTTATAGTTTGTCGCGCTAGCGAAGGCTTTACCACACTTAGGCTGTGTACATTTATATGGACGTTCGCCGGTATGCGTTCTTACATGTACCTGAATTATTTAATCATTTATTAGATATACATATATTTTGGAAACTATTCCCTCCTTATTTTGGTACTCTTTTACCTTTCTAATATTACTTGTTGTAAACGATCGACCACATCCTTCGAATGGACACATAAAAGGACGTTCTCCTGTATGTGTCCTCACGTGTTTTAATAAATCTCCCGATGTTTTAAAACTTTTGTTGCATGCTTCATCAGAACATTTATAAGGTTTTTCTCCAGTATGTGTCCGTAAATGAGCTTTCAAACTATAACCAGTGGAAAAACTTTTTTTACATTTTGGATGTGTGCATCTATACGGTCGTTGGCCAGTATGAGAACGTTCATGCACCTAATATAAATATTTATATAAGTATTTAATAGTTCTCAAATTTTGTATAATTATGTCATTAGAAATAGGAAAATATATCACCTTGAGATGATGCGGTGTACTATAGACTTTTGTACATCCCTCTCTAGGACAAGGATGTCGTATTTTTTGTTCAGATAATTTGTTCATTAAAATTTTAGGCTCTTTCTTTTTTAATTTCCCATCTTCTATCTCCCATAAGTCATCAGCAACATTTAAATGACTAGCAACCACATACGCTGTTCCATTAATAAATTCTACTTGCGGATATGTATTCTCCACGGATGTAATATCAACGGATGTATTTTGATCCAAAAATGCTGGATCAACCTCCAATTGGAGAGTTTTACCATCTGCAAACTCTGATAGATCTCGTAGTAAAATAGTTTCTCCATTTTCCAGTTCCAAGGCTGTATCCCCATTAAGCGGAGATTCTGTAATTACAACGCGTATATAACGTAATTATTATGATGAATTATTCATAATTCTATTTACATAAATGTAGCTAATTTAACATAAAACAAACCATCGTCGCTGAAGTTGTTTGTCAAGTATGCTTGAGTTCCATCAGGTAATGTTATAGCTGTTAGTGTCGTACCAAGTAGCTGTTCATCCAGAATAAGTTCTTGTACCTGAACGTTATTCATATTCTCTTCATCAATCATTACTGATAGACATCCCAAAACGTCGGTTGAATTATTCTAAGTAAAAGACATATAAATGATTGAGCAACACTTGATGTATTATTGCCAAGAAATAACAATAATAATCCTTACCGATAATTCGTGTAAAACTGTACTGGATTGATCTTGATTGGTAATAGTACTCGTGACAAAACTCGTTGATCCTTCATCCTGTGTTGACATAATTTCTTACCGGCGTGGAGCTAGAAAAAATAAAGTTATAGTTTGACAGTCGAACAGCAAAGAAACCTCCATCGAACTCGAAGTTAAATCGTCGAAAGGAATGTATAGTTTAGAGGGAATATCTCCTAGCGAATGAAAGGCAACGCAACGCAATAAAAAGAAGTGTGTTATTTATTATTTTTACCACGTAAACCGGTTCGTCGTTATTTTATACATTTCTTCGGATGTTTAATGTATTATTAAATATAACCGATCATGGCAGAAAGTTTAATTTAGATTGTTTATTATTTATCCCGATTCATGTGGTAGGAATGCAGATACACAATGGAATTTGTCGATAATAAATATTAAACCTCAAAACATGAGTTAAATCAATGAAACACTCTCTCTCGCCATTTTCCCGTACGAGTATGTCAACAACGGGATCGGTCAAAATTCTTCGAGGTGACATATCTTTTTGGAAAGAAATATTTGTCCTTCTCTGTCGCTCCTCGATTAATCGATATGCCACCAAAATTTCTACACGATAAACTGGATTTTCTACACCTGACGATTGGACACCAAAGAATCTTGGGAAATATTACCCATAAACTCAGGACACCCGCGAAATATTCTTCCTAACCAAAGCGAGCGAACCGGAAACCTATATGCTGCCATCTAACAGCAAATTATTTTCAGGGATTCTCGAAGTAAAGAAGACAGAATGAACAACATGAAAGAACAACTAATTCGCGCCATAAAAGATATTCAATTGGTATTTTTATTCTCCACATTTTACGTATTTTCAATTTTTTATATTTTTCCAATTCTTTCTTTTTTCTTTCGTCCTACTTATATAATATTATAATTTCTCGTTCAGCGTTTATTTAAGTATTTCTTTATAAAAAATAATCTCGTATCGTCTTTATGCCATTATTTGCCTATACTAGGGGCACTAAACACTTTGCTCGCGCGCACGCGCGCGAAAACTTAATTCATTATGCAAAATCTTGGGAGCAATGAGTTTAAACAAATATTACATACCTTTGTATCATTCCATTTCGTATGTAATATTATAAATATCCCCAATACATATGATATTAATTAAACTCGATGATGATATTCTTACTCGTAGCTGAAAATATGAAAACACTTAGCAGCATATTATAAATAAGTATTTCTTACAATTAGGTATTATATTAAAAATATTGGGCAGTCCGAAAGTCCGGATTAAACGGAAGTTTTAGTTGTGAAAGTAGAGCGATCTCATACGATAGCAAGTATCCTGAATGAGAAATTTCATTGAACCTCAAGGACATCTCTTGAGATGAGATCATCGCGCGTTGTTTTACTTTGAATCAAACTTGAGCATAATATAACTGTGCGTGAAGTAATATAACTTGTTCGCATTAGGCACCATTCTTAGATGCTAGAATTAACGCATTGTGTATAAAATATTAAGATAATATTAATTAATATTCTTCAAGAATGGGGACCAAAGGTTACTTGAATTATTTCAAATTCGAACATTTTACAATAACTTGAATAAATTTGGGAACTGTTGCTAGATATGTTGGAAATACTATTACTAAAAGATGCAAGGTATTTCTTAATTGGCATTATGAATTTTTAATGAAGTCTGTAGTTTATAATTTAATGCTGGAATAAATGCCATAATCGGTAATCTTTACGTCCCCATCAGGGACGTTTTATTTTCAAGGACCAGAAAGGTCTGCTTGAATCGAAATGAAAGTTATATATACCTTCAGCCTTCCTTAAAAAAAATATTCTTCTTGAACGTTTTAAAGCCAGGTGGCGTATTTGTATATTATAGAAGGGGGATGTTGGGGAGTATATGCATCGTCGTCGACATTCACCCAAGAAGTTACGAACTGGATCAGTTCTTTGAAATATCCGCGCTAAGCCGCACCAATTTTGTCCTCTTACCATAATTTGCCTCAATTCAATTACTTTGAACTCTCTATCCGGTAACTTTGCGGCCTTTTTTTTTTTTTTTTACAGTGTCATAGTCGAAACGAATAATTACGGTGCTTTAACATACAAATATTATTATCGTGCACGTAAAAAATATAAAAAAAGACAAAAGCATTTAATAATACATACAAATTATAGTCGGATACATATTTGAAATACATATAAATATATATCGAAGCGGCGGTAAAAGTACCGCCATATTTCAAATTACTCATGGTAAGTGTCATATAAAGAATTTTGTACAATTTCAGGGTCCCTTTTATTATTTTTATAAGAAATACTCTTTAGATCTATTCTAATACAATTTCTCTAAAAAAAAAATGCGCATTTTTTACATAACTTTAAGTATCGATATGAATATCTCTCTCTCTCTCTTTAAAGTTTTCTGTATTTTTATTTCTAATTATTTTTCCAACTTTAGAAAGTAATTCAGCAAGAAAAATCTTGTTCTTTTTCCATAAAATATAAAATGCAATGAGATATCTTAAAATCCTTCGATTTTATCTACTCGAATAGGAAATAGTGAAAGTATTAATAATATATTACGTTACATTTACATGTTTACGTTTCTAATGCAAATAGGGGGGACAGCAATTTATCGAGAATACATAGCGAATATTTTCACATGTATGTTAAAATCGTAATTAAAGTTTATTCTCGTATCAAATACGCTATAATTTAAATGAAGTATAAAAAATAAATAAATGTAAACGAGAATGGTAAATGAACGGTGAAAGAGTTCGATATGCACTATCGAAAATAATCGCATTTTGAACTAACATAAACTATCATAAACTATCGAAAAAAAAGGTTCGCAAATATGTACACAGATATCGTAATTTACGTAATTCTCATTGCAGAATATTTCGATAAAAATTATATGGTAAGAGAGTATAGATGCAAATATTTACGAGTACGTAATGTGTATTGTGTAATATACGTAAACGAAAAGGATAATAATAATCACTGTTGCTTTAAGAAACTATCCAATATTTGGAAATATTTATTCGAATGGAAAAAGAATGCAAATACGTTTATAAACTTTCATTACAAGATATGAATCGCGAAATAGAGAATGTGTATATATGTAGAAATTTATATATACCATATAATATATTACTTTATAGCTGTACCATCGTTTCCATTTTATAATTAATTGGTTATAAATTGTTTTCTAAAAAAATTATGGATATACCTTGGACCAAAATTACTTTTTTATACGCTTTAATTTCCTGATAACACCAAAAAGAAATAAATAAAAAGAAAAATGAAAGAAAAGAATAGCACGATGGCATGAATTGAGAATCTCTGCTCTTTAAGATACCAGAGTGCACTCACGCGTGTGACGAAATTATGACCGCTTGCGCGCCCGCGCACAGTCTATGTTACTTCGAAAGGTGTAACTATGTCTATGCACTACGTATTTGCAATCGAACATATAGAGAGAAGGGTAATATTGAACAATCTATCTATGCGTACTCAGCATCCGTAAAACGATCTACACGGTTGAGTGCGTGCAAGGAATGACTGTTACATGCAAAATATTAAACCCATGCTGATAAGACGAGAAATTCTTTTTCTTTTTTTCTAAATAAACTTTATTTTATAGAATTAGATCCTCTGCAGAGATTTTCAATAATTAAAGTAATATTTTTGATATTATATCTAAAAATTGATAGATAACTAAACCATAGTTCATCGTATAAGCATCTATTATATGAATATTAACGTTTTACGAGTCCTTCATATCTTTATATATTTGTTCACATTTTACCGTATAATACCTAAGATAATCGTGTTGTATTAAGTTACAGACAAAAGCATTAGTTGTTTTATCGGTAATAGCAACGATCGAAGCTTTACCAATTGCGAATGTTCACGTGAAATTCGTTTCTCGACCTCACGTATACGAACATGGTATTACGACAGACGGTTAGTATAAGTATATTATTTTATGTGTATATAGTCCAAACTGATTTCACTAAACTAATTGAAACACTATTACAACAAAGTAAAATCGTTCCTTTTTGTCTAATAGGAGATCGTACGATTTATCAAAAATCTTTTGTTTCGATTGGACGAAGAAGCATTTCCTCGAATCCACGAAGACAATTTGGTACGTTATATACTTCAGCTAAAACACTTATTGTTAGAAAAAATACATTTTTATTATCTTCATTTTTAGGAGAACGTATTAATATTGATCCCAATTTACAAGCAAATTTTCCCCAAATCGGAAAATATGCAACAATAATAAAACCGGAGAATGCTGAGTCGTTATGGCCAGTTGGAGTATTTCTTCCCCCCATAGACGGGAATGACCTTAGCCATAGTTCTCAAGAATCTAGACATATAACGCCGGATTACAGTAATGGTTTAGGTAATTCAACTTTTCTATAATACGAAGAATACAATATAAAGAATTTCTCAAAAGTTGCTTCAGCGAAAAAATAATCAATATTAGTTTATTAATCGAAAAACAAATTTTACAAAAATTAATACCTTTTGACTAATTTATTTAGAATATCACGATCCTTTGCTTTTAATTGGTACGGAAGCAATGATGGCGGTTAAATATATCTATGGCCGCGGCGAATTATTTTACGATGATTATCCACACGTACGTGCTATATTGCGAAATCAAGAAGAGAGAAGATTAAATGGCTTACACGATCATATTTTAAACAGTTTAAGACCTAGCTCGCCTTTTTACAAAAGGCACCAGGGCTCAAAATTTCTGCATTAGAGTTTGGCTGAAAATTTAATAGCCATATTCATACGATTTTATGCAGTAAAGAGGAACAAAATTGTTAGGAGCTAAAAAAGATATGTCTTGTTATTTCACGAGACATATTAAACAATTTTATATGATCAAATACTTTCTTATCTTACAACTAAAATCATATTAATTTATAATAAAATCTATAAATAAACACATAGTCGTATACTTAATTACGGAACATAATAATTTTGATTGCATTGATATCTGCATTATTAAAATAACTTAAAGAATTGTAATTTAAATCTTCTATAAATTTCATTTCATAAAATTACAAGATCCATCTAACGGTAATACATAATATTAGGGACAGTAATGAATAAGATGTTTTGGGATTAATCGCTCCGTTGCAAAGATCTCCTAAACAAAGACACATGTAAACTTTTCTGTAATTCCACGTGGTATAAGCGCATCTCTCTTCCCCGTCATCCGGTCCTCTTTGAAAGCACAGTCTTTCCGTAGCGGTACCGTATTCTGAAAAATACGATTGCCCCCGTGGCAATGATACGATTGGAAAGAAGAAAAAAAAGAAGGAAAGAAAAACATAGGCATGCAATATTGTGTAGTATTTTTCACGAAATAATCTACAATAAAATTGAAAAGGGATCTCCAAGATCGGTTTCAACATCGAACAAGATCTTCGTTTAGATTTTAAAGGGTAGATTATTTTAATGAATTTACAATGAGAATCAAAATAAATCTAATAAAATACTCAATTAAGACGATGTTTACTTCTGTATAAATGATGTTAGTTATTTTTAAATTACCAACAGATTTGTAATTAGAAAATATTATATTTTACTCAAGTAAAGGGAATGAAGAAAACTCAAACGGTTCCGATTATTACATTTTCGATTACTTAAATTAATAATTATAATTAATTGTACTAACCGTTATTTAAATTTTGACTCTCGATTATTTTACCGCACCAACCGGATACACAGGTTGCCATGTCTACGCCTCTTTCTAATTCAATTTGGGTCGAATTCATTGTAAATGGATCCTTACAGGAGCCTTGCTCTCCTCTTGATCTGCAACGAACGCATCTTCGAAATGCGTCTAAAGAAAGTAAGAAAATAATAGAGATATATTTGTACGTTTTGTTCATTGAACAGATTTTCAAGTCCCTCAGCCAAGTAAATGTTTGTTATGTCGTATTGTACAAGATGGGGAATAAGTCGGGGGGCACCATTACATACGTAAATTGTGTACATGATACATATCGTACCATACAGTAAATAAAAACGTATTTTCACATCTCGTGAAAAATTTTCTAATTGTTAACAGTAATAAATAAAATGGGTAAAACATAATTCAGCGCGCATCAGTGAATACCATAAAGCATTTGTCACCGTTCAAGTGAAAGTATCGTGCCAGTTTTGTGGTACTGCAACTAAGAACCGTATAGATCGACTCACCAATCGTAGTTGGAAGTAAAGTGAAGTATAAAATAGAAAAGAATACGACGATGCACGTCCTCAAATCCATCCTGTCCTCTTATCGATCGTTCTATTTCGTTGCATAAACACGAATTTAAAGATTCACGCGTCGTAAGTCACAAAGAACGGCGGAAGGTGAAATATCAAGGAGAAACGATCGAGCACAGCCATTTTGAAATTAACCGGTAGACTAACGGACTCATCGGAGAGGACTGCAAGTGCCTACACGGTCCTTCTTTCCTTTCCTTTCACTTGGCTCTTACCTTGGCTTTACCCATTGCATATATACAGTGCCAAACAAAAGTACTCCCATAAACTATACCTTAGCATCTAATAATACAATAAACGAACATGATTTTTCTTATAATTAGTTTGTTTACATGATTATCGGAGGGGATTAATTCTATTAATCTCGAATATTATCCCCGTTACACATGCGCTAATTGTAGGAGATCTTATTCTATGCGCATGCCAGTCAAACAATGGATTTCGAGAAGGATAGAATTAATCCCCTCCGATAAACATATAAACAACTTTCGATAAAAAAAACTTTAATAGCTTATTTCAAACCAGTCTAACAGTGGATTTCGAGAAGGAAGGTACACAAAGGTTATACTTATTACATTTAAATTATAATATTACATTTTCTATAATAATTTAACAATTATTTAGCATATGTCTACTTCTCTAATGCACCCTTCTTATATTTAAGATTGTTCTAACACGTATACATTGGTTCAAACATTACATTATTTTTATCGTAATTGAAAATATAAAATAATTTCGATATATTTTTATTTTATATACAATAATTTCAGATTTAAATTAAATCATCGTTGTTATTTCAATTCTACTCGTATTTTACTCCTCGTTTTCATTTAGCCATTTTGTATTAACACTTTCTTCTGTTATATCGATAATTAATTTAAATAAAAAATGACTAACATTGTAGATGTTTAAAAACTAATTATTCTATTTATAATAAATAAAAAAGAAACGATATTTTTGATATAGCACGTGAGCACCATTAAATTTCATTTAATTTTTTATCTATTATCGCTTTCAGTATTAACATAAAACCAGTATATACATAAATCTATTTATTAATTATCTGAATATTAAAAAAATAATAAAGTTATATCATAAGAAATAGAAAACAGCTGGTCAAAAGTAGGTCACTGTTAAGAAAAATAGGTCAGCGATACAAAAGTAGGTCAGCTGTACAAGAACATAGTAATAATCCCATACGTATTAAATGTATTGAGAGAAAGATAGGCGAAGGTCTACCTCTCGTTGAATTCTAAGAAATTCGTTAAATATGAAATACACATAAAAAACATTAATTAATTACCGGCTTAGTTGAGCGTTTAATCTTTTGTTTACGTTCGTCTATCTCCGTCACTCCTCGGCCGGTGTCGACAACCATTGTCATTTCGTTGTTAGATTTTATATTGACCTTCGTGTATGTTCGGTACTTGTCGAGTGTATTCGGAACTATTTTTCTTAATAATCATTAGTCTTCTTCGAGCGTCGGAAGGAATAACAAGGATATTATTTAAAGTATATAAATTATTTCGCGTCGCGTGTGCGTTTTTTCTTCCTATGCAAGTGATATGCATATGTGAGCGAGCGTGTGTAGTGCTAAAAAGTGATATATACATATATGGATACCTTATTTATTAATTAATATCGTTCGTTCACCAAATTGAGTTCTTTTTCTCTTACAGCTTTTTATTGATTTGTTATTAAATCAAAATTGGTTTTTTTCATAAACAGCCGATTTATTTTCCAAATTTTATTTAATATTTAAAATAATTTTTTATTAATTATGTGTGTTTCTTTCACGAAATATTAATGGAATTCTCCCGTCGTTAACAATGAAAAACAGACGAAAATCTGTGGCTGATTAATTGTCAACGAGTTTATTAATATTTAAACAAATCTTTATTAACGATCGACTACAATTTGCAGAAAAACATTATAAACATTACAAACTGAGGAAAGTTAAAAATAATAATAATTATATTACTAGCAATTAAATAAGTCAACAAGAAATAAAATTCATCCAATAAACAAAATATACTCAATTTCAAATTATTGAGAGTTGATAGCTTTTAGTATAACTTAGGGTCTAATTAATATATTATGATTATGTGTTTGATGTTGTTTATGGTTATTAGATATCCGTGCATTTAATTTTTTATTCTTTACTATCCACGTTGGATACCATAGGCACGCTTTCTTCTTTCTTTTTTTCCTTCCAATAATGTTCTTTCTTTTTATGTGCATTAATCTTTTCAGAGTATACCACTTTGAAAGTACTCTTTCGTTTACATGCTATTATCAGTCCGGTACAATAACAAAATGAAGTTAATAATAATATAAATCCAAGATAACCCATGTGACGCAAAAGAGCTATAACGATGCGAATAAAAAGACAAATTATCAAATGAAAGTTATAAGAAAGAATACTTTCACTATACCTAATGTCCAAAATTTTGATTTAGAGACAACAATGATCTTTATTTGCATCATATTAACGTTATCGACGTAACACGTATAATTACCTTCTTCTTCTTTCGTAATATCTATTATATATAAATATTATTACATATTAAATGATTAATAAATTGAATTTAATATTTTCAGAAAAACAATAATACCAATTATGTAGAGCGTTGAAAATGTATCAACCATCATTCGAGCTTCTGCATCCGTTTTGCGAAAATATCTACTAACGCCTTGCTTTAAAATAATCGAATCTTTTTTCCAGATTATTTGTGATTGCTGATCTGATCTACATTTATTAATCAAAACAAGTTATTGTTTTCGAATAACACAGGACTTCGCTATAACAGTTGCCACATGTTACGAAGAGACTCGCTTATGACACTGAATGCTCATAAATAATAAAAGATTTATAATACATGGTAGTAGTAGAAGATTTCGAATTTTCAGAAATTATTCTCGTATTGCCAATAAGTAATCTTGTAACGAGGCTCGACAGTATATAAAACAAGAGTGTAACATACTCTGGACACGAAATAGCAAAATGAGCACCCTCTGAGAACACATACTGTTTTCTGTATTTAAATTTTTTCCCCTTTTTCTTTTTCTTTACTTTAGTACAATTCTTACATGCCTCTTGTAAAATAAATTCGGGCAAATATCTAACAGCGCTACTGACAATAGGAAATTCTTCTTGAAGAAGTATAGATCTATAAAATGCATAATCTCTAAGGTATTATTTTAGTTTGTATTATAACAAGATAAAGTAAATATTCTTACTTGCAAGGAAGCATAGGGGTTTTATTAAAAAATTTTACGATTTCAGTTGTATGATCCAGTATAACAGTCTATAAAATTAATAATAAACAATTATTGCTTTACGTATATATATATATGGCGTTTTTTCAAAATTTCATCAAATAATATTTTATATATATTTTTATATTTATCATCATTTTTAATGAATATTATTTTTGCAGTTTACTTTATTAAATTGACGCTTCAACCTACAATACCCTCTACGGGTTCTAATTCCTACATTATGTACACATTTTTCACATTGACTCCAAGGTCCCCATTCAGAAATAACTTCTAAAATAATACCTTGCTGTCGTAAATATACAAGATCGAGCATTTTAGATACCTAGAGCAAAGTATGATATAAATTTATACTATCAACAGTATCTAAAATATTTGATATTATAATTAAAATTCATACAGCAAAGCGAGTAGTCACAGATAATAAATTAATCACACGGTATTCTTCCCAATTGGTAATGTTGCCTGTTTCTATAAAAGTATCACTTTGATCTTTGAGTATTGCTAAAATATGATTTTCTATGTTATTATTTAACTCTTTGAATCTATTAATTTAATTAAGAGAAAGAATAGATTGAATAATATTACGTTCTATTCTGTAATTAAATTTATATTCTTCCTCTTGGCCTTCTTGTCCATGACATCGATAAATTCCAGCATCTGTTTTCTCAATATTCTTTATAACTAATGAAAGATCTAATATAACATAAATTCTATTATACGATACATTGTTGTCCATTCCTATCTCTACTTCTCTTTCTGGTAAAGTTTGCAACCGATCTTGATAATACCATATTTTTGGTTGTATTTCTTTATTATCATTACTAAAATATATCTCGTTGTATAATTATCAAACTTTTCATACTAACATTGTAAAATTTGATCAATAACTAATAAATACTTTGAAATTAAAATATTAACATTTCTCACCAATATCTGCACAGTAACTTTACCATCGTATTAAGTTCAACACTCGCAAGTAAGTATTCATCACTATCTTCAGAGGTAATCAATCTATCCTTTTCACGGCAATATATATCTTCGATTACATTAATTGACAAAATGTTACTCGTATATAAAATAACAATAAATGATATGTAAAATAACATAATTAAATCATCTCGTAAGAATATTTTCTACTGCGTGACACATAACCTCTAATACACTAACACTTTATGAATTTTTAAAAATACATATATTATTAATAAATGATCTAGATTTTCTCTTCACATTGTACATACCATGGGTTAGCAACTATTTTTGACAAAAATGTGTTGCGATCTGTCAACTAAAATCTTTATATTTAACACAAATTAAAAAAGGAACCACTAGCGATTGTTTATATGAATCACGACTAACAATAAGTTGCGTTTGCATTTGACATATTCTTCTTTCGACTATGATCGATAAAAAGTCACTACGCGATCGAACGATCAATAATGATCTAATATTTATAGATAATCGAGACGTCCCTCTATGTTAAAAATGTGCTACCACTGTCAAATACGAATATATATTACAGAAATATATAATAAATATATTACGGAATAAAATATAAACAATGTTTATGATAAATATGTTCTCAATGCACTATAATCAATACATATATTATAAATATAACATAATAAGATTTATATCATTTTAATTACTCTTCCTTTTACGGGTTTGAAAGAATAAAATTTTATAAAAGCATTTCCGGAAACATTCAAAAAATGTAATTTAACTAGTTACAAAGATTTGATAATTTTATTTATACAAAACATTGAATATATCAATATCTATTTGTGATCGAGATAAATTTTATTCTACGTACATATATAAATTATGCTTTAAAAATCTACTTGATTTAATTAAACTTAAGTAAAAATAATATATACATTATTATCTATTATCATTTAATGTGATGAAATAGAAAGGTAAGAGTAAGTCATGATGTTATTTTAAAATCTGCGCGGCATTTTTAACACGTATTATTAAAAAGTACATTTTATTAAAGATACAATGTGTTTATCTGTGTCTTTGATATAAATTTCAAAATATTCATTTAAATACAGTTATTAATTGTGCATAAATATATAATATTACCTAGATATGCTTTCTTTATTTCATAACTCTGTAAACGATTTGTTTGCGCTAGTTACAACGTAGACTTTATGACTTAAATGCAATCCCATAATGCATTAGTGATATCAACATGGCGGACACGATTGAAAGTAAGTATAACTCAAATAACTTTTGATCAAATTAAAAGCGTAAAAGGTGTTTCTACTAATTAAAAAAACGATATAAAAAACACCAAATTATCTGTTTCTTTTTAACAATAGGATAAGGTATTAGATTGATTGCAGACAAACTATTACCCAACGTTTAAATTACGGTTGAGACGACCTGGTTTAAAATTTCAAAAATGAGCAATGCATAATTGAAGCGGGACGACAAGATATTTGTAAAGCGATATTAGATTTAACCTTTAGAATTTTTTCTAATACTTGATATTGTTACGCTTTTATCTAGAAACATGTACTACTATTTTCATAAAACTAAAAATTCAAATAGCGCAACAAGTGATAACAATTATTTCAAAATTCGTTGCAAGTTTGGTTATGTTAGTATTTTGAAGTTAAGATATAATGATTTAGGTCCGTTAAAGGCGGAAGAATTTACGTAAGACAGAATGTGTTTTAGTAAGACAGAATATTTTAGTATATCTCGCATCATATATGTGATACATTAATTGTATTATATTTTGTAATCAAAGGTAAATTATGTATTTTCATCATTTTGATACATGCAGACATATAAAATAATATAAAATTTAAATTATACATATATATATATATTAACATATACTTTGAAATTTTTCTTTCAATTTGATATAATATATGTTATCAATGTTGTGACCAATTTCTTCTAAATGTGACATTATCTAATAAGTAAAATTCAGTAAGGAGTTTTAATGAAAATGTAATAATTTATACTAATAGCTGTGGTTGCAGTGTGAATAAATTAAAGAATAAAATTAAATTATCTCTCTTTCTCTTTCTCTGAAAAAAAAAACAATATAATCAATCTTTTTTAGATGAATCGGCTGAAACATTACTATCTATTAAAAATGGAGGATATCCTACAGTGGATGAAATTAAAACCGAGATAGAAGATGATGATATGATGGATCTAGATGATCCACCAATTTTAAATCATTCAATGGATTCGCATATGGATGTAGAAGAATCCGAGCCAATACCTGAGCTTGGACCTGCAGCATTAGGTCTTCAACGAGTAGGCACTCAACCTCCACCTAAACCCAATCCGCCTACTCAACCAGTTCAAGTTTTAAATCGTAGAGGAATGCCAGCCAGAATTAGGAAAAAGAATAAATTATTTTATGATGATATTTTAGTTAATCATCCGCATCATAGGTACATTTTTACAAGAAGAATTATTCAATTATTTTAAAGACAGTATTTTTGATATTTTTAATATCTTATAGGATCAAGAAGGATCCTTCTAGTACAGATGTTAAACAATCTCCCAAAAAAATAGTTCGTCCATCACCAGCAAAAAAAACAAAATAGAATAAGTAACGAGCCCAAGAAAATTAATAGCAATATTTCACATCTTCCTAATGTGATGACAACGGTAAAACAAGAGAAAGAACCTGACAAATCTATGCAACCTCCTTCACCCGATAGGAAGATTGGACAGAAGATTGGAATGAGATTAAGAAATTTACTAAAATTGCCCAAAGCACATAAATGGGTTTGCTATGAATGGTTTTATAGTAATATCGATAAGTAAGTGTTATTATAATATTTTTTCACGAATCGTACATTAGTATGTTTTATACTATCTTATTTCTAATATTTTAAATATTTTTTCTATACAGAACTTTATTTGAAGGAGATAATGATTTCATGATATGTTTAAAAGAATCATTTCCACAATTGATAACACGTAAACTGACTCGTGTTGAATGGTGCAAAATCAGAAGAATGATGGGTAAACCACGTAGATGTTCACAATCGTTCTTTGAAGAAGAGAGAAAAGAATTAGAAAGGAAACGTCAAAAAATAAGAATGCTACAACAAAGAAAAACTGCAGATATAAACAGTTTTAAAGATTTACCGCCAGAAATACCACTGCAATTAGTTATAGGTACAAAAGTAACAGCAAGGTTACGAAAACCACAAGATGGATTATTTACTGGTAGTATAGATGCAGTAGATACAAGTAATAATACTTACAGAATTACATTTGAGAGAGCTGGTCTCGGAACTCATAGTGTTCCAGATTATGAAGTATTGGTAAGTTTTTATTCAATCTTTCATAAAGAAAATATCATTGAATAAAACTATATTACTGAAACATGTTTTGATATAATAATATATTTTATAGTCAAACGAACCACCAGAAACCATTAGCGTAGCTTCATTTGCTCAAAAATTCCGACCGAGACACGTGCAATATGTACCTTCCCCACCATACGCAATGAAATTATTGTCTCCGCGTTTAAACAACGATCCATTAATCTCCAATGCATCTGTATCAGTACCAAAAAAATCTCATATTGGTGGTACTATGAATGGCTACCCAGTAAAGTTGCTCGAGTATATGTTAAAAGTAAATAAAATATTAGGAGCAAAAAAATTGAAAATTAAGAAATTGAAAGATATGAATAGTGAAGCGGAAAAACGACGATCGTTTGGGGAAGCTTTTCCTCAAGATTTTGAAAGAAGATATGCAGGGTAAGCAAAATACGTATATAAATTTACAATATATAATCATTAGTTATATATTTTTTATATTCACTATTTATCTTATAAATGATAACTATTTAGAATTATAGTTGAATTGGAAAAAATGAATACAGCTTTACAAGAATACTTAAGTGAGATACAAGAACTTTGTCAAGAAATAGCTCCTGAACCTAGTGTTGCAGCAATGTTAGCACCATCTCATCTTCGAGAAAAATGTAAACAAGAAGCAGCGGATATGGTTGCTAGAAATAATATGATTCATGATAAAGAACCTGGAAAAATGAATCAATTAGTAACAGATCTAACAGCTCTTATGTTACAAGTAAAGGTAATGCATTTAGTAACTTTTATATTAAAATTGAAAATTTCATTTTTATTCTAAATAATTATATAATTTTTTAGAGTTTATCTGATTCTGATAAAAATGCTTACGAATTAAAAGTACTTCAAGGTACTATGGAGCAAATAAGATCTAAGCTTAGTCCACAAAATCAACAAGTTTTTCAAAATTGTGTGGAAATTCATATGCAACATATTCAATTAGGATTAGGACAGGTGGGTGCTTTAACACCCTTTATGGCCCAAAGAGCTTAACATACGTGATATCATATAATTCATTCATTGAATACACAACCCTTAATTAAGCAGGTGATATGCACAATGTGCTCTATAGTTTATAAAAAAAAAAACATTTATTTTACCACTGTTTAATATAATAGAATATAATAGTACTTTTGCTCATTAAGATTCTTTATAAAATACAAGATATATATATATATATATAAATATATATATACATAAAATTAAGTATAATGATATATTTTCTGTATATACAATTTCACAAATAATGCACTCACCATTTATTGTAGATTTCATTTTATAATACAACAAATAATTGAGAGTAAATATAAGTAGATAAATATTGTTTAAAAATACAAAATTTAAATTAGAATAAATTTTTAATATACATAGTAAATTGGTTTTTACAATATATATTTTACAATAACAGCAAGTAAAAATAATGATGTAAAATAAAATTAAAAATTATATGTTGAAAGTATTCTTTTATAAGCTTCAATATGTAACCTACATCTTTGTTTTACAACATGAAGATAATAAGGTACAAGTCTCGTATTGATTTCGTTGTATAAATTGAAATTCTTCTTAATATTTTACAAATCTTTATAAAAATGTTATTAATATTGTTTGTATATTTATTGTGACAAATAATTACGTCATATATTAACAATTTTACTTAATAATTTAGCATTATTGCAAGAACGTTATACTAATAATTGTCATGATTAAGTGTTAACCAAGTATAGATTATTACTGGCAAACTAAATAATTTTTTTTTTTTTTTTACTATATAGATTAATTTTATAAATGGAGATTTTATTTTTATTTTCAATCTTTGTTATTTTGAACAAAACATGGAGATAATAAATAGAGATTATTCTAAGAAAAAAAATAGTATTTATTCTTTTTATAATTTATATTCAATTTTTACTAAACGTAATCATATGGTATATAAAACATATTTATAATGTCGTATGTGAGAAAATTCCATAGCGTGCTATACATAAAGAGATGTAGATAATAATATCACTTTCGATATAATAACTAAATAAATTTAACCCTTTTGCATCATCGCTCCGCTTAAGCTGCCGCGTTCAAACATCAGCGACGTTCAACTGAGGACCAATTCGTATCACCGCGCGCGGTCGATTGTATGTGCAATATAACAGGCATCGTGGTCTGTCGCAATCAAAGAATATTTCGCAAATGGTAAAAAAAAACAGTCGCAAGCTCACGGATTATTCCGCGCTCGATGATAGCAGACAGTCATATACTCGCGGATTATTCCGCGCTTGGATGCAAATGGGTTAATAATTTCAATAAGCACATTTGTCGTACATATTGGAGAATACAGAATTGAAAAAAGAAATTGGTTTTTTATTTGAATTATATATTTTAATTGGAATAATAAGAATATCTAAATGTTTTGAAAATTCAAGAAATAATTACCAACAATTGCAAAAGAACCTATTATTTAAAGAATCATTTATTTTTTTAATAACATATAGCATTTTTTAATATGTTATTCTGTTATTTCTTTTTTAAGAAAAATTAATTGCAAATACTATTACAATTCGTAAGGATTTTGTTGTAATGCTTTCTCAAAAAAGTAAATTTATCACTGAAGTCATAGAAAATGTCAAAATATTTATCTATATTAAGACAATAAGTTTCCAATGATACTATGCAGTATAATATGAGTCCCATAATAAATGTTGCACACACATTAATTTTATTTTAAAACCATTATGCCTAATCATATGATTATTTGCTAATGGCATCTTTTTTCATAATAGGTAATAACATATCATAGAAAGAGTATAAGATGATGCAACCATTAACATATTTATGTTCTAATTTCAAGTTTTTGTCTACGATATTACCATTTGTTGCAACATACTTCATACCTTGTTCTCAATTATTTTATTATGCTTTCTTCGAAGTGAAATATAGTACCTAGATATTAATTAATTTATTTTTTATGTTTATTTAAAGTTTCTAGTAAAACATCTGCATCTTCACTAGTTTTCACTCTTAACAAAACTGGTGTAGGTGGAGGTTGAGAATCTGGCAGGCAAACCAACATAATGGTATTTTTATTCATACGTTGTGTTGGAATACTTTCGGTTAATAAAGTATTTAATAATAAATTTCCCAATGAATTTTCTGCTCGTACTATTAACTGTGTCTTTCCATTTGGCGTTGGTTTTAAAAATAATGCTCCTATTCCTCTATCGCTAAAATTGCCGTCTTTTTTAATAAACACCTTACATCTGAAAATATAATAACAAAATGGATGTAAATTTTAATGTTTTTGTAGGAATATTACAATTATCTAATAGAATAATATTATTTACCTTTGTTCGAAAATCGCTCCTTCTTCGGTGACTGGTTTGAAATCCGGTTTTGGAGGTTCCTCAGCATCGTCATCTTTAGATTGATTATCTGATTTGTTTTCATTATCTTGTGGTTTTGCGACTTGAGCACCAAAAAAAAAATGGTTTTGTACTAAAATGTAATAGTCATTTTAAAGATAAATATGAAATATTTAGAAGAAAAACAAAATAATTGTATAAAGGAATAGCGGATAATTACTTTCCAAAACTAAAACCAGCAGATGGGTTAGTAGTTGTAGAGTTTTGACCAAAACTAAATGTAGCTGAATTAGAAGATGTAAATGTAAAACCACTGCCTATTTTATCAGATTTAGATTCATTATTATCTTTAATTTCTGAACTTGCAGTTGGATTATTTATTAATGGATTTTTTTCAGAGCTTGACTTGTCAAATATACTTTTACTAGGTGTCTTTGTCTCTACATTACCAAAAACTAGTTTTTGTATATTGGTTATTTGTTCCGTGTTACCAAATATTGATTTAGCATTACTACCTCTGAAATTGCCAAAGATTGTTTTTTCTGGTTTACTATCGGATAATCCAGAAAAAGGTTTTGTACTTGTACCTTCTGGAGTATTGTCATTTTCATTCTTATTACTACTATCTTTACTATCATTTTTACTAGTATTTTCTATTCCAGATGAAGTCTGTTCACCCTGATTAGGTTTTTTAGATTCATTTCCATATTTTAATTCTATTTCATTTAAGTACTTTGCATAATCATTAAATATAGGTGTTAAAATACAACACGGAGTTTGGTCAACATGAGTTTTAATCCACTGCGCCACACTTTCATTTAATCCTTTTAATTGTGAATAATATTCCGAAGATTTTTCAGAAACTTTTTCATTTTCTTGTTCCGGCTGATCTTTATCGTTTTCAGGTAATGATGGTTTGACTTGTTGGACATTTTCCGTCTTACTAGTTCCATTTTCAGAGTTTTTATTAGGTTCACTATTTGTGTTTGGTGTTAATGAAGATGTTGATTCAAAAGTTTTACTCGTAGAAGGTAAAAAACTGAACGGAGATAATGTACTCGTTACAGTTGCAGTTTTGAAACCTGTAAATCCACCAAATGCACTTTTGGTTTCTTCCTAAAATATGTTAAATGTTTTTGCGATTAAAAATGATGATTATTTTATTATTACAAATAGAAAATATTCAAGAAAAATGTATTACACTTTTAGGATTCAATCTACGCCTAGCAGCTTTAATTACTCTTTTTTGAAGAACTTCATCCGAAGCTTTTGTAAATGTTCCTGCGTCTTCGGGTTCATTTTCTTCATTCCAGTTATCATGATTTAGTTCTGTAGTTGCCGTACGTTTACTAGCCATCTATAACGTTTGTAACTAAATCTTACAAATTATCTACCTTATTTACAATAAATTATAATAAATTACTATGTATATCAATTTTTGACAAATAATAATATATTACTTTGTTACCGGATGAGTCTGATTACAATATTGTCAATATTCAAGAGGTTATAAATGAAAATGAAGCAAACAAGAAGTATAAATTTATATTAATACATATATAAAAATAATAAATAACAAATTAGAATTATAAAGAACGAGATTATGTATTGTATTTATTTTATTTACAAATATTTTTTAAGTTAAATTTATTATGCCGATATCAAATAACCTTAAAACGTTCGAAATACTGATCTTTTTCAATAAAAATTATACGTTATCAACGTTTAAATGAAACTTACTATTATACAAAATCAAATAATAACTATCAATAGGAATTTATTGGACAACTATAAACATATAATGTTTACAGCATTCCAGTTTTAACTAATCCACTACACACCGATACTTTGAGAATGTTTGTACAGGGACCCACAATCATAAGATACGGGATGAATCCTAAAGACAAATGATCCAATCAAAATGATATTTTGTAGGGAATATATATACGAGTACGTGATACTTTACAACTAAATTTAAACTTAACTCAATTAATAATATTAAAAAGATGCAAATAATATATCGTAATAAAGTATTTTCTAAAGAAAATAATACAAATGTTTAATTGTACATGCTATAATACATATTTAAGAGATAAAGAAATACTATACAAAAATTGAGCGGATTAGAAGTCTTATTTATATAAAATTAATTTTATTTTATAGAACGTTGCTTTTCTTATAAAGTAAAATTTAAAATTATACTTCTTAGTATCGCAACCGAGAATGCTTACAATCATACGAAAGTACATAAATATATACTCGTATTCAGAGACTTTTTATTCCGTAAAGGGTACAACACCTTGTATACAAAATATCAAATTTGTCAAATCTAAAAAGAAAAAGCATAAATAATTGAAATACTTGAAAAATAGAGAGACGTTAACCCCTTCTTTAAGTGCGTAGATTCAATGATAAGAATCGATAAAGTTGAAAAAATTCTCATAAATCGATAAGAACATCTTATTGTTAGAAGTGGCAACAAAGTGATTTTGATTCGTTCATCGAAGAAACCGGAAAGTCTAGCCAGTTTTCGAGACTCAATAGTGTGAGAAAATGAAAGAAGGTAAGTAAATTGGCGCGCAAATCAGTTGGGGATAGTGATCTATGTGAAATTGTCGGTGGATGTACCCCCGAAGATTTATTTCTTTTCTTTTTGGGAGAAAAAATATAATATGTAAAAGAAAGGACTAGGATAGTAGAAGATAGGGGGGAGAAGAAGTATGGGGCGCTGGAAGCGTTGAATACATCCTTGCGCGCGCGTCGAGAGTGGTGGCAGCACGTTCGTTCGCTGACGAACGAAGGAAGCGGCTTGCGATATCGGTGTCGGTGCCTGTACCTCGAATCGTGTTCGTGTTCGTGTCCCACCGACTTACATTACGGTCTCATTGCGGAAGGGCAACAACGCGACTGACGAAGGTGCTGTATGCGCGCGTGTAAAAAGATAGTCAAAGAGAGAGAGAGAGAGAGTGAGAGAGAGAAAAAGAGAGAAAGAAAAGAAAAATACACTTGCATCGTTTCATTACGATCCGAATTTCCATTTTGTTTATTCGTACACCTCGGAAAAGTGTAATTGGCGAAAAGTTAAGTAAAAAGTGATATCGTTGAAATATTTTGGTGTGCGCGAACGGTCAAATCAGCTCGTCAACGGCTCGTCCGGTCTCTCCTTGTAGTGCTGTCTAGTGCTCTGTCGACTGGCAGCGGCGGTGATGGCATAGCGGTGGTAGTAGCAGTGCATGCTGCTAGTGTTCGTTCGTACATCGCGGTCTCGTCGATTCGGCCGCTGGGAGGGGGGAGGAGGAGGCTCCCCATCCTCCCCTTCTCTCGCTCACGCTATTACGGTTATCCTGTGTAAACTTTTTCATGCGAAAAACGCGCATACCTGCACCATCAACGAGTATGGAGATACCTAAGACGGTGCAGGAAGAAATAAACACTGTGCAAAGCAAGATGAAGAATGCAATACGTGATCATACGGTGAGAAAATACCGATAATTATCTGTGTCAATCAGTTTAATCCTAAGACGTGGGTAAAAAATAGCTGAAAACGATCGGATCAAAACTTTTCTTTTTTCTTATCCTTCTCTATTTCTATTATTATTTCCCTTTCTGTTTCTCTCTTTACCGGTAAGTATTTCATTTCTTTCTTTTACTATTCGCTTTAGAAAAATGTAAGTAAATAAAATAATCGTTCAAGTCGGTCGCCTTTTTGATGACTCGAAATGTATACGCGATAGAAAGAGATGAACTTCAAAACAAAGTATGGTCGAAGAATTAAATTTTCGTCGATTTAAAATTTGTCTTCGTTTCCCCCTCTGGTGAATAAAACGAGCGAGCAAATGTCATGCATTTATTAAAAGTCATATTAATGTAGCAGCAACTAGCGTATAGTAACGTAGGGTCTCTTTTCTTTTTGTTTCGCGCTTACACACACACACACACACACACACACCATATCTACTTGCCCCCACCCCTCTTCTCTCTTTTCGTTTCCTCTTTGCTCGCGTCTTTCCGTTCGCGCGCGTCTTTATCCTCCCTCTCCCACCCTCCTTTCTCTTTGCTCCACCTCTTTTAATTCTTTAATAGAAACATACAAGATATCTATATCCCAATACCAGATTTTACATAAATATCATAATGTCCGTGCTCTTGATTATTATATTTTCATCTAAAGATATATCCAAGTAATAGAGAATAGCCCCTGATCGTGAAGTTCAGTTACGTTCGAAATTTCGAACGAAGATTTGAGATTCTCGGTGCACGCGCACGCGCATTATAAAAAAGTAAGGATGGAAGGAAGGAAGCGTGCGTGCGTGCCGTCAAGCGGGGGTTACAAGAAATGCTGTTGCTCTGCCCTTGCAAATCACGCTGTTTAAGAGATTCTTCGATCGAAAGTTCCGCATTCGTTTTCTCGTCCTATTAAACGAAGCAACTGATGTACACGTACACTATGTTGTATATATCATCGGATCGAGTTTCGAAAGAGAAAATTTGCGTTCGATATGTCTTTCAATGAAATGAAATGTAATATCATAGGACAACCAACAGTCGTCCTTGCTTTTTCACCAGTAACCGACAAACGTCGTTTGTCAGAGACCGTAAAACCTTTTTCTTAGCAAATACAAACAACCCGTTTGAGAACTTTCTGTCTCTTTTTCATACGTTTACGTATTAATTTCGTTTTTTCAATTCTTCCTTCCGTCATAGCAGTCGTATTGCGAAATATTCCAATCCAACTAAACGTCTTAAGTTAAAGAATTAAAATGGCCTCGAAGGGGGATCGATTCTCCTCTATCCGGGGGGGATATATAAAACCGTTCGAATTTGCAGGAATGTAAAATAGAATAAGAGGGCTAATTGAAACGCGTATTCTCGTCCGCTTGTCATTTACACATATACATATATATACATATATATATATATTTATATTTATATACGTATACATATTATATATCGAGTCGAGGCGAGCCAAGCTCTCGTCCCTGTGCATACTCGAGAAGACAGTCGGCTGTATTTCTTAGTTGTTTCGTGTTTGTATGATTATTTTTATGCAATAATTACAACTTTTAATACTTTTAATGTCTTAATAAGAAAGTAGTTAAATACGATGCGTAATTTTATCTAATTTTTACAAACCTCTGTCTTATATATCGATCGATCTTTACGAACATAATTCAATTAAATCGTATTTCATCTCTTTTTTTTGTGAATTAAAAAAAAACACATTTCAAGTTAAATAAAACTCTTGTTTTATTCTTTTTCCTTATAGAGCAACTCGGTAATAGTATTTACCAAGAATATTCTCGTTTATTCGATACCATTACTACATCGATATTATTGTTATTTAAGAGAAAAGGTTTTTTCGAGTATTTGTCTACAAATAATCGCGTATTTTGAAAATTCATAATTGGCGCTTAATATTACATTATTCAATTACAAATTTTCATATTCGATTTCTAGATATAATTACATAAACACGAGTAAAAAAAAAATCGTTATTCATAATTGATGTTTCACAATGAAAATTATGAAAATAATCACGAATATTTCTATACTTGCGTAATATTCAAATGTAAAGCAATAATATATGTCGTATTAACATTTAGAATATGATTAGTTTAATGCATATTAAAGCATATACAAGTATGTGTCCTCTGCAACTAACCGTGTTCTTTGTAAACAATATGAAGTGCATAATAAGTATAACAAATATTAATAAACTGTATCACTTTTTTAATGGTAGCGGTGTTAATTATAATGTTGAGTACGTAAAATTACATTCTTCTTTCATCAACGGTTATCGTCGTGAATTATGAAAGACCTACGTTAAACCCTACTCAAAGTTTTGAGAAAAATAGGTTAGACGCGTCTAAATACGGATGGAGAAACGAGAAGTATGTATTGTTAGTCTTTCTGACTTTTTCCTCCACGTTTACTACCACCAAAGTAACTTGAGAGTGGAACACGATAAGGGTGAGAAAGAAGACTGTTCGCCTAAACGTATATAATACTTCTATATGTACGTACAATCTTGTTACTAGGTGTGTTACAAAAGTTAGAGAAAAAATGGCGAATGATTGTTGCAAAGAACGAAGAAGTTGAGAAGGTGTGTCCCTGGTAGAGACAAATATTATGAAAATAATTAAACGACAACTTTCTAGAATGCAAATATATAATATATACTTACATTTTTCTATAACATTTGGCGAGAACTTATACCGATGTAATAACGATTCTTTATTCAACTATATCTCTCAATTATAAGGTTTAAATGTATTGTAAGCCATAGAGATTTTAAATATATTCCCCATTATGCCAATAAACATGACAAGGAATTAATTTCTCTTAACGAACGTTTATTAATTTTTTATATTGTTTTATAATTTTTACACGTATTATTATAATCTCTCTATGACTTACGACATTATGTTCAAACTGTTTTATTCTTCTTTTACTGACGTGTTCTTTTTTTTCTTATAAATTCCAGATATACTTTAGCAAATTGAAAGATGATCCAAACGTAAGTAGTTTTTATATCATATTTCAATATTTTTATTTGATTTTCAAAAAATTCGATGAATATTCGTTCCAATACGAATAAAATAAATGTTTATTCTTCAATCTTGACTTTTATAGAACACAACTATTCTCGGACGAATACAGGACATTCATTGGCACATCATCTCGCTGGATAAAAGTCTGGTAAATTGAGAACGTTTTAAATAATGATTAATACTAATTCGCAATTTATCCGTTGCGAAAGAAGACAGTCTTTTTGTTAATTAAACATAGTCGACCGAAAACAAAATAAAATAATCTAAAGAATATATATATGTACACTTGACCCCATTTTACAAGTTAGAAAAGTTAATCTCAATTCGTGTCACGAACAAGGAAAGGTTGTTCGGAAAGATATCGGCTTATTTTCAATTGTCAAAATATCAAAGTGTTTAATATTTAGGTATTCGTGAACATAATTTTAAATTTTTGTTCTCTCGCCAAGACTAATTGTTTAAGACGGAGAAGGTCTTTTATCTTGTCGCATCTTTTTTTCTTTTTCGCGGTCCCTCTCGGTGATGAACTATGGGCGAAATAAGTACTAGCAACAGGGATGGGGATGGAAGTAAAGGAAAGCTGAAACGACGACGGTAGAGAGCAAGCAACTATAAGTAGGGGAGAAACCAAGTTGGAGGATGAGAAGAGAGCGAGAGAGAAAGAGAGTCTCCCAATCGATAAAATATCTCGCGCAATATCGTTTTACGCTTTTTCTTTTCCATCTCTTTTTAAGCCGACTAAAACGCGCATGTATTTTTCTCTTTCCATAAACTGATGAATGCGCGTTGAAGAAATCGAAAGACATTTTTCTAGAAATGAAATTTCACGTATCCCATTTTATTTTTTACGATCTTATTCTATCGCGAAATTTAAACTATAAATAGTACATATTGTAAGTTAGCTTTTAAACTAAGAACTTTTTTTTTATTAGGATCCTTTGAATAAAAAGTTAATTTCTCTTTTATAACAGTTAGTGGTTTTTTTTCGTTTATAGAAGCAAGTCCTAGAGCGATTGCGCAAAGAGGTAGAGGCATTCAATGCGCAAAATGTGAACGGGCCGAAAGTTTCCCTAGCATCATTGCTCAGCTTGAATAATAACAATCATCGTATTACGAATAATAATGATAAGAAAGGTAACAAGGTGGTGAGAAACGCCAACAATCTTAATGTTAAGATATCGAAAGATGATTACGAAGACACAGTGCGCAACAGCGACGTATCTTCCCCCTCGCAAGAGAACTCACCTCCCAAGTGAGTCAAAATCGACGATACCGCAATTTCTGACCTTTTACAGAATTTATGAATACATGCATATAATACTTACTCGGTATTTTCCCAGAGATCGATCGAGCTCGGTGGAGACGATATCCGGCGAAGATGAAGTTATTGAAGTCTCCATGGATGAAAATTCAAACGAGACGCAAGAGGAACTTGATGAGAAAGATTGCAAAAATGACGTTAACGAAAAAATAACGTTTTTATCCAATTTAAGCCTGATCACCAATGCAAGATGGTCCGAATTACAGAACAAAAGGGTAGAAAGGAAACGACGTAGCACAGCTAATCCTCAGTTTGTGTATACCAGTTTTGAAGTTCCGACGGTACTATTATTTCCTAGAAAAGGATCATTTTCTTGATACAATCAAAAATTTAACTAAAGTCGAGAAATTATTTAGAAGAGTTTATCCAAAATTAGATTGATTCGTAATAGATAACAATTGTTGTTATATTTTTACATTGTTTATAGAAAAGGAAGAAATGCATGTATTTACAATCTGGTGGAAGCGCACCACAGACACGACAAACGACAGCTCGCATGAACGGACCATCGCCACCTCCAGTTAGTAAGACAGCCTTATCGAAATCTACTTCGCTGCCTTCGAAAACAACGATAGGAAAATCTCTCATTCCTTTGCAAAAGTCAATGACGAGACCAAACATTCTTAGGAACGCATCAGAAAATAAAGTCTTTACTGGAAAGGGCAAGGTTGAAAATGATTCGAATTCCATTTCATTACCGATCGTTGCTACAAAAACGATCCAATCAGCTGGTAGTAGAACTGTCCATATACCAGGATTACCTTCATGTTTAACGATAGAGAGGATCGAAAATGATTCGATTGTTTGTATAAGGTGTAGAAATCCAGGTCAGTGTCGCATGTTATCAAAAAATAAGTTCTCATGATTTTCTTTTTTAAATATATGCTATCTATGTATTTATGATGCCCATAAAACTTCAAACTATTATTGAAACTTCATTCTATAATTATTTAATTAGATTATCATATATATTATTTGGTTGGATTTACTTAATTGATGTGTCGATCAAACCGGCAATTATTCGCAGGTACTTTGACGGTTTGCGAGAATTGTTCGGCCAACTACCACGTATCCTGTCATTCCGTTTCACCTGCACCCCCAGGAATTTGTCCGAAGTGTGCGTTCGTTGAGGATGAAGAAGAAGAGGAGGAGGAAGAAGACGCAGTGGTCCAGGAAGCCGAAGAGGAAGATGAAGGAGAGGAATTGAATGGAAGGGAACCCTGCAATAAGGAGGAAGAGCTCGGTAAATCGTCCTCGATGCCATTGATGATTTCTTCCTCTCTAATGTCGTGCGTGTGATTGACAAAAAAGTTCTTGTTTTCTGCAGACTAACTTCTGCGAACGTTCGCGATACGCTTTTCTCGACTCGTGACATTAATTGTTTTTCCTTCTCCTTAAAAAAGAGAAAGAGAAAAGAAATATATATATATATATGAATATAAAAATATATATATACATATATATATGTATGGAAGAATCAATAGCTTTTTGACTATTTCCATAATTTAACAATGTAATGATTTTCAAACTAGTTATACGTGAACGTATATAAACGCGTATTTAGACAAAATGAAACTCGAAAAATATGAGAGAAACAATTTAAAAACTAAATACAGAGGAATTCTAAAGTTAGAGTGACATATAAACATTTGTGCTTAGCGCGAGATGGAATTATACGTCGCTCGAAAGCGGTGAGAGAATTTGTGTAACATGGCTCCACCACTTTTAGATTTAACGTTCGACGAGGTATCGCAGCGTTGCCGCAGACTCTAATGAACATAAGTGCACGCAGTGAATGAATAAGCGCGAGATGGCAGCCTGTCGCAAGAAGCGTCAGCGTGCGAGTTGAGGATCGGCTCCTTGAGAAATACGGCAAGCAGAATTTGCAATTAAGAAGAACTTTTTGGTCGATCGTCGTCAATAGGGCACCCAAAACAAGTATATTGAACGCGAAATATCTTGCAGAGGAGAAAGAGAGAGAAAGATATGAGCTGCGCGAGCGAAACTCGGATCTAAGATTGCAGGTTTACGAGTTGGAAAAACGCTCGCAACTACTTGGCCAGTCACTTGAGGTTCGTTTAGTGGCCTGCATAGAACCAACAAACAAAAAAATACAGTTTAATCGACTTATACTTTCGTTTGGAATGCCCTTAAGTTCGTTCGAACCCATTCTCGGATGTATATCTCGTTGTTGGCTCTTTCGTTATTTTTGTTTTCTCCTCGTTAACAAAGAAATCCGCTAAATAATTCACCTTTTTTTTCTTTTTTTTTTTTAGTTCCCCTTTCGTTCGCATTTTATATTATAATTTATTTCGTACAGTTGGGACACTTATATATCTTTATGTTATAGCATGTTAGTATTATACGTGAATTTGATATATCCATCGATATTTTTGTCGCAATCAATTTTGAAAAAGGTAGTTTTTAGCTAGACGTTGCTAATCGATATCAAATAGTTTCAATATTTTCGATTGATTAAGTTCGACGTTACCGTCTCGTAGTTATTTATTTTGCAGTCTTCGCCAGATTATTTTCATGATTTTATTCAAACCATAAGCTTTCATAGAGAATGAAGATTGTTTGCTTTATTTAGACACGTGTTTATTTGAATAAATATATAAAAAAAAAAAGAAAATTTCAATATAAAACTTTAACATAGAGAGAGCATTGATATGAAAACGAATGTACATGATGTTACTATTATAAGTTCGCGAATTAATAGCGAGTTTGTAAATATGTTAACGTTAGTAAATTATCGGTTAAAACAATTATTATCTTTACGTCACGAAGTGAATATAAATTTTGTTTTGATCATTACTCAAGCTATGCACCAAAAGCATGCGTGTCATTTATATAAACGTTTTTTTTTTTTTTTTATAGAAAAGTAGGTTTCCTTATTTTTCTATTATATCTTATAACCAAAGAAATAAACAGAAAAAGAATCCTATTAAATACTAATCACAGAATGATAATTACTTATTTTCTCTTTATCCTTCAGCTACAACATCGTACGCGTCAGGAATTATTAGGAAAGCAGGAGAGGACACAGAAATCCATAAAGCGTCTTGTGGACTTTATAAATCTGATGCAAGTTCGAAAAGGCACGTGCTCGCCTCCGCGCTCGGAATCGGACAACTTCCATCCTCGACCTTTCTCATCCCAATCGCCCCGAGTAATGTCACCGCCGCTAGCGCAAATCACGAGTACTCGACAATCAGTACAATCGCATCAAGAACCGACATCGAGCAACCAAAGAACAACAACTGCAACGGTAACAGTAATGGCCGATCCTATTCTTCCATCGTCCTCAACCATTTGCCACAGTCAAGCATCAGCTACATGCAATCCGAGTCCCAGTTGCCATATGCCGCCTACCAGTTGCCAATCGGTAACGCTCAACCAGAAAAGCATCAGTCATACCTCATCCTTAAGAAGATCAAAGAACCAGTCGAAAGGTCCGGCGGCCAGCTTGCCATTGGAACAACACAACCAGCAGAAGGCCAGAGTATTTCAACATTTTTCGACTCCCAACTGCCAACCACCTCTCAGTACGAATCACACGTTCATTCCGAGGTCACTTTCACCTACCCTTCCGTCTACTTTGAAAAGCATTTCTCCGAGCCGATCAGCAATAACAACCACCGAGGTCGTAGTAAAAAAGCAAATCGAGCAGTACCAGGACTCAACCGTATCATCGATTCCAAAGAATTCTCCATTGCTACCGACGACCAGCCGTTGGAACGATCTCTCTGCAACGGTAAGAAGCCCAGAACCAGACGAGAATCGAGAATCAAACTCGGTATCAATAATCTACGATCAACAACAAGAAACAAGAGGCTTCTCTTACCCTCCTACGACGGTGGCACAATACCAACCGAACAGTTATCAATCTCAAACAGTGCCGACACAAAAGAGACACTTCTCAATAATTGGTCAAAAAATCGAATACGATCAGGTGGCTTGTTCCACTCTTTATTCTCAAGCTACAACTCCTCCTCCTCCTCCGATATCATCGCCGACGATACCACCATTGTCGTCTCGCGAACCACCTGTAATACAAACGACAAAGACCGCACAGACGTGTGCCAACAATCATATCGGAAAACTGATCGTTTCGAATCAATCGAACACCAGCGCGGGACCATCTCTAAGTTCTTCGAACACGTGAAATTGGAAGAAGCGCATATATCAGCGCCACCTAGAACAAAGCTAGCGTGCAAGAGCACGAACGTCGAGATTGAAGAGGTCGATAGACTTCATCATCGGCAGGATAAAGATGACGAAGAAGAAGCCACAGAAAATATTGATGAACGAGTGGGACCAAGTGCCGAAGACGATTCCCGATCTAAGACTTCTGAATATGCTTCACTTGTTACAGAATCATGTTCGAGGATGACAACGAAAGATAATGCTGATGGAAGCATTACACCTAAAGAAGCAATATCGAACATAAAAGAAAATGATCAAATCTTGTCTCCGAAAAAAGACTTCCTCTCAGAGACGTCCTTTTCACAGTCCCGAACCGCACAAGTTAATCCCATTAGACCCGATGACGAGGTATCAGTTCCTGATGATAAGGCTGACGTCGAGAAACAAGACTTACACGGTGGCCGATTGTCGTCCAGTACTCCTAACAGTGACCTTCCAGATGAAGCTTTTATCACTGAGGAAGGACGATCCTTTATGAAAGAACTCGATGAAGATCTAGGCATTAGCACCGTTTCTCTAGAAAGTATGCGCGTTTTGGAACAGTTTGAGTCTGCCATGTTGGAGGCCGATTGTAGTAAGACCGCCACTTGTTAAAAGTTCATTTATATAAACAATCCTATCTTAGTCGCGTACATTATTCGTAGTGCTTTCTTTTTTAGTTATTTTTCTTCTTTAAAGAATCAAACTCTCGAAACAAAAAGAATGCTAATTTAAGGATTTTATTCGTGGTCTCATCCTGGAATTAGAATAATAAGTGAGTTTGGCAGTAGCAGTATTTTTTTTTTATTAACTTTCTTACATATTTTAAAGATTATGTCATTTCAATTAAAACAATGATGATAGTCATAATAAGAAAATGAAGAAAATTTAAATTAAGAGAAACAAATTGTGTATCACGGGTTTTTTTTAATCTATACTACATTCTGATTTTTTTTTTTACTTATTTATAAATAATATCAATATTTATTTGAATGATCTTTTACGAAGTATTGTTTTTTTACCAATGAAAATTCATGTAAAATCTATATGCATCATTGAAAGTGTCTTCTATTGATCAAAGAATTATACTTTTCAATAATATCGCTAAATTATTCTTTGTTATTATTCATTATGATATACTACGAACCGTCTAATGCGATAAATATTCTCTCGTTATTTTGTGCGATACGTTCCTAATTACGACTTCAAGCGTATTTCCCATGAAAACAACTTAAAATCTAAAGAATTCTCGCATATCGTGCAGTGAATAAAATGTATACTGTTATATTTAGTGTGGAGTGTTTTAAAAAAAAGAATGGAAATAAGAGAAGCCTAATTTAAGACAAATTAGCCATATTACCGTACTGCCTTATTAGTTTTTTCGAATAAGGTATTTTTTATCAATAGTTACCGCATACAAACCCAAGAGAAACGCACGACGTATTGCGCTCATTTTTATGGGTTATGGTTATAATCAAAACTTACTACTATTGCCGCTGCAAGTAGATATTTAAGAGTGTGAATATGAACAAACGAGTAAAAAGTGTAGTAACAAAAATATATTCTTATGCCTAGTTAGTTAACGAACAAATGCCGTATCGAATGTCTTTTTTCATTTATATTATTATTACTATTATTATACAAATGCTTTTTGATAGTTATTTCCGTTACGACGATTCTTTTACTATTATTAATCGTAAAAGGTTCATTTTCAAATTGTGAACTAAATACATTCATTACATCTTGTTCACAACATATGTTGATCTGTTAATATGAGTTGTATTTTTGTACCGTCGATCATTTTTAAATGTGAATATTATTTCATTTAAACAATAATAATTGCAAACGTGATTTTATAAGAGTAATTACGTATTCGATAGACTCTTTAAAAATCTATGCAGCGTTATATTTTTTTTTTCGTTTTATTTTCTTATTCGTTTGTTAAGTTGATTTCGCATGATACGATTATCTACTGTATACAATTACACAAGAAATTGTTATGTGATTTAGATGACAAGATACAAAATGAAATTCGTATTTTTATGAATAAATCGATTTAAACTCAACAGAATCTAATATAATACCCAGAAGTGGGGGGATATTCATTTATACAATTAATTTATAACCCTTGCATATAGTATTCCTGGATATTCATTCACCTTCAACCGTTATAAATTTCTATAGTTTGTTTCCCGTTTTTTTCATATTGCATATGTAAATTATAGAAGAATAATTATGGAATAAAATTAAATAAGGTATGTAGAGGTTTATTTCTTGACTTGCTGAGTAATATCTCGATAGAAACAAATTAATGAAAAAATAGAAATTTATATTTTTGAAATTTGCATCATATATAGATATAAAAGGAATATGAATAATAAAATAACTCGATCCTTTTTTAAAATATACATATAAATTTTTATGTGATAGCATTCACAAATATAAGTATATATATATTATAAATATAATCTACACAGACTCGTGCGATATATATTATATATACAAATAATTCACTTATAGCTCCCCATGTAAGTATATATTGTTTAGCTTTAAACATTAATTTTTAAAACTGAAAATTGGACGGAGTTTGTAAACTGATTTTGGGCAATTTTATCAAAGTTACACACATATCAGTTCATGAACTTTGAATTTTGACTAAAAATCTCCTATTGCTGCAATTATATTATATAATGCTTTCCTAGCATCACTTTCTTGAAATACATTAAGAACTTCTGTCGCTTTTTGAGAATGTTTTTTCTGTAACTGTTCTGTAAGTTTAATTCCAGGTCCTTGACTTACAATGCTGTATATCTAAATATAATAATAACATTCTCTTTAGATTAATAAAAATAATTAAGGTAAAGATGTTTTTGTAATACAAAATCATCACAATAAGATTAATAATTAACAGTTATTCACCTTTGCATAATCAACATTATCTACTGATTCCAAACCTTTATCTATTTCTGTTAAAATTGATGGATCGTGTTCTATGTGAAACATAACAGGCGCAGAACACAAACTGAAAGATGTAGCTGATTGTTTACCAGTAAAAATCCCTAGATCCAAACATGCCTAGAATTAAATAAAATCAATATAATTATTTGTGAATAATTAATATAAATATATACGTTAAACTATAATTAACTATATGATATAAATTCAACTTAGAAACTTACTTGCCAAGCTAATGCTAAGTGTTTTCCAAATTCATAGCCCTGCTTTTGTACATCATCGCTATGACCAGCTAACTTTAAGGTACCTTGACAAGATTTTCCAAGTAAACTACCAGCACTTAATACATTTCTCAATGTCCATTCTGTTACAGCATAATCTTTACGATTAGGTGGAGGTATGCATGGTAGTGGATTGTTTTGATTATCTCGTCGTCCAACAAATTCTGCTTCGACCAAATCTTTCACAGCAATAGACATCAATTCAACTAGCTAAAATAGAATAAAAATTTATATAAAATTTAACTAAAAGTAAAAGGATATTTACATATACCTACATCTTGATTCCTGAGACTTGCCAACTCAACGCAACTATTACTGAATAAGTAATCACCACTCAATAAAGCAATTTTATTACCAAATGTCATATCATGAAACTCAGATGTTTCTGCATATGTATCAGGTGCTATATTTACAAGACCTTTATGTATAAGGTGACTTGTACGTATCATTTCAGTAACTTCTGCTAATGCTCGTTGACTATAAACCATTTTCAAATGAAACTATTTATATATAAAGATTATTTCATTAGCATTTCTTAAGAATAAAATATTAAATACCTATGTAAAACACCAGCAGCTTTATCTTCTTCCATGTCATCTACATTTAAATGGCCAGCAGCTTTAGATATTAATAATACAATTAAACCCCAGGCTTGCATATTATTACGACCATTGTATATTAAACCTCTATACACAAAAAAGAAAGATTTATGTATGAATATCGTTGAAAAGAAATATATTAGAAAAATTGTTTATACTCACTTGGCTATTTGTAACAAAGGATGATTAGATCCAACTAATTTTCTCAAATGTAAAGCCACATTGGCAATTTCATCGCTTAGTAACCATCGTAAACTTAAAAAAGATGTTGGATAGCCCACTATTTTCTCAGCTTCAGAAACAGCTTTATTCCAATCTGGTTTTTGACTTACTATTGGTTTTGCAGCTAACATATAGGATTCATCCAAACGAATATTTTTTACTCTAGAAGAATGAATATTCTTTTGGATAGTAAACACAATATTATACTTATTATGATATAAATTTTTAATAATATTATCGTTTCTGAGCAGAGTAAAAGCAAACTTATTCTTCGACATCTTCACTTATTCTAACTAATTAAGAATGAACTTTCTCTCCGCTTCGCGCTTATAACATATGCAACAAGTATGTGCGTAAAAACATATTTGACGTGAATCAACTTTCACATATTATCCTCAATTTCAATAAGGTCAACCCAAACTAGAGTCTATATTTGTATAAAACCGAAGTTATGTTTTATTCTTTGATAGATGACGCTGATATCGTTATCAGAGTAACCTTCTTACAATTAAATTCCACTAATAAAAATTTAAATGTCATTTTTTTACATTCATGAGGAAAAAAAATGCGGACTAGTTCTCTTTAAAAATTAAATAATTCAATAAACTTAAACACGCCATTTGTACAATTTTAAGAAAACCCCCACCGTTGTACGACATAAATTCTCCTGTTTACATAAGTGATTATCACTTTTTAAATGAGAGGAAATATAAAAATCTAACTATAGTTTTAATTATAAAAAATAATAAAGATTTAAGAAAATATCATCACCATATGTCATATGTCATACATTTTTATAAATATTTTTATTGTTATATAACATTTTAATATATAAAACAGTTAAATTAAAAAAATATATATTTGATAGATTTAAAAGATAGAACAAAAAAATGTTCTGTTTAAAACTATATAAAATGTATAGAATGTACGCAGATTGTACATTTAATCTTTCTTTTAATAGCCCTTTTCCGTGTATTAAGTAATAATATAATAATTTATAGAATATATCTGGACATTACGATATTATACATAACTACATTTTATACGTCAAATTTATTTGAATGCTAGGTAATCAACGTATCTTCTTATTAAAGATGGCTACCTTTGTTGTAACGAATTCTTGACGAATTTCAAGGGTGCTGATTGTCTCATCCAATCATCGTTGAGTTTTACTAGAAATTTTTCTCATTCATCTAGTATTTTATAAACCGCTAGTACTAAAATAGAAGAACAAATAACAAAGTACCTGTAATATACAGAAGATAGTGGAATGTAATAGAATGCATGTTCACCGCGAATATAAACGACATGATGGGTACCAAAACATCCTATGATTACATTTCGAATTCCGATGATGGAGGTAAACAGATATACATTTGTAATTAATAGAATATAATGATATAAATACCGATTTTGGTATAATTAACTAGGTTTAACGAATTAATAAACTATGATTACAAAAAAACCGTCTGCTGCGCGTCCGTACGGCGTCTGCTAGATTAATGTTTAGAAAATAAGAAATTATTTTTATTTGAATATATTAATTTTTTCATATAGTCGGCTAATTGCATGTTTTGTTTATGTAAAAGCAAATTTTATTGTTATTATTATTATTATTATTATTAATATTATTTTTATTATTATTATTATTGCATTTTATTATGAGCTATAATGAAACAAAGAAAGCATTTATGACACATTTTGATTATACCTGTCAATTATAGAGAATAGATAAAAGAATATGTTTTTTTGACATCACTTATAAAGAAATAATAAACATGATGTTAATGCAAATTAAAAAATATCCGCGATATTAATTATTATTTTAATATTTATTGCAAAAGCTAATTGAATAGACCTGAAAATATAATTATTAGTTAAGCAGAAGTAATATGTATATAATATATATCTCATATTAAATATTTATAGGCATCATGGGAAGAAGCAGTCCTGCTGCTCTGTTGGATATGCTGGCAGAAGTTGCATCTCGTACTTTATATTCAGAGAAAAAGGAGATAAAATCATTATTAACCTCCCAATGTAAAACTAAATCAGATGTTGCGAAACGTAAAGCTCAAGAAATGCGTTTAAATGTACCTCAACTTTTATCTATGCCAATGTCCCAGTTGGTTAAACAATTTTCCGTCTTGACTAGCGATGAACTTAAAAGACAATTTTCATATACCTGTACGCTTGTAGACGGATGTGAACAAAAATATACAAGTTTTGCTAGTGAAGGAAAAGCAAGAAAATCTATGAAAGCGCATTTGGCTGAACATTTAGAATATTTAAAATCTAATGAACAAGCCTGTATGTATAATAAACTTATATATATATATACTAGACAATTAGAGCTGTTACATTCATTTAAAAGAATTAATTTATATTTTGTTTTTTTTTTATAGATTGCACTTTTACCACAAAACCCATAAAATATAAAAATTTAAAATCAAATTTCCAAAATAAAAATACACGTTTACATCAATCAAAAAAACCTAGGAGGATTTTAAATAAAGAAAACAAAGGAAAACAAACAGATTATTTGCATAACATTTTGTCGAATGAAACAAATTTTCAAAAATTTGAAAAACACAAAACTACATCAAGAACTGAAGGTTTCAATAGCTTAGAAACAAAAAAGTCTGAACATATAGATGTTAAGGTTCTTGGTGATCATAGTTACTTTGAACATTTAAGAGAAGAAGCTTCAAATGAAACAGAAATAACATCATCTGATAATATACTAAATGATTCATCAAGAGAAGAAAATGTTAGTAAAATTTCTTTTTTCTTTTATTGTTATAAAGTTCCTACTATAATAATATATAAATCCGAATATATGGGAAAAAATGAAGAAACCAAATGAATACTATCAATAGTGGCTTTCAAATATCAATAGTTAGCATATCTTTCATTTTCTATTCATTGTAATCATTATGTAATCTTATACTTATTTTTAGATTGTCTTAATGGTGGTTGGTACTGACAGCATACGCATGAAGGAGTATTCCCATATTAAAGGCAAAATATCGGATAATTTAAAGCATCAAGACACAGGAACATTATACATATCAGGCAAGTAACTTACAGAGCAAAAAGATTTGAATTTCTAAATAATAAACATATTTTGTACTAGGTTATGCTATAATGTTTTCCATCAACTTATTGAGTATAAATCAATAACAAATATATAAATTCACGCAAGATGAATTCTTCTTGTACTTCATTACACATCATACAATTTAATTTATTCCACATGTTTTGGCATATTATTATGCAATTGTCCTATATATAACCATTGCTTTGTATAATTCTCAAGTAAGCTATTATAATCTTATATTTGATTCTGAAATTATATAATATGAGACATAAATAAATAAACTATATGATTTTGAATATTACTTCATTTGTATAAACAGATTTATATGAGATTGCTTATTATTTTTGTTTAGATGTACCTTGGATAGAAGAAAGTGGCAATAAGAAAATGGACATACCAACAAGTGTAAAGCCTAAGGGAAAAGCGAAATTCATTGGAACCAGTAAAGAAGAACGAGAATTAGCATTAGAATTCATGGATCGTATAAAGAAGAAAGGAAACCCAACGGGCAGTAATCTTCAGTGTCACATTTGTGATCCACCACGTAGTTTCACAGCACCCACTACTCTAGTATCGCATTATCGAAGTCATGCAGGAATAAAGCCATATGAATGTCGGATATGTAGAGCAGTTTTTACAAGAAGACATAGTTTGAAGTATCACATGTTGATTCATCAAAATCAAACAAGATTCACGTGTGCTGACTGTGGAAAAAAGTTTAGACATCCATCACATTTTAGAGAACATCGCCGTAGACATACTGGAGAATCTCCTTTTGGTTGCGACGACTGTGGTCAAAGGTAAATATTCTATTATTATATATCTAAATCTATATATATATATATATATCTAAATATATATATATAAATTTTTTGTTGTTTATAGATTCAAAACAAGAAACACTTATAAACGTCACTTAAAAACACGTCATGGAAAGGTTCTTACTACAACTGGTGAACTTTTGTTCCTTTCTGAAGAAGACTTCCAAAAAGTACGGACTAATAGAAAGAAAAAAATAGACTTCGATGATATTAAAAGCACAATTGTAGATGAAGATATAATAGCTACCAGAACAATTATGAATTTGCAAGATAATATAGAACCTCGAGAAATACCTAATGATGTTTTAGAAGAATATATCATTAACAAAGATTGTGATGTCAATAAAATTAACAAAGCTACTGATACGATACCAATTATAGATAAATATTATGAGAATTATGATATTTGTTCAATACCATTTCTAAACAAGACTGAACATCTAGAAGAAAGTGTATCTTTAAATGATAACCGTGATAATAATATTACAGAATCGGATCAAAAAGAAGAAATAGATAGAATGCAAAGTGATTTTAACAAAAATTCTTATGATAATCTAACAGTAATAAAAACTATGGAGAATCAACCTATATTAAAAAAATCTTTAAGAAATGAACATAAAGTCGTATGTGAATATTTAGATAAAGAATCATATATAGAATCATATTATTACAATGAACATATTCAATCTAACAAAGAAACAAATAATCAAGAAGATATTGATTTGCTTCAACCTCAAATAAATAATCATCTGCAAGTAGTAAAAAGTCATAATAAAAATTATAGAAATACGTCAAACATCGAAGGACAAAATGTTGAATTTGTGTTACATTTAACGAAAAAAATGGAACTAGAAACTGTAGATAAAGAAACTAATTGCAATATAAATACAATTGAAGAAGACGAATTTCCAAATTCTTATAATATAATACAATCTCAAGAAAATGAAAGCAATGTGGACACATATATCCGTGAAGAAAATTCTATAAGTAAAGATAATTTACAATTACATATACCAAATGAATTAATTGAAAATTCCACATCTCAACATGATGATGTTCAGGATAATTTAGGAAATAATATTTTAGTAAGAAATATAAGTGATGAACATAATATATTAAATTTCGTCAACAATGAGGCATGTGCTGTTATAAAAAATATAAAAACGAATCAAACTGATCAAAGTAAGCAACAAATATATATTGATGCAGATACAGTAAATACTGTTGTTATGCAAAACAAGTGTATCAAAACTTTACCATGCAATTTTATATTATGCTATCAACAAAATCAACAGAAATTGCAAGTTAATGAATCTACAAAAGTTACTGTGCTTAACAAGTGTACACAAGGAGTTAATTTAATACAAAACGGGAAGCAGAGTGCAATTTTGTTATTATCAAATAATGATTCAAAAAATAGTATATTGCAAATTAAATAAAAAATTTTTTGGTATTGGTTAGATAAAGGAATAATAATATCAAATATCTGCAAGAAGGAAAGTAGCAATATACCATTAAATATGCATAACTAAAAATTTGTGCATTTAATAATAAATCTCTAAAAGTAAAAATAAAAAAAAAAATAAGTTTTACAGATCTAATTCAAAATTTAGCTTTTATTTTTTTTTTTTTAATCTTTACTATTTTTATAAATGGTGTATTAGCCATTGTGTTTTATGTGCCAGATTATTTTCGCATAAGATAAATAATAATAATTTTGAAGTCAATTACTAATAATATTTTGACATTTCATATTAGATATCTTTTCACTTTTTTAGTCACAGATATTTTATATATATGGTGTACATAAAATTGCACACAAGAAAGGATGTAGGCTTTTTATTAATAGTTTTCCTTCTGTTCTCTAAGTGATATGAAAGAAATAATTGTATTCTATGGAAAATTTTGGCTTTTCATTTTATACTTATTCGCTTATTTCATGTTTATAGTAGCAAAGTATATAAATTTGCGAGAAAATGTTATTGTATATTCGTTTCCAATTATTATTAGTTTAGTAAAGGATTTGAAATTATATAATTGTAATTAATATCTATTTTTATAATATTATCTTAATATATTTAAAAGGAATATCATGAAGATTATAAAGAAACTGAAATATGTTTTATATTTTGCTTTGAAATTACTACTTAATGCAGCAAATACAAAATTATTTAATATAGCTTTTAATTTAAACATTTTACTTGATATATTCTGTGCAATGAAATAAAAAAAAATAACATTTGTGTGTCACATTAGATATTGTATAAATACTTCAATATTATATAATTAGTTAATATAATCTGTAATTGTTTGTCTTTCATAAAAAATTTTGGATGTACATAAAATTTATTCATTAATAATTTTTATTATATGCGAGCCTAGTTGTAATTTAAGATAAACGGCTAAATATATAAGAAGTAATTTACAATTTTTTAAATTTATTGTCATAGGAATAACTTTTTTTTAGATATGTATTTTCTTCGATAAAAGACTTATGAAATGTATTATTATAATATTTAAGAATGTGGATTAATCATATCTCTCTATTATAGAATTTGTAATTTAGAAACCAATGTGCCAAATTTTCCACATCTTTTTTATTAAAAATCTCTTTAGCCCCATGATTATAGAGTCTATCTAATATTATCACAGATTTTTATATGAACATTCCTGTAATATAGCATATATTAATCAGAAATTAATTATTACGTTACAAACACTGCTACAATTATAATAATTGTTTATGTTCTATTTTTTTTATATATATTTTTTATATAATATATATATATAACACATGTCATATACAATTAAGATGATTATCATGTTAGTAAATTTAAATAACGTATTAGATATTCGTACGTTCATAACTGTTTAATATGTAGAAATTGTCATCAATTACTTAATAAGCTTTCATGGATTTAATTTTTATTCTGCATATATTATAAAAAATTATAAATTAGTGCATATATATATAGATATATTGTAGTATATTTTTTCAATATTTTTATATTATTCTAATCTTTATATGTTTTTTACTGATTTTTATATATTTGCATTATACTGAATTTAATTTTACATCATAAATACAGAAATATACAAAAATATATATTTTGCACAATTTTTTATTTTGCTTTTGTGATTACTTAAAAGAATAATAATAATCTAATTCATACAATTAATTTGTATGTATTTGTACGATTGTTTAATAACACATTAAAAAATTAATATAAAATTTACCTTTATAAAATACAAATAAATATGTGCCTTATGATTTACGTTCTGGGAAAGCAGAAGCAAATTATAATGATAGAACAAGAACAGGAATAAGTAATATAAATTACTTATAATTATAGCAATAATATTAAAAAAATTGTCTTTATTCGGTTTTATTATGATTGATAAGAAAATTATAAAAACACTCTAATACATGACTAATAATAATAATAATAATTATGTATTATATTTTTGTACTTCTTTTACATTTATCTTTAATAAACTCTTATAAACGTATTTGCATATCAATGATTTTGCCTTATTGAAGAAACTAATCCCCGTACAATCACTAAAGTTAAGAAACGATTCTGTGGAAAAGTGGACTTTGTGGGAAAGAGTCGTAGAAAAGTAATTAAAAAGTTATCTATATTATTTATTCTCTGATAAAAAAATATATTCTATATACATTTATTCTTTAACAAGTACTGATGATAAATAAACACATCGTTACATTTTCATCAATTTTATGTCTATCGAAACATGACAACAGCAATAAAGAAAAAAAAGTAGAAGCAATGTAGTACTCCACGAATCTGTAAAATGTACAAATTATTATCTTTTTTTAATAGAGTGCTATATGTAATTATTAGTGAGAAATATAAATAATATAATATTTACCATATACTACCATTCGATTTATATATATATTTCCAATTTCTTGTCCCGCAAAGAAAAAAAAATTGGATATTGCAGACATTGCCAAAAGAATACTTGCTAATACACAATGAAGTCTTCTTGTGTTCCAAGAACTAAGATATTTTTCCAGAATTTTATTATATATTTTGGTATTTCCTATTATTCTTGATAAATTCTCAATGTTTAAACCAATGAAATTTAAAAGTGCCCATGTAAAAATATTGGTTTGCATTCCATGCCATAAAAAGACAAATGTAAAACATAAAAAAGAAGCTAATAACTTATTATAGTAGTTCTTTGATTTCGTAGTGTTTGTTATAGGTATGTAAATGTACCTACAAATAATCATTCAAATTTCAATAATATTCCTGTAATTAGATTTTAATTGTAATAAACGCACAAAATAAAAGTATCACCTAATAAGAAATTTATATAAACCCCTATCAAAGGATTTCCACATATCTGAATATAAATGAATTCTGCCAATACATTTAGGTGGCAAGGGAGCTTCTATGCCATCTGCTTCGCATAAAGTTCTGTTAATTCCATAAATAACAACATACTTATTTAGAAAAAATTGTCCCATACAATATCCTAGACCATATAAAGCCCATGGATTTAAATTGTCTACAATCTGTACAAAAAAGAAAAAAAATGTATACTGTAGAACAATAACAATTAATAATAAAAAATAAATCGTACCTGTGGATGATATTGAAGGACATTACTATAAATGAAGTGAAGTGAAAATTCAGTAAAATAGAACCAAAAAGTATATCTAATTAGATTAATAATTATTCTTTGCGCTTTAGTGAAATTCCACTTTGATGGCGATTTATCCAACTAGAAACATTTTAATGTAAAAAATTTACTATCTACTTTTATAAATTACTTATCTACTTTTATAAAGATTATTTAAAATGGAATATACATACTGCATTAAAAAATTCGTGATATAAAATTAATGGACCCAAAAAAAGCGTAGGTAAATATAAACAATACGTCAACATTTGAAGATAGTTATTTAAAATATGCGTATAATCTCTCTTATAATGCATTTTAAAATTATTCATATTTTGACTGATAGATCTCAATTGAATCCAACACATTGCGAGTAATAAAAGATAATGCTGATCATCGTTGTATTGTAACCATTGGTAAAAGGAGCCATCTGGTATTTTACAAATATGTATTATAAATAAAAATAATACATGTACAAGCCAAATAATCTTCCTGCTATGAATATAATTTAGTAAATATAATAGCGATGATTGTGCCAATATACATAACATGCCCACTGTTCCAATATAATAGCAGAGAAAACAGATAGATACTGAGGTATACCAGCAGCATAATAATTGCTAAAAATGTATATCAATAAATAATATCGTGTACAGAGAGAAATACATATTAGTGATTTATAAACACATTACATACCACTTTGTTGAATACATTTTTAATGATTTGACTAACTAAATGATGTACAAATATCCAAGGTATTAAAGTAATCATTAATGGAATCCATATTCTCCATTCTTGATCAGAAACATCTTGCTTTTTTCCAATCCATGACCATCCAGGTACAAAATCGGAATATACATCATAATAATCTACAAAGTCTAATAATAAAAAAATTATTTAGAATTCTCAACTCCCCCCAATTATGGTTGCTTATACTGTATCTACTTACAAATATTCGCTAAATAAACATTGTAAATTGAATAGGCTACTCCACTAATCCACATAACAAAATAAAAAATTCTTTCATATTTATTTGAAAAATAAATACTATTACTCATTGTCGATTTAAATTTACCGCTTAAAATTATGAATAATAAAACGTATGACTAAACTATAAACTAAAAACTATTAACTGTATATTGTATAAACTATACGTATATATTTTAAAATAAAATAATGTTCATTCTCACGAATAATGCTTATTTATTAATATTTATTTAAAGTCATAGTTATTAATAAAAATCTACAATACATAAATGAACATTATCTAAAATAAAAGAATAATTTCATTTTATGATATTTCGTCGCGCGTTTGTAAAGTTTGGTTTTGCACGTGTGGTGCTATCTAGATTCATACTGTGTAAATAATTACAGTAGGGACTTGTTTCGTTTCGGTTTCGGGGGAAAGAAACTTATCAAAAGGGTTTCCAGTAGGAGTGGTCTGATTATTATACACCAATGAGAATAGACAACTGCTACTTACTAACACTATCTAATTTACAATTAACCTAATCTCCGCGAAATTTAAAACCATTAATTAAATACATTATTAAATACTATCACATTTTTATTCACATAAAATCTTATGAGGAAAGGGAAACGCTTTGAAGGGGATGAAACTTTTGAGAGCGGTACAAATCGAGTCCCTACTATATTCTTACATATCTTTTGATTTTGCTTGGTAGGGAGCGGGGAGCTCATTCAAGTTGATTTTAAGAAAATCACATTAAATTTCTGATCCGATGTTAATCAGTTTATATCAATGCACAGATTATTATTAAAAGCAAGTTATTTTTTTCGTAAAAAATATTACTTTTTCATTCATTTCCTCTATCAAAGTTGAATATTATAATAAAATTATCCTTATCTTTAAATGGTTTGCGCAGAAATATTGCGTAGAAAATATCAAGGAGCATGCTTGTGCAATACATGCGTTGATTGAAATTAGTCTCCTTGTGAGTACGTAACACATTCTAAACTTTGTATATAATAACATGTTTGAAAATAAATATTAACTAAACTGATTTTCAAAAAGATATTTAATCTACTCAATTTTCTATTAAAAATGTGCTATTTGCCAATTAATTCTTATTGAAGATTAGATTCATTTTGGCAGAAACATGTTAAGTGTCATTTTAAATCGTCAACTATGTAAAGCATTGAGAACTCATAAGAATATTTGGATTACATCGTTTACATATGTAACCAATATTTCAAGACAAAATATCCTAATGAAAGAGAGAAGACTTGCCAATGTTGGACCATATCCATTATCAATCCTAGGAATAAGGGTAATATAAAATGTTTATTAGCACCATAAAATAACAAATTTTAATTTCAATAAAATTCGCTTTTATAATAATACATAAATATTGGTTTATTAGAAATAAATATCTTAAAAATCATTTATAATTCAAATGTAGAAAGATGTCTTTTTGAATTCGAGGTTATGCATAGTATATAGAGTGATTCTGTGACTTATTGTTAATAAAAAAACTTTTAGAGATGATCTGGTGGACTCCATATAAATATTCTTTAATTTGCTAAATATAATTTATACGAATAATATAATATGAATAACATTTTTCATTGATGTATATTTTATCATATATTTTTATATAAACATTTTACTTAAAATTTGGAAAGCATTAATAACTTGTTGAATATATTAACCAAGAGGAATATTTTAGACACATAAACTATTTCTTTTTTACTTATTGTTTCTGCAGAATACCTAAACATTTTCTTATATCGCACAATGGGTCGTACATCACGGAAACGCCAGAGGAAGAAATTTAATATGCAAAAATTAAAATCCAAAGAAAATGATGCTATGAATTTATTTAAATATTGGTTATTTAATAACTCTTGTTCTACTTTTAACTACATTCCTACTAATTTTCCAATTACTGGTAGGGGTTTAAAAACAATAAGGAACATAGAGGAAAATGAAACTTTGATTAAATTACCTTTTAAAATGTTAATAACGACATACACTGTTTCCGAATCTGATGTTAAAATTTTATTTTCAAAGGATCAAAGTTATAATGCTCAACATGTACTTTCAGTATTTTTAATATATGAAGACCATTTGGGAACTTCATCGAAATGGTATCCCTATATAAATTCACTTCCACAATATTTTTCTACGCCAGAATTTTGTACGCCAAAAGAAAATAAACTGTTACCTAATTTTATTCAAAAGCAGATATATAATGTACATAATAATATAGTAAAACATTTTTCTTTTTTAATGCGAGGCATACAAACATTAAAGGAAAAAGAAAAACATTATTGTTCTCATTGTAATATTCCTCTTGACGCAATAATGACATTCAATAAATATAAGTGGGCGTATTATGCTGTAAATACCAGATCTGTATATATAAATGAAAAAGAAATACAAGATAATGTAATAAAAATAGAATCGCCAAATAATTTAGCATTGGCACCATTTTTAGATTTATTCAATCATGATATAAATGCTTCTGTATCAGTTTCAATAATTGTAGATGAATATAAGGATAAATTCTATCAACTTTCTACTTTGAAATCGTTTAAAAAAGATTCTCAGGTTTTTATTAATTATGGTCCTCATAACAGTCTTAAATTGTATATAGATTATGGTTTTTTTATACCTAATAACCCACTAGACGAAGTTGTTTTCAATATATTTAATATCCAATCATGCGTTAATATACCGAAGCATGCATTACAATTTATTGTCTCTAATAAATTCAATGAAAACATGGCTTTTACAAGAAATGGTTTAAATTATAATGCCATTATTACATTATTTATTGGTAGTACTGTTTTAAACAAAAATTATTGGAATATAAAAATATATGGAGCGTCGTTTAATTCAGAAGATTACATTAAAATAAACAGTTTAGGCGTAAAAATTTTACGGTTAAAAATTAATGAATATTTAAGTTACTTAAATAGTATGAATGATATTAAAAAATCCAGTCAAAGTTTTTTAAATGCAATAAGTCTTATAAAAGAATATATTCAAATATTAGATGAGTCATTGAAAAAGTTATTGTAATTAAACAAAAATTATTAAGCGAAATTATATACAACAAATAAAGCATTTTTTGTTTATATGAATATTTCATATAATAGATAATTATTAAATTATTTTCCAATTTATACTTGAGAAGAATACATACGTTTATGTAAAATTTTTGAAAAATAAATATATATTATATAAAAAAGACTTGATAATAATTTAAAACTTTATTTTTAAATGGTATAAACACGAGAACTTTGTATGAATTTACAGTGCTGCACTGGAAATTTAATAGATCGGGCACAAAAAAAGAAAAACGTTCCACAATCAAAGTCAGTTGTCTCCCCTGTTAAATATATATTATCAGTTACGGGCATAACTGGAGGAAAGCCAGGACAACAGAAAAGAAACTGTTTTCATCCAGGTGCATCTAGTTTAAACAGAGATGCAATATCACTCAAAGAACATACATCAGTTAATTCCACAGATATGCTCAAGGCAATGCTCAAATATATCTGGCCAGAAGTAAGTTGAATAATTGAAAATTGAAAAATATATATTGATTCCAAATTATGTTCCTTAATACTTATTTCTATAAATATTTAGGATGATCCAGAAATTAAAAGAAGAGTTAAGATAGCAGTTGGATTATTAATCGGTTCAAAAGTTTTAAATGTAACTGTTCCTTTTATTTTTAAATATGCTGTGGATAATTTAAACCAATATAGCATTGAAACTACCGGCAATGCTATGCTGACGTTAGGAACTGCTCCTGAAACTATCACTACAGTTGCAACTTCATTACTTGTAGGATGTAAGAATCCTTTTCACATTTTTTTTTTATAATAAATATTAAAGATATAAATGTATATCATTTTTATTATTTACAATAGATGGTATTGCTCGTGCTGGTGCAGCTGGTTTTAGTGAATTGAGAAATGCAGTGTTTGCAAAAGTTGCTCAACATTCAATTAGAAAAATAGCTAAAAATGTATTTTTACATATGCACAATCTTGATTTAGCATTCCACCTGTCCAGACAAACTGGAGCTCTATCTAAGGTAAATGTACATCTCAAATATTTTTCATATCGTCGTATATTAATATTATCATTTTGTATATTTAATATATAGGTAATAGATAGAGGAAGTCGTGGTATTAATTTTGTTCTCTCAGCCATGGTATTCAATGTTGTACCTACTATTTTTGAATTAGCTTTAGTTAGTACTATTTTGGGTTTAAAATGTGGACCTGAATATGCAAGTTTAGCGTTTGGTTGTGTTGGTATTTACACTATCTATACGTTAGGAGTTACTCAATGGCGAACTAAATTTAGAGTATATATGAATCAAGCGGAAAATGAAGCAGGAAATAAAGCGATAGATTCACTTATTAATTATGAAACAGTAAAGGTAAATATTTCTAGTATTATTTTTATTTCTGGTTATTATTAAATGTACTTATATATGTTTATATATATTGTTACAGTATTTCAATAATGAAAAGTTTGAGGTTGAAAGGTACGATCAATCGTTAAAAAAGTATGAAGCAGCTTCGCTAAAAACTAGTACAAGTTTAGCTATGCTAAATTTTGGTCAAAATGCTATCTTTAGTACAGCTTTAAGTCTTATAATGATATTAGCAGCAAAGAATATTATGAATGGTAACATAAATCTGTTAGTTTTCTTATGTCCTTGTATTTACTGTATTCTAAAATTATATTCAATTGCTGTAGTAGTGATTTTTAATAATAAATATATTGATATTTTTGTTTGTAGGAACTATGACTGTTGGAGATTTAGTGATGGTTAATGGCTTGTTGTTTCAATTATCAGTACCTTTAGGATTTTTAGGTTCAGTTTATCGGGAAGTGAGACAAGCTTTTATTGATATGCAGACCATGTTTACTTTGATGACAATGGACTCTAATGTTAAGGTACTTTTGAATTAATACTTATTAATCTTAAAAGAAATACTAAAATATATACTTATACGTTAACAGACAAAGGAAAATGCTGTAAGACTAAATATTACAATGAACAATTCTGATATTCAATTTAAAAATATTAATTTTCAATATGTACAAGGCAAACCGATCTTTCAAGATCTATCTTTTCATATTCCAAGTGGGAAAAAAATTGCTATTGTAGGAGGATCTGGTTGTGGGTGAGATATAATATTTGTTATTTCTCTGAAAGTCATCATGATTTGTAATTGGATATATCATTTTAGTAAGACTACAATAGTTAGACTACTTTATCGATTTTTTGATCCTCAAAATGGGAATATTCTGATTAATGGTCAAAATATACAAGACGTTGATATAGATGATCTTAGAAAATCAGTAGCCATAGTGCCTCAGGTATGGTATAACTTAATATGAAAAAAAAAAAAAGATTTATCCTAAATAATAATTAAGATATTTTGAATTGCAGGATTCAGTACTTTTCCATGAAACAATTTTCTACAATCTTCACTATGGTAATTTACGCAAGTCAAAGGAAGAAGTTTATGAAGCTGCTAAAATGGCAAATCTACATGATTCAATTTTGCAATGGCCGCAAGGTTATGATACTCCTGTTGGAGAGCGTGGTCTAAAATTGAGCGGAGGAGAAAAACAACGAGTAGCGATTGCTAGAACAATCCTAAAAGATAGTCCTATATTAATTTTTGATGAAGCTACTTCTTCGTTGGATTCTATTACAGAACATGTAAGAACTCATAATTTTATGTCTAAAAATATAATAATATTTCTATATAATTAAAATGTTTTTTTAATCATTTATATATTTACAGAACATATTAGAAGCATTACGAAGAGCAACAAAAGGACGTACATCAATAATGATTGCACATCGTTTATCTACTGTCATGGATTCAGATGAAATATTTGTATTAGATAATGGCAAGTTAGTAGAAAAGGGAACACATTCTTCTCTCATATCTACGCCAAATTCTCTTTATAATAAATTATGGGAAACACAAAGTATTGGCATGCAGTCGTGTTTGGATGAAACACATGAACGTATTAGAACTGGAGGAACAAATTAATTAAAAATGTGCAATAAATATAAAATATCAAATTTTTTCGAAAGATAGGATTTTTCTTTTTGCCAAACCTTTTTGTTGAATTTTCTGGGGGATTGGCGTGACGTTTAAAGGTGTTAATACATGAATATTAAATTGTGTATCTTTATACTGTCGAGGAAGGAAGTATCAAGCTACCAGTATCTTTATCTGTTATATTCAGTGAAACACATGTATTAAATGTACATATATTTAAAACACAAGATAATGTAAATACTATGTAGAATTGGCTGTGGAATAAAAATTATTTATTTTATTTCGTATGTTTTTTTAAGTCTTATGTACACATATATTTTTATACCTAGCATATTTAATACATAAGAATAAGTTTAGGGCTTAACACGATTTGTGAATACGTCATTGATTACGAAAATATTTATTCTAACAAGGGCTCCACCAAGTCGTGTACCCCCAGCTTTTTTTGCAATTTTTATCGGTCAATATCTCGAAAAGGGTTGATTATTCATATATATTGATTAGCAGTACGTGATAGTACTAATCAACATCTACAAGTGTGCAAAGTTTCAAAAAAATCTGGGGGTACACGACTTGGTGGAGCCCTTGTAAGTTACCTAGGTAACCAGTTAACATAACAATGGATGATAGTATATTACGTACACAGTTATACACGTTTCTAACAACCGGATTCTCCTTTGATACTGTAGAGTTGTATTTAACAAGATTAAAATGTCAATTTTAACTAATAATCAATTATTGCAAAATGCAAACTGAAGTGCCCACATTGCCTGTATTGCATCTGAATGTTCATGAAAATGTGGATAGGTAAATAATTATTCCTTGCAGAGGGGGCAAAATCATATACACATATATGTTTCATTTAATTTTCACATTAATCTTTCATATTTATATTTATAATTTGTATGGTTTTTAATATAAATATATATACACATAATTTTCAGAAAACAAAATAACATAGAGGAAAGTAAAAGCTATTCATTATGTAGGAGTACATGTCCATCATCAAATAAAAAATGTTTGCATCCTTTGCTTGGTACGTTATATATTAAAAATATATAATTATCTCTACCCAGAAGCAGCAATGAATCAAATATTTGGAACACTATAATTCTATAATTTATACAGGAGAATCATATAAAAATAGCATGCGAGTCTGTTCTAATAGTACAGTATTAACAAAATCTGCAAATAAAAATACTCTTGCCCAAAGAGTTGTATCTGCAAAAATGCTTCGTATTAAACAATTGCAAAATCAACTTGCTGATGCACATTACCATCTAAATGTAAGTGTATATGTGAGAGTAAATTGTATGCAATGAAATAACCTGGAGCAAAGGGAGCAATTAAAAGATTAATAATCAACATAATAGACTTAATTTTATTTTGATTTTTGAGGAATTGGCTAACGAGAACAGATTGTTGAAAGCATTGCAGAAGAGGCAAGATTCTGCGCTAAGGCGTTACGAGGGAACTACTGCTGAATTACCAAAAATTATTAATTCACATCACGAGGAATTGAGAATACTCCAAATTAAACATAAAAAATTAAAAGCTTTACATAAGAAAAGCTCTGATTTATTGAAAGAAAAAGAAAATGAATTGCATTCCTTGCAGGTGAGTTTCTTATCTTGTGAAAATATAAAAATCTCTTTAATATATATTGGTTTTCTATATTGCTATAAGAATTATATTTTATAGACTCAAAATAAACATTTATTACGACTCAGTAAAGATCGAAATTTAGTAGAAAGAGAAAAATTACAGATACAAGTTTCAGATTTAAACAATGAAATAATGCAACAACAGGAAAATATACAGGTATAATATATTATCGAAATATGTAATAATAAATATTCTGTTTTAAAATACAAAATCATGTTGATAATAGTTCTTTGTGTTGCAATTGCTTTAACAGTTATTAAAAAGAAAATTAGCCTTGGAAAGTAAAAGTTTGAAACATCAATTATTTGTAGAAGTATCTAAACACAAACAAACGCAGAAAAGCTTACAAGAAGCACTTGAAAAAGTGAAAGATTTAGAATATTTAATGAACAAGAAAACAAGAAAACAATTACTAATTGATAAAAAAGATACAATTTTCGTAACTCAATCACTTACAAATTTGAGGAATGTAAGGTATAATAATTTTTGCTTAAAAGATCCTTTCTTCTCATTAATTTAATCACTTTGATTATTTTGTATCTGTTAATTTATGAATTTCAGTACTACAAATTCAGTCAATAAATATAAAAAACATAATGATAAGCAAAATGATAATTTGGTAAGTTTAGATGAGAGAACATTATTTTTTACTTCCATAATTGTAAATATTTTTGATCTTTTATTGTTGTAACTTTAATTTTTAGCCTACACTAAGTACATCTCAATTAAATGGTGATATGATTAATAACACTAATTGCGATAAAAATGCAAGTCAACAAACGGACTTATCTTGTTCAGAAACAATGATAAATTCGAGACAAACTCATAAATTACATTTTCCAAAAAAGTCACACGATATGAAGTCTTCTTCGTTTGAAGAACTGGAACCAAAGTTTAAAGATCCTGGATTAAAATTAAATAAAAATCTTCAAATTGCGTCAACTGATGAAAATGATGTGGCTAGTCAGGTGGAATCAGGGAATGAGTGCAAAATAGATGAAAATTTATATGAAATATCTAAAGAACAACATGAACAATTTGATAAATTTTCTGATTATACTAACAGCGAACATGAAAATGATGAACATAAAAATAGGAATTATCATTGGATGAATGCAATAAAAAATTCTCAGGATTTATATACACGGTTTGTTAGAAAAATACAAGATATACATATTAATTATTTTTAGTGTAATTATTTATAATATAATAATTCAAGCGCGATTTGTTTTTAGGATGATTAATAGTACAGATCATGATCTAGTTTCTCATATAACAGACTCTAAAGAAAGTGGATCCAATGTACAATTTTGTGATAAAAAGATATCAGATAATAAAAATCCTCAAAAACAGGATAAAATTTTAAAACAACAAGATTATGATTATCGATATAACTTTGAAACAAATCAAGAACTTACTGAAGATGGCTTTACTGTTAAATTCAAAAATGATAAATTTGATAAAATATATTCTGATTCTTGTTCAGAAGATTTTACAACTAATGATACGACAAACAACATCGATGTAAAAGTTTTAAAAAGTAGACAAATAACAAATAATGCCAATTTGAAAGTTAATTTATTAGAAAACGAAAATACAGACGAGTATCAAAACGACTTGCATGAAAATGTAGAAAATCTTTCAATAAAAAATACAATAAACGATCTCGAATATAATTTAGACCACATGCATATACAAGGTGAAAAAGATCAATTGATTAATGATCATGAAAATTTAGTTGATTTAAAATCGGACACCCAGAATATCTATGATGAAAATGAAACAACGACTTCCATGTCTTTGCAACAAAATGAATCTGAAGGTATAGAAAAATATTCAACAATTCATTCAGAACTTGATCAAGAAATAAAACATTCAGAAATTGATAAAAATAATTCATTAATAATATATGACAATATTAGTTGTTCTATTGATAAGGTAAAAGATGAACTACAACAGAATAATTATGGTGATCAACATAAATCAATAAATTCCATAACGGAGGATCAAATAACAATACTTAATGGATTCAAAGCGGATAGTACTAAAGAAATAAACAATGATGTTAATAATGCATTACAAATGGATAGGAAAAAGAAATCGTTATCTAACACTTATATAGCTCAGACCACTGGTGAAAGTTATAGTAATGCCAATGAAAGTGACCACAAATTAGTTGATAAATCAAAAAAAATTAATTACGACAAGGAAAAACTATTGGCTAAAATGAAGGCAATTGATAATAATGAAGAGATTGATTTTTTTATTAATCGACATTTTCCAAAACGTAATTCTTTAACTAGATTTCAAATAACAGAAAACCTATTTCGTGGATTACCTGCACACACCAAGGAAACTATAATATTATAAATGATATTTTAGATAATGTAAACATGTGGATAATCAAATTAGCTTTACTTAAGTCTTGTTATATCAAGTATTGATATTACAAGTTTGACGAGTTTATTGAAGTCTTAAAACTATTAGATAATATAGTAAGCTACTTAAATAATCAATATTATTAACAAGCTTACAATTACTAAAATTCGTTTATTTCATTAGTCTAACATACCCTAAATATTAATGAAATTTAATCATGACAAAAAATAAACTTTATTAACAAACTTTATAGTAATTACATTGAATTTTATTTTTAAAAAAAACATCGTTAGAGAGAGAGAGAGCAATAGAAATTATTCTAATCAACAATACATTGAGACTTCTGCATACAGAAATATAACTTCGAACATGATCTTACAAACTCTACGTGTTAGTTTCAAATATAATCAATTTTAAAATAAAAATCAATGATCAAAATATATATATATATAAATGATATTTTTAATGAGAGAGGTTATAAAAGGAAAAAATTCACAACGATATTCGTATGTAATTTCACAGCAGTGATACTAGTATTGCAAACCATTCTATTAAAAAAGTCATTTAAATGTGTGTAATTATTTATTAAAACTTACTATCTTCGCGTTTATATGTAAAAGTGTTACAACTTATTAACAAATGCACTGACCATTGTGATAATTCGAACCACTAACAATTTGCTTTTGTTTTATATTCCGTATTTGTTTCCACGAATAATAATGGATGATTATTCTGGTACATATATTTTTTTATTTATATTTATATACCTTATGTCTTTAATTTACCAACAATCCATTAAAAAATTAATCTGTAGAATAGAGGGATAAATAAAATGTAACAATTAGATGGAAATAGTCTTTAGATAAATATATTTTTATATTTTCATATTTTTATATATATACATATAAACTTAATAGAGATAAGTGCAAAGGATTTAAAGAAGCAAGAGAAATTCCTGTCCACTGGTTGCCCTAAAATAGACAAATTATTAAATGGTGGCATTCCTTGTCAAGGTATTACACAAATTTACGGCGCAGCTGGCACTGGAAAAACCCAATTAGCCCTTCAATTATGTCTAACTGTACAATTACCTTTAACTGCGGGTGGCTTCGCTGCTGGTAGTATTAATACTTTATCAGTATGTTTAGTACTTTTAACAGCATTTATTTTAATAATTTCACTTTCTTTTATCAATAATATAACCGTATAGGTGCAGTATATATTTCTACCGAAGCTACTTTTCCAGCAAAACGATTGCATGAATTAATTCAAAATTTAGTTGCCACTAAAAACTATGATGGTATAAATGGTGACATCGTATTCGTGGAACACATCGCAACTATTGTAATAAAATATTATTTATTTATGAATATAAGTAGTATAATTTTGGTTAAAGATATCTTTCTTATTCTTTATTCATTTTACTGGAATAATTGTTATTTTTTAAAATTTAGGAAGACTTAGAGTCGTCTTTGCTTCATAGAGTGCCAGTGTTATTAAATAATCACAATATACGTCTGCTAATTATTGATTCTATAGCTGCACCATATAGAGTGGAAGAATGGAATAATGAATCAAGAAACAGATCTAAAAGTCTAAGAACTGTGGGACAACAGCTACATAAATTATGTACAAATTATGGTATTTTTATAGTTTGTCTCAATCAGGTAACGTCCAGACTAAATATTGTTTATTATATATATACTTATAGAATAATAATTTATAGGTATCAGCAGTTTTAGAAAATAAAAACAAATACTGCGACATTAAAGAACAACCTGCTTTAGGAATAACATGGTCAAGTATGATAACTAATTCTTTATATTTATTTAGAAAAGAGTCTATTCGTTATGCTTCTACTATTTCATCGCCTTATTTGCCACTTAAAGCTATTCAATATGAGATAAATATGTCTGGAGTTAAGGGAATAAAATAATGTATATTATAATGAAATTTTAATACAATAATTGTAAAATTTTAGATATTTGTTTTTTTTTATTGCGCAAGTTCATGAATTTCAGAAAATATATTTTCATCTAATGTTCTAATAATATTTGTTGGTTGCCATTTATTTGCTGAATCAGCAGGTATAAAAGGATCTGCTGTCATTAAATCTAAGTTTTCGATATTATTTTTTAATATTAACCTTAAAAATTGTTACATTTATAAATAATTGTAAAATTATAAGTATATTATATTTAAGTGGCTATAAGAAAAAGTACCTGAAAGAATGTAGAAATGTTCTATGAGGCTCGACATCTTGTCTTCCACTGTATGTATAATCACCTATTATTGTATGACCTATTGAGGCACAATGTACTCTCAACTGATGCCTTCTACCAGTTTTAGGACATAGCAATACTTTAGTTGCAGGTTTACATTTTCTAAAACCATATTCTAATACTAAGAGTACAGTGCGAGAATTTCTTGGCTTTATACAATATAAGCTGTTACTTGTGCACATTTTTTTATTTCCATCTATTTCTCTTATATCATGACCTAAATAGCAATTTATTTCATAATTTCTACTATTATATATTCGTTGCATGTAGAATTTCGATAGGAAAAGTTTTCAACTTTCAACGTAGAATTGATAAAAGAATTAATTTAAATTGGAACACTAACCGATAGGCTTGTCAATTACAATAAATGAATCATTTACATGACCGTGTAACAATGCTAAGTAGTATTTTTGTACTTGTTGTTTTTCAAATGCAATAGAAGCAACACGCGCTGCATGTTTATTTAATGCTATACAAATAATGCCACTTGTAGCATAATCCAATCTGTGCACAAAATGAAATTCATGGCTTAACATTGGGTTAGCCAAATTTGGAAACATTTTTTTTAAAACAAACTGAAGCGTATTCTGAAATGTTCACAAACTTATATACTATCTTATTTAATACAAATTAGAGCAAGTCAGTAAACAAATGGCTCGATTGGTTGGGTGTTATGAGAATTCTTTTTTTTTTTCTATTCTGCTTACCTTCCTTTCTGGAATATTACTATTTATAAACATATCGTAAGGTTTATGAACAACTAAAAAATTATTACTAGAATATAAAATGCATACGCTATTTTTTTTATCATACCACTTGTAATACGGTATGCGCAATTCCAGTAAATTTTTCCATATTATTTTTAACAAACCAAGCGTAATGATTAACCACATGTTGAAAAACTTATACATATTAATCCATTAAAACTAAAACAATTTTATAACGCGTAGATATTTCATGAAAATTTGATCTACGAGAGACATAATCCTTTGTATATATTTATATCCTTTAATTACTGTTGTGAAAGAAAGTTCTTAGTTTATAGTTCAGTGACATTACTTTTATTTAACATAGTTATCGACTTCAAAGTCGAGCGATATCTAAATGTTGAATCTTATTGGTGGAATCTTTCGAGAATTATCGAAAGCACTATATAATTTTATTGAACGTTTAATTATAATTCATACAATAAATTATATTCCATGCAATAATCAAAGTTTCCCGTTTTTCAGTTTTTTTCTTGTAAAATAAAATTGATTGATACTACATTAAAAAAAAAAAAGTAAAATAAGAAATAGAGTAAAGAAAAGAAAAGAAACGACGATCATGCAAACAATTGATTACGCCTCGTGCAACGAATTCGACATTTCTTACCGACGCGCAGCCATGACAGCATATGCTACGACACGATTATCTTTCACGTAATTTTTACAAGCTATAAACTTGCAATTCTATCACCGAATATATATAAACAAAAATAAAACCGATGATTTATATATACCTAGTCTATTTATATTAAAATAATAATATATCTATTTTTAATCAAAGTTTTAATTACGCGGAGATAATTATGCGAAAAGGGGACGGTAACTAAGAAATTAGACATTTAAATTTTATTTGTAGTAAATAATCCTTCCTTCAAACTGAAACATAAATAATAATAATAATAATAATAATACATGAAGTATATCATAGGCTATCATACAGTTACTATTTGATGCATACGCTAGTTATAAGGTGAATCGGTAGATGAATTTGTGTAGGGAACAGAAAAAACAAGATCTGCACTTGCCTCTCCGTACACATTCTATTTCAAAAATTCAGTTTAAAAACATAACTTCAAATACTCCATAATCCTTTATTACTTTGTAATTTATTTTTTCCTTTCATCCTCTTCTTCTTCCTTTAAGTATTAATAGATTAGTTTAATATAAGTCGTGCCATGGCCGGGCGTGCGCCGGTCCAATTAGTTCATACACTGTTGTAACATTCGTAATTTACAATATTCGTATGTAAGTCTTGTAGCAGAGACAAAAGCGCAGGTGCCCTAATCGCACTCTTATATTTTTTTTTTCTTTTTTTTTTTTTTAATGCTCCTTTGAACCTTTGATGCCACCAATGATCATGACTTATGAATCGTGTATTCAAGAAGGTAGTTTTTTTTTTTTTTTTTCAATTTCATCCTTAACAACCTAATCTTTATTTCATATATAATAATATACAAAAAGAGAAAAAGAAATGAAAAACGTGTATGATAGGAGAACGGAAAATATTTTGGTAGCGACCAATCGTCATTTCAATTTTAAATTTTCTGAATGCACATTCAATGAGAGCACCAAAGGTTACTCAAGTTCCAATAGCAGAATATAATTTTTGTTTTCTGATCCTCCAAATCTCGTCAGACACACTGGTGCACTGAGTACTCACTATTTCTGAAACCCATGCATGAGATAGGTTTAAGTCCCGAGCAGTTAAGTGTATAAAATGGTTTGCAGGACACCTGTACTACGTATGTAATACAACGCACAAGGTGCGCTTCTGTTCCACTGAGTCAGGCACGCCTGGCTTCTGAACATTAATACACATTGTCGCTGCTGGTTAAATCAGATTCTCCATGTACAAATCACGCACTATGACTCCAGCAATTGGTGTCACTCAACGAAACAACGTTTAATGACACGCCGACATATCGTATCGTAGAACATCGATAATAAATGGCATTTTGCGTGGGATGTTCATGTTGAATCTACCTAGAGTTAATACAGATTCACGTGCGATCTCTCTTTCCACCAATTGAAATTTGAGTATCTCCGTTGGATAAAAATGGAGAATTAATTAAAGAACTAGGTAGTTCGATTGATTCATATCCCAATAGCGTTGCTTATTATTTATAAACATTGTATAACCACCAAACAAATCATTATCTATTAGTCTTACATTTATGCCTTATCCTCAAGAAAATCTTTTATAGTTTTGTACTCGCATAAAAGTAACAACTTTCAGCTAGAGCTTCATTTCTTTCTTATTTCGTGTGAAATTTTATATAACTTCTGAGTATGTATCAAGTTGATATTATGCGATTTTTTATTTATTTATTTTTCTATTAAATGCTCAAGTTATTAAGTAAAGCTTATCCATCAATTTTCATTTTGCGACTTACAAAGAAAAGATTCATATAGTACTTTACATGAAAATATCTTTTTTTTTTTGTTATGCGATGTAAAAAAACAAGATCCACCGGAATTAATGACCAGCAACGACCAGAGTATAACTAGCTTTTTACAGTACAAAATACAGCTCCTGCGCATATGTATCTATATATGTATATACATTTTTAGACACACACATATATATATACACACACATGTATCTAGTAACGAAGTACTTCACCACATGTAAGGATATTATAAGGTTAATACAGTAATTTTTTTTCTATACGAGATCGTAATGATCATTTGGAAATACGAACACGGTGATTTTTTTTTATATTAATATTTTCGTAATAATGTATATAAAATGCCTGAATTTTTAATGAATTTTGCAATTGCATATATATAAATATATATATATGCAGATACACATGTATATATGTATATATACATATAATTGCATATATATACATAAAAAGCGTAGTAATCTTCGATGGCCATACTGACTTTTTAATTACAATCTTACACAAATAGTCTTTGTTCTGCTTCTCTCAGCAGATTCCAAAACATGATGGTCCAGCACTAATGTATATTTATGAATTTGTAAACATTGCATGTTCTACAACCATGGTGTAGTTTTATTAAAGCAGATAATATTATTAAAAAATAATTGTTCTGCGAACCTCGTTACATCCTTACACGTTAAAAATTGGCGTTACTAAATCTTATTTTTATGCATTCGGGGCCAGCATGTTTACATATTTCCTTTCCTTTCCCATTACTTTTGAAATTTAACGTGATTCAGCTAGAGAGTTTGAGAGGGAGGACCGAATACAAGATGCGTGGATGTGAGAAAGGAATACGACTTTAATTTGCCATCGTTCTCACAGTCATAACATCCCTTTCTTTCATTATAAAGTCCTTCAGTCATTTCATAAAATTTTCGTATCAATTTACCAAGGAAGATAAGACAGTCCTGTTAGACTGATGAATGTCACTCAGTTTTAAGATGGCCCTAGGGGAACTTCATTAATGATGTTTCCGAAATCCATACATCTTGCATTACGAAATAATTCACGTAGAGAAGATAGTTTGAAGGTAAAGGGACAGAGGATTTATGTCACTACTCTAATTCAATCGAATGTTTATAATATTACATCGTATAGTGTGTGTATGTGTATTCGTGTAAATGTCAGATGTGTTTAATGTGTGGTGAATGTACTTTTGTGCGCGCGCGGATGTGTGGTGTAGTGTAACAGCAATAAAAACTTAAAGACATTATAAGAAAATCCATGTGAAAGAGAATAACGGTGGGTAGAGGGAAGGAGATTTGGGAGAGGGAGGAGGCTCCGGGAGTTGGGCATGGAGAGATGAAAATTCGAACGGCAATGACAAACACGCTTTTGCGATAACGCGTGTCGTTGAGAGAAACGTCCGCACATCCCTACCTAGCTACAATTCCCGGTAGTGGCGCGCACGATGGTAAACGGCTTATCATTATTTTTAAGCGAGCGGCACGGATTCCGGTTATCTCCTACTTCCTCTCCTCCTCGCATTCGCGGCTTATGTGCCCCGTCTTGCCACAAATGTAGCAAATTTTACCTCCTGCCTCGGTACAATTACGAGCAATGTGTCCTGTCTTGTTGCAATTGTAGCAACTTTGCATAGCAAAACGGGCAGTATCGTTCACACCCTCTGGGCAGCTACGAGCAATGTGTCCAGTTTTGTTGCAGTTGTAGCAACTCATTTCAGGTCCCTGACAAAATAGACAATAAATGCTTATTACGATGTAAACATTTTTTTTCTTTAGCGTCTTCTTGTCTCTGATAAGCCTTTAATACGCATCAATAAATATACTAACTTGTTGGCAATCTTTAGCAATGTGTCCAACTCCATTGCAACGATAACAGAGGTCCTGGTCTTCTTTGCACTCACGCGCAAAATGTCCAAATTGGTTGCATTTAAAGCATTTGTCACGTCCACGTCCAAATCCTCCCTCTCGGTCACGGCCACGGTCTCCTCTACCACCGCCACCGCCACCTTGTGTACACTCTCGGGCGAAGTGGCCCATTCGATTACATTTGTAACACGCATTCGAACTCATTTTGAATGGAGCTGTAATTATGTATATTATAATAATCTTTATGTAATACANGGCAATATAGTGATCGAATGAATCCCAATATCCGGATAATCGTTTGGATCGTGGATTAATACGGTGGCACCCGCAAAAGGACTATTAGAACTCTTGTAATGTTCAGCTTCGATGTTTAAGGCTACTGCTAAACCTACATCGCGCCCTGATCCAGGAGCTTTCTAAATTGACGATATTTTTATTTATACTGATTAATGATGATTACAATTCCTATAATACCTGAATCTCTCCAATTCCTGGTAACTCCTCTGATGGTATGTTAGACCGATCGCTATCTTCTGATGTATTTTTTAAATCGTAATTATCGTATCTATCCAACAAATATAAGAGAATAATTATTACATAATCAATAATTATATTAAAAATAAGTTCGACAATACCCGTATAGTCGGTCTAAATAAAAATGATAATTAAAGGCACAACAATAGCCTTCTCTGGATTTAACAGCCTTGAAAATATCACTGCATTTAAATTTTTGTCCAAGCCAAGCGCATCTCAATAGCATTGCTTTACAAGGTTGCATTAACTGTGACGACCAAAAAAAACGACCAAATTATAATCTTTAAAGGAACATATTTGTGTTATTTAATTAATTATTACCTCGTACATGAGCCTGTCAACTGTAAATCCGAGAACTTCGAGTGCTCGTGTTGCTGTTAAATTGTCGACGTCTATTTTATCGGGACGCGTTAATTTCATTAATGAAATGAAAAACTTTTCACTTTGACTATGGTTTATACCGTGTTTAGATCTTTCGATTTAATAAAAATACTAAAGTTATTTTCAAAAACAATCGTAAATTAAATAAATAACGATGAATTTTCATCGAGCAAAATAACTTGCTTTTAATTTTCACGTTAAATTATAAAACTTCTTGGAATATTTTGTATTGTTTAACTTCAATCGCAAATTTACAAAATCCGATGAAAACTCAACATCGTGTAATAAAAATTTCAACCGAGTAGGTCTTACAAAATATTTCCGAAGATTTTTGCATGAGGACTATAAACTTTGTTATTGTTACAAATAGTAACACCAGGAAAATGTATACTCCATATAGGTTTGTTTGTACTTATGGCAGTAGCTGTTGGATTAGTATCATAATTATGCCAAAGTCTCATCATCAGGGTGATGCAAAAAATAATGCTCATTAAGCAAACCTGTAGCGAATGAAATAAATCTTACACGTACGTTAACTATGAAACCTAATGAATTTCTCACCAAGAACCAAACCGTGCTCTCAATTATTGTTGATTGATGAACCGTTATGTAACGGAATCCATGTAGAGTCGTGTTCTTGCAGTAGATTTTCATTCTTTCTTTTAAACATTGAGAAATCGCTTTTCTCCTTTCTACAATATTTTTATTTTGTAAAATATCTACATAATCATGATAGCAAAAGAAATTTAATATTATTTAATTTTACTCACTACGAAATACATCGCGAAAATTATGAACTCTCATTTTGATTCAAATCGAATTTCTAAGTTCACGTTAAAGTTACGAAGAAACGAATATTGATTAAAATTTAAGATGACTCGAAGCTAAAAGCAACAACTGACTATGAATTTTCTCGCATTGCATTGACATTTATTTCAAATACAACAATCGATATTTTCTTGTCAATTACATTTTCTTTTCAATCTTCTTAAGTGCATACGACGAAATTGTACGACTGAAGTTTTTGTTTCTAATAATCTCCCAAGCTTCCAGTAATATCAGTCTATATGTAATAAAAACTGGAGTTACGCGTTACGAGCTATTGTAAAGCACGTCATAAATGAGATTAGAAATTAGTGACCTGTATCATGCTACTTTCAGGACATTACATATATACAAAAGTAAGTTAGATATTTTGTCATGTGAAATTCTCTTTTCAAACAAATAATAAGTTTCTTAGTATAACATTTTTTCAAAGAAAAAATAAAATAGAAAGTGCATATTGCACTTTGCATGTCGGTAGTCTTCTACATAGCAACTGTTTCATCGTATTATATGAAAAATATGAAAATGAAAATATTGTATGAATATTCAGTTAGGTGTTGAAGGCAACACTCTTTACACAGATCATCGCGAGAACGCCGACTATAGTCGGCACCCATAACGAAAGGATTAAATACGCCTATCTCCCCATACGCAAAATATTGATTCTTTATAGAACGTGTTCAAATAAAATTATTGTTTCAGTATATACCTTGTATATTTTTAAAAAATTATACAAGTAAAAAAGTAGAAAATTTAATTCTATCAACAAGAATGCAAAATTACGTTTGATATTTTTTTACTATAATTAATACTTATAAACCCAGTGAACACAAAACGTTAATACGACGTACGATTTACGTAATTTACGTAAATTTACGTAAATCGTACGTCATATTAACGCTTTGTGTTTACTGGGAAATTAAATTTTTCTTTATATAAATTCTTTTTCGATTAATATTTTTCATATGTACCTTTAATTCCCGCCAGTTCTTACTGCACATGTACAAACATTAAAGCAAAGCTAGTAACAAAAAACAGAAGTACCTAGATTTATCGAAAATAATTCTTTGATCTTGACACTGAGTGAAATAACGAATAATAACTAACTAATCGGTGAAATTTTACTATCCAATTTGTTAATTAACAATTAATTATATTAAAATTTACCCGTAGGTTAAAAATTAATTTAAAATGAGATAAAAAGTAATTTAGGAAGATTTGATTTAGACCAAAGAAAGTTGGTAACATGTATTATTAGTTGACTTTCTTCAAGGAAGACAGTCGACATCGTAAAAATGGCGACTCGTTTGTTAAAAATTGGTTCTGTTCTGCGGAACTATTCTGATAAAACCAATCTTTCCAGGGTAAGAGATATAACATTTACATTATCTGTACAATATTCATTTGTGCAAAGTATTATTAATTATTGCGATGGAATTAGTTATAAATGAATTGTTAGTAATGACAAAAAATTGATTTAATATTGTAGTTATCTTACGTAATAATAAGAATGAAGTATTTAAAATGTTATCATGAGTGGGATGTGTGAAAATTAATATATTATTAAATTATGTTGTATAACAATCTCCTTTCTCTTAATTATTTTTTAAATTACAATTGACAGTTTCTTAACTTTTTTTTCAATGACATATTTCTCGTTGATTTTTAGATTCCAAAACAATGGGGATCTTCTGCTGCTTCTTTAAAAGAAATACTTGTCAATCAACCAGCAACCAATGTTACAATATTAGACAATGGCATGAGAATAGCTAGCGAAGATAGTGGAGCACCAACAGCTACTGTCGGACTTTGGATAGATTCTGGAAGTCGATTTGAAGATGATAAAAATAATGGTGTTGCACATTTTATGGAGCACATGGCTTTTAAGGTAAATTTATTAACCCATTTTGTATATTATATTTGATAATATACGTGTATGTGTAGATTCATCCAATGTAATCAATAAAATCAATAAATTTGTTACTTTTTAAACAGGGCACTACAAAACGTTCCCAAACTGATTTAGAATTAGAAATTGAGAATATGGGTGCTCACCTTAATGCATATACAAGTCGTGAACAAACTGTATTCTATGCTAAATGTCTTTCGCAAGATGTTCCAAAAGCAATTGAAATTCTCAGCGACATCATACAAAATTCTAAACTCGGTGAAAGTGAAATTGAAAGAGAACGAGGTGTTATTCTAAGAGAAATGCAAGAAGTTGAAACAAATCTTCAAGAGGTCGTATTCGATCATTTACATGCTACAGCCTACCAAGGTACTTCACTTGGAAGAACAATACTTGGACCTACTGAAAATATTAAAAGTATTACAAGAGATGATCTACTCTCATATGTAAAAACTCATTATGGGCCAGCAAGGTAATTACTCACAACTATCTCAATAATTAATGTGATTTACAATTATATATCTTTTTTTTTTCTTATAGATTTGTTTTAGCTGGCGCTGGTGGTGTAGAGCATAAACAATTAGTAGAATTGGCGAATCAACATTTTGGCAAAATGTCTCAACCACAATATGATGAAATTCCACCTTATAAACTCCCAAACAGATATACTGGGTCAGAAATAAGGGTTCGTGATGATAGTATTCCACTTGCACATGTTGCTATAGCTGTTCAAGGTATAGAAAAATTCTAATATACATATATATGTATCTTGTTAGTGTGTTTAAATATCATTCATATTTTCCTCTCAAATCTTTTTTAGGTGTAGGTTGGGCTGATGCAGATAACATTCCTCTTATGGTTGCAAATACCCTTATGGGTGCATGGGATCGTAGTCAAGGAGGTGGAATAAATAATGCTAGCAATCTAGCCAAAGAAAGTACAGAAGATGGAATATGTCACAGTTATCAAAGTTTTAATACATGTTATAAGGTAATATTTACTATTATATAATAAAATTAAGCATTTATCTATTTAATCGATTTTTATTAATATCATTTAAATTTTATTATGTAAATTTTAGGATACTGGTCTTTGGGGTATTTATTTCGTTTGCGATCCAATGCAATGCGAAGGATTTTCATGGAGTGTTCAAAAAGAATGGATGCGATTATGTACATCCGTTACAGAAAAAGAAGTAGCTCGTGCAAAAAATATTCTTAAAACAAATATGCTATTACAACTTGATGGAACAACTGCAATTTGTGAAGATATTGGCCGTCAAACACTCTGTTACAATCGACGTATTCCACTACATGAACTTGAAATGAGGATAGAGGTATATATAATATAAATATATTGAAGAAAAAAAAGTATATATTAAGAAGACTTATACTAAAATGTATATCTATTTTAGAGTGTCACTGCTAAAACCGTTCAGGAAGTAGGGATGAAATATATTTATGATACTTGCCCAGTAATTGCTGCAGTTGGTCCAGTAGAAAACTTACCAGATTATTCTATGATTCGTTCTCGCATGTACTTGCTGCGTTTATAAAAAGAGTCACCATTCACGATCTATCCTTTAGTTCAAATTTGTTAATAATATATTCGCAATATGTAATAACCTCTTATTAAAAAATTCGAAGATCTTTGGATATTTATTTAAATCAATATCTTGAAATTTTGCTTTTCAATTACATTCTAAAATACCTTGTAATGTTACTCTCCATCTATCAACGAAATACAGTGAAATAAAATATCTCTAAAGAGTATATAAATTACATGGAAGATATTTAATTGAATACATATGATCGTGCTAGCAATAAAGATTAATAAAGAAAAATTTTACTTAAAAATATTTTTTCGGTGCCTAGTATATTATTAAATACCTGATTATGTAGAATATTGAAAAGAAAACTCTGAATAATACATAATACTTTTCTAAATATCATATGTAAAAATAAGTATCAGTTTCATGCTTTGCTAACAAATTGCAAGACCATCATTTTATTTTGAATGGCTGTGATAAGACATTTTCTTATGTATTTATATAAACAATTTATTAAATACAGTATTTCAAATAAATAGAATTATAAAAGATATAATGTTATAGATGAATAATTTACAAAGTATTTTATATAGTTTGTAGAAATTTAATTTGTTTTCAGATACAATATTAAATACAATACACAAATTATATGTTTAATTAAAATACAAAACGGTACAAATATTTACAAAATTATTACACTTAAAATTTAATTTTATATCAAAGATAAATTCAATTATATGGCATCATTTTAATTATTACTAAAGATTATAGCACTTTTAATATTATTCATCATGAACATGAATTTAAATAATAGGAATAATTAATATACAATTGAATGTTTTGAGATTCATAAAGAAAAATGTATGCACATTTTGTTTTTGTTCATTACTATAATTGAAGATTATACTTTTATTCACGTGTCATGTAATGTAACTATCTTGCATAATTATTTGATGGCACAGTTGCTTGCGTTGGCGAAGCTGTATCTTTACAGACTTTAGCAGTCATTTCAGCTAATGGTTCTAATTCTTTCGTATTTACTAACTCAAATTCTGTTACAAAATAATAAAAATGTTTGTAGCATGTATTTACATGTGCCTCCTAAAAAATATTATGAAAAATATTATAAAATAAATTTATTCAAGTTACATAGATAAAAGTACAGTAGAATGTCGATTATCCGAACTTCAGTATACATCACTATTTATTCAAATATAGAATGAGTCACATATATACGTACTTCAGTTATGTATTTAACAATGTTCAAGTTATGGGATTCGAATTTGTCTCTCAATTAATTCGGATAGTCGACTCTCTATTGCATTATATTAAAACGTTTTTAAATTATCAAGTCATAACAAAAATGCATATAATTTACTTACTGCTCCTATAGCTACTATACGATCGAAATGATGGATGTATACATGGACAAATACTCTGAAGAGACGAGTTAGAATTTTACGACAAAGTGGTACAAAAGTTTTTGGAAATGGTACATCTACAATGAAAATTATGAATATGGAAATAAAAAATAAATAACTTATGTTATTTCCATACGTTTATATAACATTAATTGATGTACCTGTTGACACAGGAAATATAGTTTCGTTATTTATCTGCATTTCTATCCAATCCATAAGAAGTGTAACATACTGAGGAGCCGGAAGAACAGTCGGTTTCTTATATTTTTCCCCGTCTGCCCATAAATATTCAAAACGTGCTCCACCACTCATTGTTGGACATGATGCAGAATCACAGTATTCAGATATGGTACCATATATAAGATTAATTCTATTAAAAAAATCTACAACTAATTATATAAAATAATTATTTATGCATTACATATACAAGATATTCATACTTTAAAATAATTTTTTTAATAGAATAAGAATTTTCATATACCATGAACAGCAATCCAATCATTGAGATCTTCTTTCGGTGGTAATTTTACTACAGATCTTAAATTAATGCCTGAATTAAGTGAGGCTTGAGCTTGTTTATGTAAAGAATAACGTAATGTTCCATGAGCAAACCTTTTTTTTGGTCTAAAAGTCTATAACAATGTTACATGTATATATGTATGATAAACATTAATGTTTTATAAAGTACTTCTACAGAATTATATATCTGATTCAATAAGCAAATAAGAGTTTTAGGTTATAAAAAATAATTTTAATATAATCTAAGATGGTTATAATTTACCTTTCCCTTTTGGAAGAATTCCATGAAACCACTTAGAGTAGTCATTATACAATAAAAAATCGTAAACAGTTCTTTAACTACTTCAAAACTATCAGATTACGGTCTATATAAATTAATCAAATACACGTACATGATGTATACCTGATAAGAGGTTATACATAGGGTCTTTCATGTTCGATATCCTTATATTTACTACACATAAATTTAAATTTCACAACTCCACATGTTTATACAATAAAGTAGATTTATATTCACGTACAAACAAATAATAGCAAATAATATCTCATACAACTTTTATTAGATGTATATGCCGCTTCGTTAGTCACAGGAAATAATCGATGCATTTTACGTTACATTACTATTCATTGAATAGAAGGAAGTATTAAATTCAATAATCGTTTACTTTTAAATCAAATTAAGAAATTGAATAGAGATCATCCATTATCATTGATAAATACATATTTATTAATGTATGTAGGTTTTTCATAAACATAATGCATAATATGTTATAAATAATACATAATGTCATTAAGATTCATATTAAAACAAACAAGTCATATCTCAAAAAAATAAATTCTAATAAAAAAATCTTTATAACATTTGTATATATATATTTATTTAAATAATTAATTATAAATTTGTATTTAAACATAGCCATAATATCATTACAATCCAACTTTAAAATTACGCGTTTAACGCGGTAAATGCACAAGCCAATGACATATGCGTGTATCACATTGGATAAAATTTCCTATAAACTGCCAATCATCGAACATTTCAACTGTACGTCAAAGTTTCTTAATCCGGCCAAATTTTTATTTTAAAATTTATTTATTTATTTATTAAAGGTTAACGTAAACTTTTAGGTGCAAAAAAACGAAATTGCTTTCCGAATAATCTAGTACATAAATAAGAAAGTAAAGCTCTTATGTTGGCAGTACTAGTTTATTCCAGTGATTTCGCAGTATCGACTATTTCATAAATTAAAAAATGTCAAAGCGTGACATTTTATTGGTGTATATATCGATTGTGCAATATATAAACTCTTTCACTTCAATTTTTTTTAAATAAATTATATGACAATTAAGATTTAACAAAATATTCATTATAACAGAAAACTCGAAAATGTTGTAGATGTATTACCCTTATTGACCACATTTTCTGTTTCAGCAATCGAAACTAGTCTAGAGAATATTTTTGGACCAATAATATAGAAATAAATATTTTACAAATTTATCTATTTATACAAATTCTTTGAAATTAAATATTTCAATTGAAATTAAATTAATTTGTAAAAATGGTTTAACATCTTAAACGGAAAAGTTGAAAAAAAAATTTTGATTTTGGATCATATATGTACTACCCAAATAGAATACATCGGGTAGTATTATTTCCTGTTCGAGAAAATTTCGCGAGGAAGGATAATCGACGATCGGTCGTAAGATTGAATAGACCTTGGTTTCCCTAGTCAATAAAGTTCGCTTAACGGTATAGAATATAGTATACAGTTCTAGAAATTTCGTGAAAGTTACAGTTGGAAGAAGATTTTTGATAAGTTCGAGTTTTCTTACTTCAGAAGCCTGTATTCTGCTGTATACGTGTGACAGAGTATTACATATTGCGATCAATCCCTAGTATACTTGTTTATTTAATATTATCTAACGATCGTTTAATATTCAAAATGTCTTTATTTGGATCTCTAATGGGTGATTTCGACGATGATCCTATATTTGGGTTTGTATATTAATAACTATTATTTTAATGATTTCTCTGCATGCATCTACGAGTTGCAAAAATCGATTGAAATTATTCCTTTGACAGTAGTACTAATGCAATTTAAAGGACATTCACACTGTTTCTCTTGTTCTTTTATATTTATATTTTTTTCTTCTTTTTTTTTTTTCTTCTTTTTTTTTCTTCCAAAGTTTATATATATATATATATGTATATGTATATGTATATGTATATTTATATTATAATTTGCTGTCAAAAAAAAAATCGTTTGGACATTATTACCACGTATAGTCATTTTTAATATATGCATGAACTTAAAATTATTATAGATTACAGTGAATTTATTAATATTTATTATCATCGCCTCGTTTGTTTTTAATGTTGTTATGTTTGCAATTGTTTCATATTAACGAATCTTATGTCTATATTTCACTAATTTTAGTTAGTTGTAATTAACTCGAATAATACAAGATTTTTCAATGAATCTAATATTTTAGAAAATTGTCAAAATGAAAGTATTATTTAATATTATTATTTTTGTCTGACAATAGATCTCACATGCGTACCATGAGGCAGGTGAACAGCATAATGAACTCTCTTTTTACTGATCCATTTGGAATGATGGGTCAGAATGCATTAACTGATTCCCAACAGCGAGGCGGAGTACATCATAATGAAATGCAAATGATGCCATTTGGTTTTCCAACAATGCCATCTATGAACTTCAATAGATTATTTACTAATTTTGTAAGGTTTTATATAATCTACTTAAAGTTTTATCAAATACTCTAACTCATTGTACATTGGACACCTAGTACTAAAGTTTTTATATATTATCAGAGAACATATTTTTGAAGTATCAACTTGTGTTCCTTTTGAATGATAGTTAGAATTATTGTTTGAAATCCTATTTGCAATTTTATATACAATGTGTTAATATGTATACATAAAAAAACATATTTTATTACTTTTATTAATGTTCATTTAATATTGCATTAACGATAATTTTGTTAATGTTAATAATACAGGATAATTTGACACCAAATGGAAACTGTCATTCCTTTACGAGCAGTTCTGTAATGACTATGGCCAGTGGTGCAGATGGACGCCCACAAGTCTATCAAGAAACAATGTCTACGAGAACTGCACCCGGTGGAGTAAAAGAAACCAAAAAAACTGTATGCGATTCAAGAACTGGAACAAAGAAAATGGCTATCGGTCATCATATTGGAGATAGAGCTCATATTCGTGAAAGAGAACAGAACATTCATAATGGAGATCAAGAAGAACATGAAGAATTCATCAATCTTGATGAAGGTAATCAAAATTATATTTAATCTTCATATAATATAGGTAGGACGTCTCCTAATAGGTCCACTCTTACCTCGAAAAATGAGGTTCTGTTAGTTTTGAAAAATAAATCCAAGACATTAAATTTTGTCTCTAGATGAAGCTGAGAGTTTCAACAATGAATGGGAATCATGTACAAGACGATCAGTAGGTGCAGTTGCTGGGCCACATCATAGTTCATATCCTAACTACAATAGACGTCGTACTGAATACAAACAATTGGCTTTGCCCGATGCTTCAGGAAGGTTAGTTTCATAATTCTTTATCAGACTATACATTTTTATTATTTATAAAAACGTTATTACATTTATTAGCTCTAAATTAAAGCTAATATTATGTAACAATGTATAAGGAACTCTCTGCATTAGAATTTGTAACTTTTTTGCTATAAAACAGATCTGGAAATGTATAATGTATTTACTTATATAGAAACGTAATCATATTATAATATAATTACATAAAATATTTAAATCTCTATATATATAAATTAAAATCACATTTCACATGTGTACATTGCTTCATATATCATAGACACTAATCTACTAACAAGTATATATTATTTAACAAATTCCAATGCAAGAGTGTATATCTGTTATTGTGATAAGAACTCTTATCCTTTAAAAACATCAGCTTCGCATTTCGCTCTTCAACATTAAAACAAATTAAGTTACATTTACATGTAATGTAAAATATTAGATTTTCATTCGAATTGTAGTACTTTTTATTACAGATTTACTAGTTTTATTTTTTAGTTTACTAAATATTAGTTTCATTCTTATGCAACAGATATAAGAAGCATGGAAGAAAGTCTGGTAGAAAAATGTGATTACAATACATTGGCTGAATCCAAATCTCTTGGTGCATTCCTTCTTCAACTTTGTGTATGCATTATTGAAATAAATATATGCATGCTCAATTATGTTCATTTTTACTTTCGAAATAAAAAAATTACGAGATTTTAATGTATGAATTAGCACCAAATAAATCATCTATGTACACATACTTTTATTTATGTTATATATGTATATAAAAGTATACATTATGATACATTATGTTACATTATGTTATATTGATATTATTTTAAATGAATGTAGTCTTTATATCAAAATATTTTACTTTAAATATCAATCAATGTTTAAATACATAATAAGGCAGATTTGAACCTCAAGTATTCTCAAAAAAAATATATATAAATAAATTATTAAATTAATTAATTAACATTCTTGATAGTAAAACATTGCAAAAAGGCTTATCATTTTAATTATATAAATTATGTGCTTGTGCGTATAAAAATACATGCTAACTTAATATATTGTACTAACCATGGAATAAATTGTACTATATAAAAAATTTAGTAATAACTCTTAGCAGTCAAGGATTTGAAATATTTCCTCCAAGGCACTCTTTTATCGTTTACTGTTTCCTAGAAAATCAACTCTTGCAGTTTAATTTATTTTACTCCTTATACATTCTCATATATTATGCATGCAGGTTATAAATAATAGATAAATCCCTGCTAGCAGAGCTTTGAAACAATAATTGATTAATTATATGTTACCTACTATGTAGATAGAAATTATTTTGATCAATAGAATGCCTATGCTAAAAAACATTATGACTGGAAATTATTAATGATGTAAAAAGATAATTAATAGGTATATTATTTTTCTTATAATTTTATGAGTTATCTCTCTCACTTTTTTCTCTTTTTACCGCTATGATCATTAAAAAATTTCATTTTTCATTTTTCATTTTTCTTATTGATTTGGATGCCTTTTCCTAGGCGCAATATTAAATCTTTATCTTTTAAAGCTTATGATTTGGCTTCTACTTCACAGTAAGATTTTTGTTTTATATTCGCGTCATTTTATACTCTTCCTTTTACGAGTTCAAGTCACTTCTCTATGAACATCTCAATATCTATTCAATTCAAAGCATGATAAGGTAATGAAATATATACTTTGTTATTTTAATTTATGAAAATATGTCCTTATACTGCGACGGATACTAAGATTGGTATGGATTATACCACCTTATGTATTGCAGGTACAACCACAAATATTAATAAATTAAAAAGCATTGTACACACAGCGGTGACACTTTTGTAACGTAAGTACGTTACGTTACGTTTTATGTTACTTATTACTTTTATATCAACAGGTTTACTAAAATATCCTATTTAGCTAATCAAATTTAATTTCAATAATGTTTCTACTCTGACGATTAAAGTAATTTTTATCTGTATTTTATCCGTTAACATTAATCATCTATAATTTATAAAATTTAAGAAATCTTAAAAAACAAAATTATAATGCAAGGACCATTGAGATAAGGCCCAAAAAAAAAAGATCTTGTTTTATATTATAAATTATAGTAGAATATTGGTAATTTTTCAATTTTAATGAACAGTTTGAATGTTTCATGTATATTAATATGCACTATTAATACTAAGCCATGTTCCCCGAATAATAACATATATTAAAGCTTCATTTATTTTCTGTAACATAATTTGTAAATAATTGAAGCATTAAAACTAGAATAATTGCATGTTCGCAGCTCTGAAGGGCTAGCATCTTCTGAAGCTACCCATCATAAAAAGACTACTACAGGATATCGAAAACGTGAACGTACTCCAGACACCGAATCTAAGCATAAGCGTCCTGCAGTGTGAAATAGTGATGTTTTAGAATGTCTTAGGATATAATCTCTCAAAATATAATTAGCTTTGCCTGTATCTTCTCAGTAATCATTACTATTTATGATAAAAAAGAATTTGCAATTTATTTGCATTACTATTGTATAATTACAAGAAATATAAAATATATCCTTATATTTGTATTCGTAAAATATATTAGAAAGGAAACGTTTCAACTGGTATTACTATTACTCTAATTTGTCTTTTACGTATAAATTATTATTTATATTGCTATTATATAATTAACAAAAAAATATGAAATATATATCCTTGTGTTCATAACATAAAAAAGGAAACGTTTCAACTAAGATTGCTATCATTTTAATTTCTCTTATGTATATAGTGGGATCAAAATATAAAGTATTTACAAAATTACGGCATTATCTTACACATAGTACGAAAAATTACGTTAAAAATATATTACTCTTATAATTTAGTTATTGTATAAATACTCAAATGTTAATTAAAATTCGAAACTATGTCTATCATAAAATTATGAATAATAAACAGATTAATAAACAGTATATATGTGTTTAAAAAATCGATTTTATCGTTATAAAAGTGTAGGTAATCCGATTTAGACAAAAAAGATTCATGTTTTTTTTACCATTGTAACTTTCATTTTTACATTTGAAAACCTACTTATATTTTTTTTATTTTTAATGTTTTCTGATAAGCATAGGAGTATAATTTTCTTAAAAGTATGATTAAATTTTTAAGGAAAGTTTAAAATAAAAATATACGTTGTTCTAAAAGTTTTATTTGCTCGAAAATTTATTTGCACCAAATAAATTTATTAACTAAATCACATTTGTATTACACTATATATTATTAATCTAAAAAAAGTAAACCAACCCCGAAATTAGTTTGGACTGAGAAAAACCTGTTTTATGTGTGTGTGTGTATAGAAATAAGAATAATATAATTAGATATATTTTAAATAAATGCTCACCGAGAATTGATAAAGTTCGCGTCGTTATTTTATACATTTTATATTAATTTCTCGTTATTGATTTAGTTTTATAACAACATCTCATAAATAGATATTGAGTTTTTAAAAAAATCTTTACGAAATATAAAACTTAATTATAAAAAGTACGACCCATGTAATTTTAAGAAGTATTTAAGAAGATGATATTCTGAAAATGTACGAAAAAATGATAAACCTTTATAGAATCGTATAGAATTTGTTCGTATATCTTACAATTAGTTTGATTTGATTAATGCAAAAAAAAATCAAAAACATAATAAAATTAAGAGCACAAATTTGTTAATAATTTGTTGTCGAAAAAAAGGTAATTTTACATATAAGAAAGAATAAATATGATAGTCAATAGAAATATAGTAACATAAGAGGAAAAAAGCTGGCAAAAGATATAATAAAAGATTATATTGTTTTGGCACCGCACAGGGTGGACTGGTTTCTGTTAATTATCTTCTGCAAGGGTATTAATTTTTGCATTAATGGTCAAAAGTTGTGCCAAAAATGTTGAATCGCTCATGACAGTAGCTAGAGCTGAAAGTTTATCCTTCAAAGTATTTTGCGTTAGACCCAATTGACGAGCAGTTTCTAAGATAATTGCAGTTTCCTTTGCATCAGGACTTATCTGAAATAAATGTTTATTTGTCAGAACAGTTTTTAATCATATATGTTTGTAAAGTTTTTGGTAACGAAAATTTACTTTAGGCGAGCTGCAGAATTTGCTGAATGGCATTTTAATCCTTTTCTTACCACTATTTGTTTGATAGAAAATCGTAAAAGTTTGTGCATTATTCATGTCTAGGGCAATGGGAAAATATATACCAGCTGTGACATGACCTTTAGTGTCTCGGGCTAATAAGCTTCTGAAATTGTAAACCAAATTTCTGCGTTCCGTAACATCAATGGCAGTAAGATATGGCCTTGCCATATAAATAAGAGCAACTTGTGTTCTTTCCAAGGCACCTGGTCTAGTTTCCCTTTCATGCCATTCGACATAATCAGAATCTTTACCACACAGAAAATAGTTGTACTCTTTCTTACTATTTGAATCATCAGATTGAGTAAACCAGCCCGTATGAGGGTATAATTTATCAGCCATTACTGTAATCACACGAGCAACATGATAACCAGGATCGAGAAGCACAACACCTTGACGTCCATTAATCTTGATTTTCAGGCACACTAGAACATGTTCTTTCTCTCCACTATCTGCTGCTGGTGGATCACCAACATAACTAGCAATATCTCCAATCGTCTATAAAAGTATTATTTAATATTATATTATTTGTTGACAAAAACTATAACACATTAAATTAAAATAAGTCTACCTCTTCGCAAGACACTAAGTAGAGCCCACTTGCTATATTAGGATACTTCTTATTTAAACTACTTAGTCGACTTATTAATTCAAATCCAAGCCCAACACACGTATGGTGTTCAGGTGTTATTAGAGGCTGATATTTGCGATAAAACCGATCCAAATTACTTTCTCCACTCAAAATATAATTCTTGTAGAATCTATTCAATAAAAATAATATAACGTTATATAAAGTTTATTACTAACATCATAAAAATAATTTTGTAAATAAGAATATAGATAGAAACCTGAGGAAGTTGCCAATAGTGTCATATCTATGCTCACGCAATAAGCGCTGAGTTTCTAATTCAACACTGCCTGCTAGTTCCTCATATTGTTCGATCGTGGATACGATCAGGGCTGGTGATTCATAATGGGCCCACACCGGCAGGGGTAGCGGCACGCCTCTGATCCAGGGCCCGCGTGCCTGCCCCTGTGGCTGGCACCATTTTTCTGTCGTCTCGAGTCAACTTGGCCATTCGCTGCCCCAGCGACCAACTGTTGGCACAAAGCCATGCTCATCCCTGCAGCTGCTTATTGGCTCTACAGGGCTCTCTCCGTGTTTTATAATCTTCTCTCGCTCTGCAATATCAATGAAATATGTTTGATAAAATAAATGTTAAATTTTCATTATATCTTTATTCAATTTAAATAATGCACTTGTTTAAAAACGATTTGGTTAAAGTAATTTGTTGAATAAACATTTTATGATACACTTTTATTGATATAAATAATTATGTTCTATGTTTTAAATAGCTATTATAATCCTTTATCTCATATATTATATTTCTCTAATATATAATCTGAATAAATTAGTATGTACCACAATTCCACTGCTATTTAAGAACACGAATTAACACCGTTCCGTAAGCCAAAATGTGGGAAATAAAAGCAGAAAAGCGGATCGCATTTGCAGTTGGTTTGATGTCCAACATGGCGATAGCGGACGCGTGGTTAAAAATCAATACAAGACCAAATAGATACGTATCGTGCCACGTGTCTATTGCGACCTTCGATATAATGATGTATACTCTGTAGTAGTACAGTCGTATTATTCGAGGAAGACCCTAGAAAGCGATAATCTAGTGCTCGTGCCACTTGAGATTAAATAATTGACTTATTTTAACAAATTTACTAATATCATTTGGCCAAAATTATGTAAATTAAACCGAAACAAACGTTATATTATCTCATGATTAATTAATTTTTTTTAAAACTATCTCAAATCGGTGATAACAAATGAAAACAAAGAAAACAACAAAATAATCGAATAAACGAAGATAGCTTAGTAAATAATTTTTAGCAGTACACAAAAAGGGGGTTCATTATTCAAATTAGAATAAAAAAAACCTAACAAAGGCATACCGCTTGATAACCTCAATTACCATTTTATTAAAATATTTTTGGCTTGAGATAAACGTCAAAATAATGGGATTTTGTTTTACTATAGCTAATATATTATCTCACAGTGCTTACCCATACAATGAGCGAACCAAACAAATAAAAACTTTCCCTCTTCGAAAGGCACGTACGTAGCCGAGTTTAAAGTCCAAGCAGATTTGGGTGGTGGAGCGTCAGCGGAAGTTTATATAGGTTCGCGCCTCATCCCCTCTCTACTTTAATCTTTTACAACCTCTTTTCATGGTGCGTTAATGCCACGTGACCGTTTGTCATTATACAAAGAATATGCATGCAATATGGATAATACATACATATTTAACAATATATTAGAATTTTGAAATGTGACTTTATTATTTCATAAGAATCGTTTAGTTGTTGCAATAATACCATAATGGAGTGCATTATTCAATATTATTATTATCTAGTTTATAAAGGATGCAGTTTAATGAACAGATCGTTTGAGCATGCGCTTTAGAAAAATTTTCTTTTTTCGTATCGCATTCAATGTATCTATCACCAGTTTGCACGAATCATAGCTTTGCAGAAATCTTATACAATGTGTCACACTTCTGGGAACTCCTTCCCTTTAAATATATACATATATACTTACTAACTACGTCATTCATCGAATCCTGGAATCACCTGTTGTTTATTCCTGTTCTATATATATAAAGCGATGATGTCATAATAAGAAATTGCTATATTTCATTGGTTTCTTAGACCAATTGCACAATGGTGTGTCATTGAAAAAAGAAAATTATCGTTAAAAGAAATCTATGATTAATGATCAGATGTATGTGTAGATTTTTTTTCTTTTATTTTTTCATTATTAAATAATTATATTAAATGTATTAAAATGTAGGAGTAAAAAGAGAAACATATGAGAGATGTAAATATTGATACAATGAGGAATGTGGAAACATATAATCATAAAAGTAACTACAATGAGGAAATAAAAAATGATTAAGTATGTGTGATAGAAAGAGTAAATAAGTTTTTTTTTTGTTTTAAATGTAATGTAATGTGAAATACGTCATAGTTTAAACAGAGTACACAGTCCATACTGTGAGTCCAATAGAGACTATCAGCCACGTGATAATAATGTGACCCGATATGCAGTCCGATTAAAAAACGAACAGTTACGACGCAATAATCCTATTTACTTGTAAAATAGAAGTTGATATCCCGTATTTTTGTTTTATTCAATTGCAAAAGGTTAGGGGTTTTAAAGAAAAAAAAAAACAATCTTGTTTCAATGTGTGAAGTAAAAACAAAAACAAAGCATGCAAGTGCGTAAATATCAAGCCTCCTCCTCCGCCTATCATTTAACACATTTAAAAAAAAAATTTGTAGTTTTTTTTTTATACATCTAGAAATTCCCCATTTTTGTTCTTTTATCGTTGTTATTATATCGCAAGATTTAATCAATTTTTATCTTACAATCGGATAAAGTCTTGAATATTTTCTTAATCACCGTCCATTAAATTAAATTGATAATTTGTAATAATCGAATACTTCAAAAAGTTTTATCTCTTTACAATGGAATTTTTTGTTTTTCCTTTATTTTTTTTTTTAGATATTAATAAAATGTGAGCTCATGCAGGAAAAATATCAGCTTAAATATATAATTAGAATAAAATTTTACTTCGAGAATATTTTCTTTGTTGTTTTTTTTTTTTTAAAACATAATATTCATTATTTGTATCTTAAATTTATCAAAAAGATTGTTAGTACAGAATATAGAAATTCATACGAATTATTGTTCTTATCTTTTTATATTTTTGTATTTGTTAAAAATATTTATATACACGTAAAATAATTATAAATTATTGCATATATTTATGTTATCTCTATAAGATGTTCAAAAGTAAGATTATAATAATAATACAATACAATAAACAATATTAACAGACGTAATACAGATTCAAGATAATAACAAACATTGAAAATAATTCCTTATAGCAAATATTATTCAATGTAAGTTACTCGGCCAAATTGATGGTTTACTAATAACCCATATGTGCGGGGATCGTCCACAAAGGGTTAAGCTATTTCAATTAATTTAATCATAGTTTGAAAAAATTGCGATAAATAGAGAATAAAGTTTATATCGATATTCAGTCGATAAAACAGACGTCAATGTATTAACCCAAAGTTAACCTATTTCTTTGTATAAATATAATACCATATGGAAGAAAACTGTGATAGAAAATATAAGTATTACGATGCTACATTATTTCCTATAGTTTTGTAATGGTTTATAGAATTTGCCTATAGTTTGTTATTAACTTGGAATTTTTATATAAATCTTTGATATAAAAAAATTAAAATGATCAAATTAAAAACTTTACCATTGCTTGATAGAACAAGGACAACTGTTGTGGAAGAAGGTATAGTAAATTAATAGATTAAAATAGTAAAAGGAACATAATTTTTTATTAACAATGTTCCCATTAAATATACTATAAATATGTAATATACCCATATAAAAAAATGTTTCATTTAGATATCGATGTACCTTATGGGAAAATTTTAATCGCAGGATGGTTAAAAATGTGGACAGAAATAGAACCTAATAGTATTATAGAGTTATTAACTTTTGTTAATCCAAAATCTTGGTATTTAAATGGACCAAAACCATATACATTAAATAATGTTAAAATATCTGATTATTATACAATTGAATTAGATAAGTCTGAAGAAAATATTGTTAATATTTTAGACGAAATACTTGACAGAGTAACGCAAAAGTCTGATATAATTCTTGATAGTTTGGATTCTTTGATACTGTACGCAGGTCTTGCAAATTCATTACGATTTGTAGAGATGTTAAAAAGAAAAATAGAACGATTAATTTGTCTTTTTAGAAGAGATTGTATTCCAGATAAGATATTATCTATTGAAACCCTTGGAGATACGTATGTTAGATTGTATAAGTATCATGGTGTACATTTAAATAATGAATTTACTTATATTGCAAATTATACACATTGCAAACCAGGAGGTACAATAATGCTTGGGTCAGAACTTGTAACACAAAACATCAAAACGTATGAGATACAATCGGAAAATTTTAGAACGCAAATTAATTCTGAAAAAAATTCAATATCTACAAATGATGCTGGAAAAATTGTATCTTCGTTCCGATTAGAAATAAATGAACATGAAATGAAACAAAAAGAAAACACACCATTACCTTATACATCTACAACACAAATGGCAAATAACGAGTGTAAGATTTTATATGTACCAGATGAAGTAGATGATTTGGATGAGGAAGACCCAGATGATGATTTATGTATATAATATTAAATCTATTCAAACATATGTTAACCATTGCATATTTATTACACTTTTCTGTACATTCAATTTATAAGATATAAGTGTTGCTCCAATTATTAAATATTCCAAGCTTAATATAAAAAATCAAATCAAATATAATATAATTGAGTTTTTCTCAATTTTTATGGGAAAATTGATAAAAATAAAATTTTTCTACATTTCTTTTCTAGTATATTGATACCTTATAATCTATTTCATGATATATTATATTTCATCATATACGATATATATTTCAAATACATATCCCCACGTCTTATTTTTAACATCATTAAATTATTAATTATTAATTAAATATATAAAGCCATTCTTTTTCTTTGGAATTTATCTTCAAGATTCACACTTTTGCATTTACTTAATTTAAACAATATTTGCATATCACGTGTTTTACAAAATTTGGTTGTTATAAATAATATTAATTCTATTCCCCATATATACATTTTCATGTACATATACTTTGACTGTCAAGAAAGTTTATGCTGTTTTTAAGTTTATGTATCATATATATCTATTTATTAAAACTGCACAAATTTCCGAATTATAAGATATTAAAAAAAATTTACAATTAGTAAAAAAAATATATATATATATATATATGTTAAATAATCAGGTTTCGATCAATAGAGATATATGATAGAGAAATTTAAAAATGACACGAACTTTCTTGATTCTTTATATATTAAAATAAAAATTTGTTCTCTTTTTAAATACCCCATTAAATATTCAATTAGTATTTTTACACAGAAAAGTTATAAAAAATATATGAATTATTTGTTTTGAATTAACAAAAAGTCAAACAAGTTAAAATATTCCTGAGCTATTAAAATTTGATGCTATAATAATGATAATAATAACAATAAATAATAATAAATAATAAATATAACACATGAATAGTATGACTAATAATAAAATTCAAAATGTGTACTAAGAAAATATATACTTTGATCTTAGGCTTAGGCCGTCAGATAATACAATTATTTAATTCTATTTTCTTTTTGTTTCATTAAAAACTTAAAAGTTTCGAAGTTATTTTAAATTAATTAATCGAGACATATCATGCACTGAATGTATAGAGTAAGTTTTTGTCATCAAAATGGCATGTACCATCAACATGTTGCAATATTCTACTTTCTAAAAGACAACGACCATAATGAACAGCATCTTCTCGAGTTTGGACTATCCCAGCTTCTAATAACCAATCTACTAAATCACAACCAGTAAAAACTCCTCTATATACTTTCAATAATCTTCTTCGACATATAGCTATCCTTGCTCGGCATTCGGCTAAATGACACCGATTGAATTGTTCACGAATAGCTATTGTTTCTGAACTTAATGCATCTTCTTGAGGCAATAGTATTTCCGTTTCTGTCAATATTAAATAAGACATATGATATACTTTAACGGTAATATACATACATATAAAATAGAGAAATAAACAAAATTATCTTACCACCACGCCATTTTCGACTAAGTTGCTGTAACCAAGAGCCCAGTTTATTAAGGCCAGGATCAAGTCCAAATATTGTAAAAGCTATTAATGATTGACCAAAATTTAATGCAATATCTAAGAACGCTAATTCTGCATAAATACCAATCATTTGGTCCATAATTAATGTACTAATAGATATTGATAAACCCTGAAAGATATAAATATCCAACTGAATAGTGATAATGATGTTATTAAAAATGAAATTTAAATATTAAATAGGTCTTACGATGAACATAGAACATGAAAGCAGGATGAGGAAAACTAAATGTCGTAATATTTGTGGATCTTCCGAATCTATCTGAGTTATATTTTCTTCTTGATTACAATCAAATGGATAAGTATTGTTCCGATTCGCAGTGCACATTGAATTGGGACAGATATTTTGGAATTCACAACCAATGCTACAAGAATAATTCAAGTGGAAAAAGTTAATGTCTCGCCCTATATATAAGTAGTATAATTTCATACATACATTGGGGTACTCTCCGAATGAGATACAATATCTTCTACATCAACAATGTTCCTTCCATTAGTATCATTACTGACATTAGATCTTTCTCCTTCACTGTTTGTACTACTATATGTAGTTAAATCATTTCTTATTTGATGATACCTCTGTTGTAAGATTAAACAACCTAATGTTACTGCATACAATAAAATAGTATTAGTAAGTTACTTCTAATAAAATTGTTGTTTCATTATTATATATATATATACATATTTCTTACCAATAAAACAAAATAGCAATATAGCAACAGATATCGCAGCTTGACTCCTGCCGAGTTGAAAATTTGGATTTTGTAATTCAAATTCGATTGGTTTCTTTGGCATTATGCAAATACACATTAAAGACACAACCAAAGCTGTTACTCTGCAAGTAACATTTTCATTAATAAAAACTATCTAAGAATACGAATCAATGTAATATAATATTTTCATACCCACAACCACTAAAAAGTAACCATTTTTGCATATTTTGGACAAATGGTAATGAATGCGAATTCAAAAAAAGAAGAGTTACTGCTATTGCAACTGTCCATATTCTACTTCCATAAACACCTAATGAAATTAATATAAATTGGATATACCTAAAATGAGAATGATTATTTATATTTAATAAAGAATTCTCAGAACAAATACACACGCACGCGCGCGCGCGTACGCACACTAATCGTGTTAAGTATTTTTTCATAATAATTTACCATAAAATAGATCCAGTACTATTTGCTTCGAGTTTTGTCCAAATTATAGTACCGATCGCAGTAATTAACTAAAAAAAAAAAACAACGATTAATAAATATGTACAAGAGGATATGCTAAACATAGATAGGTCTGTATAATCATTTCTATTAACAAACCTGAGCAATCACGAGGCAAAGAGTATATCTGTGTGTTACACTTTTATACTTGCGACCCACACCAAGAAAACAAATTAGCAACCATATACAAGCTACCACAGATATAGTACTTATATCAAAAGAGAAAGCTCGAAGTTGATGAACGTAACTGGCTGGTGTTACGCCTGTATCAATGGCACTAACTAACTTTGCTGATATGAACATAAGTGGAGCAGATAAAAAATGTACAAGCAACCATAGCCGAAGCTATTAAATCAATTTCAACATTGTAACGTAATGTAAATATAAAAAGTGCTGGTGCTGTTGGAATTGTACCATAAAGAAATCCATATGTACTTAAATCTCTTGTATCGGTAACATTAGCACCAGCATTTAACAAAATAATCGATTCTCGAATAATAAGAGGAAGTACTAGCAGTTTAACCGATATCAGTATACCTGGTATGACTAGAGCTGTACCTTTTAGTTTGTGTACTTTTCCTACCATCATTAGACCAAGGAGAAATAAGGCACTAGCAGAAAAAGCATTGCCAAGTACTTCGAGAATAGCAGCAAGAAATGGTGGAATAACATGGCTAAATATTACATTTCCTATGATGCCTAAGATTGTCATAAATAAAACTGGATTTAAAGCGACACCCTTTATAACCGAATAAACCATCGACCAACAAGATTTATTTTCTTCTAAACTGCGTTTACTAATTTCTAGTAAAATAAAACCAATAGGATTTAAGATAGCCAGTGATATAGGAGCCATGAGATATAGGTATGCAGCATATTCAGGATGAGTTTTTTGATAAATGGCACCAACTGAAAATAATATAAGTTTGTTGATATAAATAGATTATATATTAAGAATATATTCTCTTAATAAACTTACTCATAGGGTAACCTATTGCAAAATCATTGCTTTGCGTTGTAAATATTGCAAAGAGGGCTGCACGACCAGAATTCGATGGTTTTTTAATCAATAATGATACCACGAGTACGGTAAAAAATACGCAGCATTTTGCAAGTAATATTGCTAGTAAAAATCTCCAATTGACCAACGTAAAATCTAACTTAGCTAATGATGTAAAAATTAATGATGGTAGAGCAAAAGTACCAACAAAAGTATTTAAACCATTTGCCTCTATTTTTGTAATAACATTAAATCTTCCTGCAATATACCTAAAAAATAGTATACATTTTAAGATTTAAATGGTTACTCAATTTTTCGTAATACAGTAATCGTTATTTGAAAAGCTTAGTCAAGAAGACATAGATTTATTTTTAGAAAACTTTTAGAAACAAGTGCTTACCCACATAATATTATTCCAAAGCATTGTATCAAAGCAATATATAAATTATCAATTGGATCAGAATTTGTTGATATAAAGCCATCCATGTTGATTAATCCAATATTTGATGAATTAGTCGACATGATTCTGTTGAAAAAATTAATTTTAATAAAAATTGTAAATAACATTAAGAAGATTTTTGATGAACGTATTATACATTTTATTATCTCATAATAATCGTCATCTTTCCAGAAAAAATATTGTTTATATTTATTTAAATACAGATATATATCGATAAAGTTCTCGTATAATTTTCTTCTTATGATCATTTGTTACATGAGAAATCCGTATATGATTTATCCTAATCATTGCTTTTTAAAACTTTGTTCTTTTATATAAACATTGTACAGGAAACTTCATCATATAAATAATTATAATTTTTAATAATATTTCCTAAATTCGTAACGTCTGTTTAACAAAGAAACATGCATGACAACGATGTTTCCTTAATTTTTCAATTTTCCATAGCTTACCATTGCAATTTTATAGTGTCATTTATATAAAGAATAATTTATAAATACTCAGTGTCACAATCATGTAAAATTTAACAAATATAATTTCAATCGAAGTATATAACATTAAAATTAAAATGTCACGTTTTGACACTTAGTTAATTCATTACTTCGCCGATAGTTGGCGATCTTATAGATATATGTTTATAAACTTAATTTGACTTTTTTTTATAACAAAATGTTCGATTTTTATTAGATATGAAAAAAATCTTATTATACTTATTCCATCTAATTTATATAGATAATATTTTTGTGTCGTTAATTATTGTAAGAGAAAAATTTATTGCTAAATAACAACTCAAAGAAAAATTAGTCAATTTAAAATCAGTAACAATATCATTGAGCTTGTTAAACGATTTCTTCTTTTAAATTTTTGTCAATATATTTATAATGTTGCATTATCAATGTATAAATACACATTTGGAATTTATTTTGTCCAACTGTGAAAAACTTTTATATTTGCAGCAAATACGCACCGGCATAGTAAAAATTATTTCGATCAATTTCGATGAATTTGAATCAACAATATAGCCAATAGTAAAACTTTTAACAGAGTAGCCAACAATGAAATTGCAATTAAAATTTTAGTATGCTACAGAATGACATAATTAAAATCCCTAGTATTAGGTATATAGTTAAAAAGTTCAATTGTGTTGATTACATTGCTAATCGAATAATAAAATTCCCCAGATCGTATTAATTAATATTTTCGAAAAATAAACATCGTATATTGTTCATTGGGTCTCCTTTAATGTATAACAAAAATCAAGAACGATATCGAATCGCTGTATTTTTCTATACGATTAATAAAAAACAAAAACCATTTTCATAATTACGTTTTGCTTTTTGTAAAAACTATTGAGCGTACTTATTGATAATAAGTTAAAGTTACTTTTTCATAAATTTCATGAAAATAAATTGATATTAACTATTGAAAAACAATACGTAAAAAAGAAGAAAATGGCGATTGTAATTAAATTACATCCTTTTTTTTATCCGAGAATAAAACGTGGTGCAAATTGCATCTATACAATATTTAATTCTGAATATTTAATGTACATTGGTAATATAAATAGAATTTAAATATAACTAATACCATTCGATAATATTGTATTTGTATAAAATATTTCTCTCTTATTAGTTCTCGTTTGATTACTTTACAATTAGATTATATCAATGGGGGGAAAAAAAAAACAATATTATCCGAGTGCGATATCATTTCACAAATATGTAATATAATCGCATAAAAAACGACGGTATATCAGATGTCGACATACTTCCCAGAAATGTATTGCAGCTGCCAAGGATGCAAGGATTTTCTAAGGTATCTTACTTTTCTTCTCGTACTCTTTTCAATGTAGCTCCCTTCTGAAATGCACAAAGCGCGTGGGAGAGTATGTGACGTTGAATGTTACACAGAGGGGTTGGTAGAGTACAGTGGTGGTGGTGGTGGTGGTGGCGATGGTAGAGGGGGAAGAAAGATGGATGGATGATGGGAGGGTGGAAGAAGGGAGTAGAGATGAAATGTGTGAAATACATTCTTATAGGGAGCAGCAGCGTGTAGTACCCCCTCGTCGGCATCGCAGTGGTACGACGGGGCACCAGTGCAGGCAGGAAAGCAAGATTGCCAAGATGGATGCCAAGATGGATGCCCGGGCTCGACAGTCGGGAAGTATGGATTTTACCGCGTGATTCGTATGCGCGCTCTTTCTCTTCCACCCACTGGACAATGGGAGAAACATAAGGACGCGTTAGGACACAACGAGTGAGCTAATGCTTGGCGATATAATACTTAACAAATTCCAATTCGCGAATTCTCGCGGTCGCGATAACAAATCACGTTATCTTTATCAAGTGATGAGTAAAATATCTGACACAGAGAAACGAGTTAGTGGATTTGTACAATGGTGGATAACAATTGTATCATCGAGGGGAACGTCAAGTTTCGCGATGGGAAGAAGGTGAGTTAATTAAAAATGTACAAGTATGATTTGCTCCTTTTCATTTTTACATATTTTTTTTCTATGCGTATCTCTTGTACGATCTTCTCCTTAAATAATGTGATGTAATCGATAATTCGAAAATAATGATAATGCGTTTATCGCTTTATCAGGGTCTTTCTTTATTTTCCGAACCTCTGCTCCACGTTGACAGTAGCTGCAACGCGCCGGTTGTTCCTTTCAACCCTAAAAGAAACAAAGAAAGATCTATTCCTTTTGTCATATTTATTCGTCGCCGTTCTGAAAACCACTTGAGCACGTAATATCTACTATATTGAGGCAAAATTATGTAATATACCTTTCGTATATAATCGATATGTATATGTGTCTGTATTAAAAAAAAAAAAAAAAATACGATATAGATATTTTCGTTTATTCAATGGGACTTTTTTTTAAATTGATAAAATAATATATATAAGACATTTGCTAAATATATGTTAATGATAATAATTATTTAAATTTTTAATTGATCTTAATTAAAATGGATGTTAAATAAAAGAATACGAGTATATATATATATATATGTAGAGTAGTCAGATAATTTATAAAAGTTATTCCGTTATTACTCATTTATTTTAAGTACACTTCAATAAAGGATATTTATAATTTCTCAGAAATCATTGACTGTTTGATATAAGTTGATGTAAGAGTAATATAATTTAAATAGAGTATATTGTGTATATTTGTAGAGTGCAAGTTATGAAAGGCTAATTCCTTTTTCCTTTGTTTATATTGGGGTAGCAAGAAGTATTTAAGTCAAGGAGGGTAACTGACTCTTTTATTTTTAGTCATAGAGGATATAAAAGGACCTAAAGGTTCCAGACTTACACTCAATCACATGAATCTGAATTGTGTAAAGTATAGATTATTTAATATGCACTTTATATATGTGTGTGTGTTTATTAATTGAAACCAAATATATATTATAGCCAATATATTTATACAAATTTCATGATTTAGTAATATTAAAATCTGATTAATATGAATGTATAGGTATTATGAATTAATTATTCGAATTAAATAAAAAATCTAACAAAAAGATATTTTCTTGATTACAGTGGAAGTCACGATGGTGCGTAATGAGAAAATTGTCACCAGTAGCAGGTAAAATCTTATTTTTCATTGTTTTGTATAATTATCGTTTGTTTTGAGAGATCGTGTAAGCTTGCAAATTATCTGGTACATGAGTGCATTGTACTGTAGTAAGAGATATGTAGCAGGAAATGTTATGATTGCATTATGAAGTTGGATGTATTTTCATTTTTGGTATTTTCGTGATATGAATATTATCTTTTTGCTTATATAAGCATAGTACATTTATCTCTCTCTCTTTTTTTTTTATAATAATTTTTTTTCTTTGCTCGATAATTAATATCTTGTTTATTCTTTAAAATATGAAGCATGAATCAAATGAATTTTTGATTACAAAATTGAAACATTAAAATTATATTATTCGTTCAAAAGTTTCTACAATATTATTTCTTTTCTCTTTATTTTAGTCTTTTAAAAGAATACTTTTATACTAGTTATCGGGATGAAGGATCTTTTCTTAGATATTTTGGGTGACAGCTGGCACATCTGTTAGAGATTAACTGTTTGAGGATAGAAAATATGTGAACTACCCTATTTCCAGTAGTAGCTATCAATGCACGATTTTGTAGCTATTATTTTGAAATACTTCACTTTATATGGTCTTTTAGAGCATCTTTTTTTCTTTATCTCACACACATACACACGCGCGCGCGCGCAGAGTTTTTCTACAAAGTGAATTTTATTATGTTATTAAATATATGCACATAAATTTTCTCAAAACAATAGAATGATTATACGGTATATGAAAGTGCTTTTTGTTTTTTAGATTGTTTGCATTTACAACTTTATGGAGATAGCAAGGATCGTTATAAACAAGGGCAAACGAAGGCATCCTTAAGTTTACAACATTTTCTTGGAGTAGAAAGTGGTTTTACTCTTGATAAAGAATCAAACACAATAGCTATTATTTGTCAAGACGTAACTGTCGTACTTGCTTTTGATACGCGAGAACGATTAATACAATGGCAAGTAAAGATATCAAATAACTTAGGAGAAGGTATGTTATAAGTATACTACCCACTATCGAATATATCAAATTCTTTAGAAAATATTTATGGTGGTCTAATGCAATAATTATTTGGTCTTTACAGATCAACAATTTTTAATATTGATATCCACTGCACCCTCAAAGGCAAAACTAACAAATGGGCCAGCGCATTTACATATTCAGGATCGTAGATTTTGTATTACGGTTGGTATTCCACCAAGGTTAGTTGGAATATGGGAAATCGGTCATTTACGACGTTACGGTGTCGTCGAGGGAAGATTTTGTTTCGAAGGTGGTTCAAGATGTGGCCGTGGCGAAGGTCTTCATGTTTTAATAACAGATCAGGGCGAGGATATCGTTAAAACATTGCAATTGGCTGCGGAGGGAAAATTATCTACAAAAAAAAAGACCGCTTGGCCGTGAATCATCGATACAAGACAGTCCACGCCGACAATTTAGTAGGTCTGAGACAAGAGCAAGTGATTTTTTTCCTTCAACTGTGTATTCCTCAACAATATCATACGAAGACCATTGTGATGGTTGCAAGAATGGCAGCTCGTCTTACTGGTCATCCGCCGAAAGTAGACAACAGACTGACGGCGAAGGTGATTATAGCTGCAGAGATACGGTTTCTGTATCGGAATTAACCGATCAACCTAGCGAATGGCGTACCTGTTCTCTCACTCGTCAAGGTACGACTGGTCTCGAGAGATGTGCCAGTTGTATTAGCAAGTTGGGAACTGTGTCTAAATCTTCTACGTTGATAACGGGTACTGGTACAAGTAGTATAGGTAGTCCAGCTGGTGCCGTCAGCAGTCTGACATGTCACCTTCAACCACGAGCTTTCGATCGACTCTCTTTGTCGTCGTACAGCAGCAGTAGTCACGACAGTGATTATTCTGGATCTCAACAAGTTGATTGCCATTGTCCTCAATCTAAAAGTTCACAGGTACAAAATGTTCGTCGATCGTCGCTCAGTCCAAATGTTCTACCACCGAGACCACCGAAACCGTCCCAATGTACTGCCACGAAAAAATCAAAGAAACCTCCAATGCCATTGCCGAGTGAACAAATTACCACTAATGTGCATAATCAAAAGAGTAACGTGCAAACTAACGCGCGTAATAGCACTGTTGGACCTTACGAAAATTATGATGTTCCAAAAGCTATCATCGGTCATCACATGTTATTAGAACAATCACTGCAAACTGATCAATATTATGATACTCCAAGAAAGATAAAAGAGTGTTTAACGATGCCAAAAATCTATCCCAATTATGATACTCCTCAGACTCCGCAAGCTGTTGTTTTGCAACAATGTGGTTGTCCTGCAAAACTTAATATTCAATCGCCTAGATCATCGTCAGCCTGTCCATGCCACAATGTCATGAGTTGGGCCGGATTCGTTTTACCGTATTGTCGACGTGGAGCAGGAATTGAACCCATGGGTGTTACTGTACATCCTGTAAAGCTATCGGGAGAAGGAAAAATGCCTGTTGTTAATGCCAGTGGCGATGTTTCTATTTATGCTACTGCTAAGAGAATTAATAAAGGACAAACTAATGAACAAAAAGCTGATGATAATTGTGAATGCGTAACTACTAGCAGCAAATCAAATAATTACGAAAATATCGAACCTGTTATCGATACACAATCAGAATCTAAGCAAACCAATTATGCTAATATCGATTTTACTCAATCGTTAGAACATTATGAAAATAGTAAAGATGTTCTAACAAAAAGTGGTATTTCACAAGAAGAACTAGAAAAGTTCGCTGATCAATTAAAAGATACAAAAGCAGAAGCATCCAGTGAAGAAGGTTCCTTCAAAATTTGTCAAAAATGTGGCCATGTAAAAGAAAGAGATAATGATTATTTAGTCATGGATCTAGATAAAGAAATACCGAAAAAACCGTTCACTGGCTATTTACCGATGCAACCGGCTCATAATGCCTGTTCCAAAGAAGTTTTGTCCAGAATTTACAATGGTATGAAGAGTTCAAGCAATCCAACTTTGTCAGGTTCCTCGTCAATCGATGCCAATAAAAAACGTTGCGATTCAGAATATCGTGTGCCAGGATCAGCGATGTTATCTAGTCCATATCTTCGACGTCGTCTTTTAGATGGAAGCAATGGTGTTGAATCAACCGGAACGATCGGTATTTTGTTAAGAAAACGATCTTATTCGGCCGAATCAGCTCACTATTTAGACGATGAAACTCATACATTCCCGTCCACTCTTACCATACATAAGTGCTCTAGCGAAGCAGACAAGGCTTCCCTGATAAGCAATGAGCCACATACATCATGCATGAAATCGGAATTGAAAATAAGTCAAGAGAACGGACAGATATCGGCCGCGTCATCACAACCGTCGTTCATAAAAATTCGTCGTTCTTCATCTGTACCATCGAAAACCGGCCACAACAGGGATTCATCTAGTAGCAATGACTCAGGAGTATCTACTGGTTCTCTTAGTCATAGAACAGCTGAATTTGTCGAATTTGAAACATCGTCCGTAGCATCGGTAAAGAAACAAAATTCTTTATCGATATGTCATAAAAGTCCACCGTCTACATGCTATCACAATAGTTTACCGAGAAAATCAAAATCTAGCGATCCCTTGAGAGAATTATCATTCCAATTTCAAAAGACAAAGGTACCCACTAAGTCGACCTCCGCGGAAGCTGATATACCTACGTGTTTGCCGAAAAGTACAAAAGGGTTTAATAGCCCTGGTGAAATATCGACTAATGCACCTTACATTGACTCCAGAAGTACAAGCAGTGGTACCTCCGACATGTCTGATTATATCGAGACACTTTCCTTATCTTCTCATTCATCATCTGATACGCCAGATAGTTTAAGGTCCGTTATTAATTTTAATTTTATATTAACATTTGTGAATGAAGATTATGTCAACTTTTGGTTCTCTTAAACCTAGGTTGGGAGGCAGAGCTTTAACTACTACCCTTCGACCTCGCAGTGGAAAAGAATATTATAAAATCGATCGAAATATTTTGGTGGAACAAGGTCGAACATCATCTGCTAATTATGCAAATATTACTCCTGTACTTGAGAAAAGTGAATCTCCTTCACCTGGTTATATAAGCAGCTCACCTTTCGAGCAACCCCAACCCATTCGCGAACACTTTCTGTTTCCTGAAGTGAGTAACGTGTATCGAAAGTATATTTTGTAAAAATAATCTTGGTAAATAATAACAACTGTCAATCTTACAGGAAGCTTAAATAACGTAACGTCCATAGCAACGTTGTTTTTGGGAAGAAAGTGAAAAAACTTGAAGTTCCTAGGAATCCAAAACCCATAGGAGTATTTGCGTTAGAGAAGGTAATTCGAGTTATTGTCACTATTTACACTATATGCAATGGTTTTGTACTTGCACATGTATTTCTCAAAAAGCCCTTATAGGTATACACGTTTGGTATGTTATTAATAATGTTTACAAAAGAAATAATCGTCGCGAAAAATTCAACAAAATAATTATTGCAGGTCAAAAAAAAATTGATCAATTAATTAATTTAATGAAAATTAATTTCTTCTTTTTTTTTTTTTTATATATATTTTTTATATCATCTTACTAACAATAAGTTGAATCAGAATTCATCAAATGATATAACGGTATATGTATATGTAGAAATTAAAGGAATTTATGAGGTTCTAGCGTATAGTAGAAATATGGTCAATGATACGGTACTTCCTACAACGATTTAAACAATTTCTAAAATCTACTCATTAAAAAACTGTAATAGTTTGTATAGTAAGAATCCTGCCCTAGGATAAAAAAGTAAAAATACTATACATTGTATACTTTATATGAGTATATCATTTTTTGAACATATTTTATTTTATATGAGTATACTTCTATATAGGATAATCGTAGTGAAAATTAAAGAATGTACTTAAGGGCTCCTTATTTAGACTGATTATCATAACACTGTACATCTGCATCTGTGCAACCAAATAATGCAATGAAGATAGTCAGTTGCATATAACGTTCACAGGGTTAATATAATTAAATTATTTTCTAAAAAAAAATAAGACGAGAAGATAGTTTTAATAGTCTTCTTCCTCTTTGAAGGAATTTATATGAAGGTTACTGTAGGTCTTTGGGCAATCAAACGGCACTATATATAAACTAGAAAGAAAACATCAGAGAATAAAAATCCTAAACAATGCAACTTCATAAAGTATGAAGTTTTTAATTCCATATCTCGAATTTATACATTAGTTTACTATAATATATTTTCGTTGATTTTTTGAATCTTATGCAACGAAATAGCTGGTGCGATTATAATATTATTTACAAGTTAATCACAAAATTATAAGTTACAAATGTACTTAAAAAATTGTGTGGTGTTCGGATTTAGTTATATATATATATTTATATTAATATAATTGTCTAATTTATATTTTCTATGAGGAATAGTAATGAGTAAATGAAGTAAGTTTTTACCAAAAATATTTATTTTATTTTTTAGCGGTGCAAGATCTTTTAAAAGAGATATATTTATTAGTAAAATAATAATATAAGTGATACTAGCTAAATATATTCTGAAACATAAATATTGCCAAAGTTATGTGCCCTATTTCACACTTCTTCTTTTAATAATGGGAAATGAAGAGCATGTATCACAACCTGTGTAAAATACTTCACTCCCTTTTTTTTTTCCATTAAAAGGAAAAAAAAAACCAATAAAATCTTGCACTTAATTCGTTGATACATTGGGAAGATTGATGTAATAGGTGATATTTAATGCAATAATAACTACAATAGAAGTATATATAAAATCAATATAAGTTGTTTTGCACTAAAATATATTAATATAAAATATTCTATTATTATAAATATATACATACATAAAACATACACATACAGAAAGAAAGAGAAAGAGAAAGAAAGGGAGAGGGAGATACGTGTACATATACATACTTTTTGCTCTTATGGGCAGATGAAATAAGTATTCAAAGTCAAAATTAATATTAGGTCATTTAACAGATGTACATTTTAGAGTACTGCCTATAGTATTATAAATATTCTTCATTAGTGAAACACACAGTTCTACATGTTACTACACAATTATGTTTTTGAGGATATTTATATTAATCCTTTGCATTAAATAAACGCGGGGAAGAGTAAAGGTTAATATAAATCTGAAACAATTCAAGATAAAAGTTTTATGCTATTTTATATTTTTATGCTTATTATTTTCTCCAGTACATTCTTCTAAATTGTTACTTTTTCTTTTCAAAGATCAAATTTGTGTGATACATATACTTGTATGAAGAAAGTATAGAAGAAATATATTTCCATTTAAAACTATGAATTTTGTAAAAGTATTAAAGTAGTATTATCAGAAGACTGAAAATAGTAATTGTGTGGAGTAATAATAAGATGGTATCAGAAACTTTAGAATACATTTTCGTAATATTTTGTAATATTTTTTTTTATTGCATTATACATAATTTTACATAGTTAAAGTAAATAATATCTTCTATCGATTATTAAAATAACAAAAATATACAAAATGTAAAAAAATGAAACTATCTTGATTTTTAGATGACATGCTTCATAAATTATATGCTATAATATTGATTTTCGATAAGTTTTGTATAAACAATTATTTTTGGGCATTCCGTAACATAATAACTTGTACACAAGAACAGAATACATCATGCTATGATAAATTATGCAGATATATCAGTTATTAATATATAAAGATAATATAATGTAAAATATTTAACGTTGTATTTATCTTACATAAATTTAAATATGCTGGAAATGATTAGACAAAATATATAATTTTAAGAGTTTCAAAGATAAAGCTGGTACTATATCTATGTAATTTACAATTCTATTAAACAATTTGTATATTGTAAATGAAACTGACTGCCCTAAAACATACGATAATTGTTATATTATTTAGAGCATGCATCCATAATCTAATATTTTAATTTAAACAAGTAATATTCACACACACACACATATTATATAATTTAAATTAATTTAATTTATAAAGTAATTTTTAATAATGGTAAAATCATGTACGTATATGGGATTTTGTACAGGGTAATCCACTTTAAGCTATCCATTTTTTAAATGGAATCACTTACAACCGTCTCCCATGTTATAACAAAAAAAGTGATCATATTTATATAAAAGCACTTAAAGTCACAATCATTAACAACTTTAATACAAAGGTATATAATCATTTTGTAAAAAAAATCCCATTTCAAAATCTAGTAGTATTTATATGAATTGATCATAGTGAAAGATATTCTACATCTCAATTTTTTGTTTGTAAAGTAGAAGTAGGATAAGATTGAGAATCACTTTTAGGAACATTTGCTAGTCAAATATTAAGTACTATTGTAGTAATAATATATTTTTATTGCGGAAAATTGTAGTATGTGTAACTTAAAAATTAAACACGTGTGGTACATTCTCTTTGAAATTTAAAGATTTTCAAAATGACGTATAATATTTTTATTGATATCGTATAGAATTTACCGTTTAATGAAAGCGTCACATGATTGGTGAAATAAATTTTTGGTAAGTCATGAAAAAAAAAAAAATTCTTATTTATTAACTTTAAATGCAAAGTATACAAATTGCACGTGTTAATTTTTAAGTTATAATCGATCATATCTAATAATAAGAACTTAATTTTGAATTATTTAATCGTAAAGAAAAAAAAAACAAGGATATTTAAATATATTTTAATAATTATTTATGTACATATTTTTTATGAAAATCAAATCGCAATTAAATCTTTATTTTGTAATTTCAGAAAAAAATTGCTTTTTAACGTAATTTTCATATTAAGATTTTCAATTGTATATATTGCATACTATTGTATCAACATCATTTTTTCCGAACATTTTTATAATATATTTATTGTAATCCTACTTCTCTTATGCTTTATTATTATATAAAAAGTATACCAAATAAGGAAAGAATTTTTCTTTTTTTATTAATTTTCGATTACACTTAAATGTGCAAATGAAGAATTCATCTATTGTACACGTAATCGAGATAACTCAGGTAGATACATATACATTATAAACAAATAATAGCAAACTGTTTCGTTTTAAAGTTATGTTCACATACGTCATGGCTAAGCTGTTTTAAAATTATTTATTTCTATATAATGATATTACAATGATAAATTTTAATTCCTTTTTGCAATTTTATTATGGATTAATTTCAAATAATAATGTGATGTTATTTCCTCGTAATTATAAAAATTTTAATAGATGTATTTCATGCATTTAAATCCACTTAATAATGTATTTGCAAGTACCAGAATGAAACGAAATCTATTGTTTTGATAATGTAATATCAAATAAATTTTGCATATTGCATTTATAGTTCAACAAAATTTTAGCATTAAACTAACCATTTAAGTATTATTAAAAATATTTAAAATCAAATATTACTCATATGATTTTTTTTATATAAATATGAAAAATTATGAGGAGTAACATGAAAACATTTTTTGAAGGATATAGTTGTATTATTTTTCAATTATAAAAGAATGAAGAATAATAGCATTTAAATTTTGAAATTTTTCAAGATTTCAGTTTACAGATATAAGAGAACTTATTTTTATTTTATAAAACACAAATTTATGGACTGTCAATAAATTATTTTCTAAAATTATAGAAATAAGTAAATTTTTAGTAATAAGTGTAATTAATGGAGCTTATGTATCAAGCTACACAGCTACGTAATAGAACTTCATTCTGATAATAAAATTATGTCATTATCTTAAATTTTTATAGTTAAGTATAGAAAGAAAAAAAAATCAAATCATTATAGTGCAAGAAATAAATTAAACGCATACAACAATTTGTAGTAGATCAAGTTACCGAAATAAAAAAAACTAGACAGTAGCTGAAATAAAGATATATGAAAAATATTTCTGTGTATTGTTTCTTCAATAATTGTTTATTACCATAATTTTAAAATTAAATTTTAATTTTGAAATATAGTCTAAAAAAAAACATATATAAGATTATTTAATAATAAATATAAAGGGAATAAAAAACTCGTATATATTATTGACAAAATATTTATAACAGTATGAATGTACATTTGCAAAGAATGCGTTTTGAAGTAAATGCTACATTAGTCTTAAATATTTGACAAAAGTATGTTTATTTTCAGCGATAGTATATGAAATACTACACCGGACTTTTGTAATACATATTTAATATAATATGAATAGTATAAATTATCTATAAATTCACTTTCTAATGCCTTTAATAATACATCTTGTCGAACTTGTTGCATTTAACTATATTTTCATTACAGATTAAACCTAGTTCACAAAAATACATTTTCGATTATTTTTTTTTTTTATCTATCAGCAGTATTATGAATAATAAAAATATTTCTTGACAAATTCTCAATTTATTATACATTTTCGTTAACATGACTTCATCATTACTTCTTTTGTTAAATAATTTCTTATCATCACAGATTCTCTTTTTTTTTTAATACCAGTGGAAATTTTCAAAATAAAACATTTCATAAGAATGATTATAAGGTGATTATTATAAGCATGTAACTTTTTTTTTAAAAAATAATAATACATAAATATTCATCATGAAACTAAGTGAACGAGAGATAGATGCATATATCATTAGAAAATTTACAAGATATTATAATCATTGTTTTATATAATAATATGTTTGGAATTACGGTATTTTATTAATAATTTTAAAATAGTATTAAGAAATCGACATATTTTTTAGATTATGAAAAAGATTTCACGTTTTTGTAAGTTTTATAATAAATAAAACGTATTAATAGGACTTTAAAGTTGTAAAAAACAAGAAACAAATAGTCCTATAAATCCATTAATATAATTACTATATATATCTGAACAAGGGTTCATTTCTATACTGTGTTTTAACTTCATTTTCCATATATATACTCTAGATATTATTTTCTGGCACAAAGTCATTATACATGATAGATCTGTACAAAAATAAATAGCTGTATTTTAAGCACGATTGATAAAGACTGAATTGCATTATATATTTTGATCCTTTCATGATTCAAGCGTAATCTTCCATCAAGTTAACTTGTTTTTCTTCGAATCATCAACATCCACCACATTGTAGCTCCTAATTGCATATTTAATTTTATAAATTTTTGTATATTTTAACATTTTAATATTTCTTTTAAAACTAGGAATAATAAAATACTTCATTTATATTGCCTTAAGGTAAAACAAAAATAATTATTAATTAAAAAAATTATAATAAAGTTCGGTAGAATCTTTACAAGACGAATATTTTGTTATATCTAATCTAAATGCATATACTCTTCTCTCAAAAATAGCCACCGATATACAATTTAATGTATGCATTTAAGCGGTTGTATTTATAATATAAATAATTCTATGCTCATTACAAATTTCTTATTCTCAAAGATTTATTTTTCTCTTCGATATTTTTAACTACTATCATGATTCATGTTAGTCATTTTTTTTCGTATATTCTCTGTTAACCCTTTCGCTACGACAGTGCGCTCCGTCCGAGTGACACCGCTGAACGAGGCACTGCGCCGGAAAGTGTGCATATTGCGCGCGGGGCTGATGGTCAAATGTTATCACGCTGTCGTCTATAGACGACGCTTGTAGCGAAAGTGTTAATACTATCAACTAGGTCAAAAAATGTTGCTTTCTGTTCCTTCACAATCTTGCTTCTTAAAAGAGGTATATTTGTTATCTAAAACAATATCGGCACACAATAGTGTCAGCAAACTGACACTTCTGTGTATTTAAAAGCTTAAATGATCTAACGTATACATATATACACGTGTACGCACAACTCTGACGCATATATGTATAATATGACTACATAAATAATTTTACAGAGTTTTGTACATTAGTATATTGAAATATTAATTATTTCTTTGGCTTAGAAGCACTTACAATTTTTACAAAAAAATTATCTATAAGCTGTATATAAATAAGTGAGCAATTGTAAATACTCATCATACATTTGTTTATATAGGATTTATCAACATTATAATTGTCTCCACGAGTTTTTATATATAGCCGTTCGTAATAATTAAGTTTTTACAGATTTAAGGCTTTCCAATATCTATAAACGTCTAATTTAAGACATAATATTGTAATCGATTCGTAATTTGAATATTTCCCATAGTATTATTTCAACATCTTAATTAAAATGAAAAAAATGAAAAAAAAAGAAAAAAAATACAATTTTTATAAAGAAAATGTAAAAGTCCAATCTACTCTTCGATTTAGTTTAAAAATGGAAATAGTTCAATACTACGATTACATTTAATATGTATATTCTATTTAGCAGTATTATGTAATTTGCAAATACGTTTCCTATAAGCGTATTATTACACAGGCTAGATCTTTTATATGTTCTACATATAATCTTCTAAAATATTAGTATTGCATAGAATCTCTTTGCAAAATGAAATATTTTTGTCATATACTACTACTATATCTTACACACACGCACGCGCGCGCACATACACACAATTAAGATCTTATTTGAAGAATATTTTATCAAAATTATATATTCTTCCTTTTCATATCTGGAATAGACTAGTATTAGCGTTTACAATACTGTAATTCTACTCTCTATTATTTATTATCTTTTTCTAATAAATTACTAGTTTATTGTTTTCCTAATGTAAATTCTTTTTTTTATTAATAAATATGATTTATAACGTCTAAAAATTACGTTTGCTGCTATTAATATACTTTAAAGCAATTGTTTTTTCATTAAATTTAACAATTTACAGTCTTACAACATAAGCAGGCACCTCAATTTCTATTCCTTGAATGTGATAGCATATCTTTAAAAGTATTATTTAAAAAGAATAATTTTATATGTTAGTCTTGTTAAAATTAAAAAACATTTTAATTATTAAAACTAAGTAGTTTAAAAGATAAATTATAAATAATATATTCATTCGTTAAAATGCACAATGTTACTGAAGATGAAATGAAAAAAATTAAATATTTTTCATTATCATTGGAAATAAGATATTTAATCTTAAATTATTCATTTTTTCCCACACATTAGAAATATATAATAATTTAATAAAGTATTGCACACTTCGTGAAAAAGATGAAAGCAAAATAGTAATAAAACATCATAACTATCATAAGAATATACCTTATTCCATTATAGAAAAGATATTTTCCTGCTTATGAAAGTATTATATTAAATTTTAAAAATATACTATTATTTGCAGAAATATTTTTTCCTTATATTATATTTTTTTATATATAAATTTATGTTTAAAGACGCAAGTACGCATGCTTGTCTACAATAACTATCAGAAATAATAAAAAATAATAGATATTAGATATGTACACGTTTGTTATTTTTTTTTTTATAAATCGTTATAAGAAATAAAAGCGAAAATAATTCACAGACTATTCTTTGACTGCATAAGAATACTACTTTATATATAGATATTAGGTTGACAAGTATGATTGAGTAAATTTCAATTCAATTATGTGTATTTTTTGTTCCATTTCATACTTGACAACCTAATATATATCTATTGCAAGTGACATGTATGCATTCGCTACAAAATAAATATTTGTCTAAGGAATTTGAACAAAACTATAAAGCTGCAATAACCTTTTTTTTTTTTTTTCTTAAATGAAATTTTAGTATATGAATATATCTTATTCAAATAGTTATTTTTTGATTGAATATTTTTATGATGAAAATAGGATTAATATGTAAAAATTTGTGTGCATATCAAATGCTTTTGAGGTCCCTAATTAACTATGCAATAGATTTCAAATTTTTTTCTTTACTAAACGTACAGGTAATTTACTATCTCTGCTTCTTGAACTTCCAGCTGTATTACTTGGTGTATTACGTGAAAGTACAAGTATACGACGTATTTTATTGAGCTGTTCGTTACTCAAACTTCTTGTTAAATGTCTTTCGGTAGTAGAACTGGGAATATCTTCAATTTCTTCACTATTAAATCTGATTATAGATCCTAAACAAACAGGACTGGAAGCCCTAGTAGCTGGTGCTGTTCTACTACCTGATACTACAACATCTCTTAGGGGAATTTTACTAACTCCCTGATTATGATTAACATCCAAAGTAGAATATCTCCTTAAATTTCGACAAAAATAATCTGTCATATCTAGACTATGTCGTTTGAACTTTTGTTTAGAGTCCTTAGAATAATCTGGATATTTCAAACCAGAATTCATAGAATGTCGTTTAAGACTTTCTATTCCATATTTAGGTTGAATAATTTTTGTTTTATCTTTGTCTAATATTAAAGAGTTTCTCTTTACTTTGTCGTCTACAGATCTTCCTTGATTCGCGTCAAATCCAAATCTTAGTTTATTACGACGGAATACTGAATATCTTTCAGTTCTTGATTCCGAATTAACAATCAATTGTTCATTAGAATTTTCTTTTAATATATTTCTGTGCCTTAAACCTTCCTCATAATCCATAGAACGTATAGTTTTTAATTGATCAGCTGTATTTACGATGTGTTTGGTATGGTCCTCATATTCAATGGAAGAATGTCTTTTAGATTCTATTCCTTTATAACTTTCACTACTCCTTCTCCAAGATTGCTCCCCATCACAGTCTCTTCTCATTCTGGTAATGGGTACTTTTATGTTTTCCATTGGACACTTTGGTGTATTTTTGGGTGAAGAGAGTTTAGGTATTTTAATACCTGCATCCACTAGGAACTCGTTGTCTGACATCGTTGCAGGTATCTCATGCACAGAACTAGAAGCCCAACAAGAGTTATTATAATTCATGGGAAAGTTTGCAATGACTGGGATTTTATCACCGACAACAATGTTAGTAGAAGCTTTTTGCGAGTAAGGATCTGTAGATAGGATATTTTTTAAAATATCTTGCTTTAGTTCACTTCTAGGATACGAGTGTTGTGGGCTTATATTGTAACATGTACAATAGTGAGATATAAATTCCTTATGTTCAAGATCGCACATATGTGGCCATCTAAATAAAGAGGATACATTAATGGTTGAAGAGGATTGACCGATTCTTTCCAGATATTGTATCAGGTGCATTTTGTTAGACCAATCTCTTGTTAAGTTGTTGCTAGAAATACTAGAAGCACACGAATGCTAGCATATAGATCTTGTTTTTACTTAATTAACTAACTAATGCTGGATAATACAAGTCTCAATATAAAAAATATATCAGGTATATTATATATACCAATGACAGATAGTTAAAAGAATATAGCTCGAGAAAGAACATAGATTCAGTAGTTTATTCAGCATGCAAAAAGCCTGTTATTTAATAAGTACGTATATGTCTAAATTCCCTTTGTAAGATATCTATCTTAATTATTTTTATAAGATTACTAATTGAAAAAATATATTACTATAAAATAAAAATGTTATAAATATTTGTTTGAAGTAAGATACCTGTTTCATCAATAATTTACTTATCAACCTTATAAAAATAAAGGATTAAGCATAGAAATGTATTTACCTGCTTTTTAAAGCTTCCGTTGTATGTCGAGGAGTAGTTGTAATATCTATAAGTAAGAAAGGAAATAAAACATTTATTTATATAAATTATTCAAGTAATAATAAGAATAACAAATAATTAAACTTACGTTTTACTGAAGGTGATTTAGTTACATTATGTACTTTAATTTTCGGAGATTGTTCTATTTTCATTCGAGGCTGTGGTCTGAAACATTATGTTTAAATAATATTAATGAAAGGACTGAATATCATAAGATATGCAAGGTTTAATTAAATAAATACAATTTTTTTTCATAATATAGAAGAATTAACTTACAGTGTCTTTGCTGTTCCTTCTATATTTAATCGTCCTCGCACAGCTACAATTAATACATATATATATATAAAATCATTTATAATTCTTAAAATAATTGTATATTGTACTTTATATATCAGAATGAAAACTTACGAGCACTGATAGTTTTCTTCGAAGTGGTTCCAACAGAAACAGGAGACTTTCCAGTGCCTGCATATAATCTTTTTTCTTCGTCAAATTTTCTAGCATCTTCTAAATCTTGTTTAGACATTTTACTCGTACCCTAGAATCAAACATCTATTATTAAAATATCTATTTCTATTTTAACCTCAACTCAATTCATTTGTACAAATGACTTACACTCAGCCTGTCGTATCTAACCTCCGTTTGTTCTAACTTCTCAACAATGCTCGTTAACATATCTATTACATCTTTATCCTTTTCACTGTTCAGTAAATGTCTGACTGTTGCTTCTAACGCTGTCAATAATTTTTTATCTGTAGGTATCCAAAGTTGACTCTTTAAAATGGGTAATAAAGACACTACTTTTAATCTGATGTTAGCCACAGGATCCTCGGCAAGATTTAATAAGACAGTAAAAAAATTCTCTTTAAAATAAGTAGAAGGAAATATAGCTAATGCTTCGATCATCATATGGACGAATACCATTCTCACATAACAATCGGGATTATTAGCTAGTTCAACATAAATTTTGTTCCTCAAATCTGCTTTTTGCATAAATTTAGTATTGTAACGTAGAAAGATAAGAAACAATCTTCCAGCAGCAAGACGCACTGGTAATGGCCTCTGAAATTTAAAGAAAATCTTTTTAATACATCATTTCATAAAAGAACTTCGCTAATTTCTTTCTACTTACTGCACGTAAAATTCTAAATGATGCCAATGGTACAAAATAAGAATATATAATGTCACTGGGAAAACATTTAGGTAATATTTCCAGTTGTGCATGCATAGTAGAAGCCAATCTCCAGTTATGCGTAGATGCAATTTCTGCTTCACATATTAATAAAGCTTTGAGTATTTCCATCAAAGTAGAATCCTGTAATAATTTATGAATTTGATTAAATAACTAGTATATTTCGAAATTTATTTTATACTTAATTTCAATAATTATCAATTTATTTTTACCACTCTATCTGTTCCAATAGTTTGACTTTGGACTAAAGATTCAAGCGTTGATGAAATATTTGGAACTAATTTCTGTAATACTTCCTCTGGATCGTCTTTTAATAATTTTATGAAATCAGCTTTGATTCTACCACTTTTCATTCCTAATATTTTTGCAACCTTATTGGTAAATTATATAGAAAAATTAAAAAGAAACAAACATTACCTATAGCAATATATATTAATTTTTATTTTAAAAATTAATTTTTGCAATACTTACTTCATGAATTCCACTTGCGACTGTTCTTCTAATTATATAATAAGAATCATTAGTTAAAGCACTAAAAGTGGAAAGTAAGGAATCTACGTCTTCGACAGAAGGTGATATAAAGATGAACATGGCAGGAAGATTAAACGCGGAACATCGTCGGCATTCCAAGCATTTTTCATAATCGATAGAATTACTCTCAAGCTAAAAATTATATTTTAATTAATTTATTTAACATATTGTATATTGATAAATTTGAATATTAAAGTGCTTACTAAAGGAAGATCTGGCTTAGTTTGTTTCTTTATAGATGGTATACCCATTTGTGCAAGCTGTTGAAAATACTTCAAGAACCATGATTTTTCTGAAGATGATAAGTACTCTAAAATAAAATTAAGGATAAATGTTTCCATATTATTTTGGGAAAATAATTTCAAACATTCTCTCTCTACATGTATATATGTAAAACATGTAATATTAAAAAGTAATAATCTTTCTTTCAATACTCGATCAAGAAATGTTGAAAATAAAGCAAATAATAATTTCTTACTTTCTAAACCAAGAACAAGCTTTCCAAATTCCTGAGCAATTATACAAATCACATTATCTTCCGATTTAGCAGCATTTTCACATAATTTTTTGATAAGTGGACCTATGGTGGTTTTTATTGTATCTGTAAACGACGAATTCCTATATAATCACAGTTGAAATTTAAAGAAATTTTCTAAGGCGAATCATATAGAAATATTGAGTCGTGTTATGTAATATTACATATCGTACCTTCCTGAAGATGAGGTAACAGGTATACTATTGTCTGCACAGATGCGTACCGTACATTGCTTTCCTCATCCCTTGCTAATTCTACAAGAGATGGTAGCAGGGCAGGTTTTAAAGACTCAGCACCAAGACCCTCAGCAACAAAACGTAGCTGCAAGCAAATACTAGCTCGTACTTCACTATTCACATCTTGACAAAGGGACTGTACTGTTGGTAGAACTTCTTTTTGTACCCTAACAATAATTTTTTTTTATAAGAGTAAAGCAACACCTTTACAAATCTAATTAACAATACTTTTTTTCTTTTCTAGTAGCAAAAGTAAAATTTTTGCATAATTGTTTTGTTATAGATAAAAATCGATTTAACGATAAAATATTGACTAATTAAAATTAAAATGTTATACTTACATATCGGCATTAAATCGTGTACAAATTTTTCCTAATAGTCTGCTGCACATCATTCTAGAATAAATTGGTTGTGATAATTGCCCTTTACTTACAGCCATTGGAAGAATCTATATATGGACATAATGTTTATTGTAATATAATAATATAATAATATAAGAATGAGACATGTGTGCGTGCACGTGTGTGGTGTCTTCTTATAAAATATATATAAACCTGTGTTCTTATAACTTCTATTGGCAGTAATTCTATTACATCCAGTAAGGTCTCCAGCCATGCATGATAGATCACTTTGAACACAAACATAATAGAATTAGATTAATTTTTATTAAGGAATATTGATGTTCTCTAATATAAATTTATGTTTGATATAATCAATCATTATACCTGGATCACGACTTTCAAGGGAATTTATTATACTTTGTAGGAATGTCTGACTAAAGATACTGTAGCTGACAAGCTTCTGTTCTAATATAGTTTTGAATGTTGATGAAGCAGCAATATGAAATTCTGTAGAAGCAGTGGCAAGAGACTGCTGCATTTTGGGAACTACTCGCGACATACATGACTGTGCGTCTGTAGCTAAAAGATTTGGTAAACTTTGTATAACGCTAAGCTTTTGGATTTCCTCTCCTTTCCTGTAAAATAAAAAAGAGAAAAGAATTTATTAATTTTTAAAGGTATATGCAAAAATTGTATATTAAAATACCATTGGATGGATAAATAAAAATAATAATATTTTATAAATGTTTTCACTGTAATACTATATTTTTTGACTCAACTAGAATTTGCTTACTTGAAGCAGCCATATGAAGAAAATATTTCATCATTACGTTAATTGTCAAGGTTTTCAATCAACGTAAATAGGAAAAGGAATTTTCAATTACAATTGAACTGTTTATGTACATAAGATACTATTTTTCTAAAGAGAGAGTACATTTCTTTAAAGAAATATAATTAAGAGACATTTATACGACAGGACTGTACGCTCCTTGAGCGATGATTTATATATTTATAGAATCTATGTAGCGGGGAAAAAAAAATAAGAAAAAGGAAATGGACGAAGATACAAATACATATAGGTATCATCGATCAACGGAAGGAGGAGACAAGTTTGGAGGATGAAAAGTGTGTCGTGCAGGTAAATAAATACTTACGGATCTGACGTGATCTCACTTGGGGCTTCATCTTCTTCCTGCCACATTTTAAATAATTAACTTTATTATTCATCGATGTCACAAGAAACGTAAAAGCATTGTTCGTTGTTGGTGATACGTGACCATGAGATTTTTGTACATACGTCTTCCATGACGGGTACGCGTTTTACGTAAATCAATGTAAAAAATAACTGTACGAATCCGACGATCAAGAAAACGAACGAATTAACGAACAAATGAGCCGAAAAAAATCCTAATTTATTAACTTCAACTTTCGTAATAATATAAACAGCACTATGCAGTATTCGGCCGTGACGAGCCGCACTGCATCCTCATCTTTCGTCGCATCGGACACTTCTGTCGCGCCGACTCGCGAGAAAAGTCGAATTTAACCGAATGCAACCGAATGTTATCGATACTCCTCGTCGTCGTACCGCGTAAATAATTATATGTAGAGAGAATGCTGTGACAGATTTCTCCTCCTCCACCACCTCTTTTTTCTTTTAACAATAAGTGGGAGAGGAACTTACGTAATAAGAGATAACCACTACCTACCAATTAAACTTTTCTTTCTAATTCTATCGATTATATTTTTCTCTTTCCCATCAGATAATTTACACATTTTCGAATATTTATTGATTCATTATTTCATATTTCAAACTCTTATATATCGATTTAAGCTAAGATATATGTATGTCATATATATGTATATGATGTTATGTGACTAGTGTGTAGTATGACTCATTTGAATTTCCTTTTGTATTTTAGATGCATAGAATTGAATGCTTGCACATTACAAATTATTCAACTTGTGCAATCATTCGAGAAAGTGAGATTTAATTATCTTAAACGTAGATTTATCTTCGTTAGATCTGGTTTTCATTCCTTAACGAGATAAATTAATATCTTTTACGAATTAAGGATCCTTATTATATATGTTATGTTCTTTAGTTCGATATTATACAATTTCATTTGAAAGTTGTGATTCTATATACCAAATGCTATCTTTTATAAACAATTACAATACCTATATTTCTTATGACAGATATTAATCTTAATATTCTCATAAGAACGGAAATGAATTAATATGAATTCCTTGGTGTTGAGGCTACATTCTGAAGTATGTATGTACATATGTACATACTATATGCATACTTACGTCAGAAGGTGGAGTGCTCTTTCTATAGGCTTCTTTTCTAAGTTAGTATCTAGAGAATGTTTTTTCAATTGTTCTTCATCCTAATGAAGAAAATAAGGAAAAATTCTTACAAAAATATCTAATAATTTGTATGAATTAATGTATATACATAATAGAAAAAAAAGTAACACATACACGTGTATCAGGCAAAGGTTTATCCAGTTGAAGGCTCGCGAATTCTTCTAGATCCATGTTCATTGATACTCATATTCTACATACGAGATTAACATTCCATTTACTTAATTTACTTATCCAAATAACCGACCATTTTCACATGCATACATACATACATATATGACGAAATAATATGTGATATGTATAAAACAAAGTCAATTTAAGCTATATTCAGAGATACTCAAATTAAAAAAAATCGTATCTAAATATATATGTACATACGTATGTATATCCTCTAGCTGTTTAACACTACACCATCCGCAAGCTTAGATATGATTCTTTTGTTTTTAACGCCGGCATAATAGCTTAGAAATTTTAGATTTAAAAAAAAAATTCCAAGATGGCGGTAATATAAATTCCTAAAACTAAGATATGTCATTCAAGAATTTTCGACAATTGAATTGTAAACACCGGCATACAATAGATAGTTTTTGCATGGCACCAGCGTGGTGCCACCGGACGGCATAGTATTATTATTTGTTTGTTGTAAATGGAATATTTCAAGGATATCGTCGATCAAAACGGGACACATAATTAATTTTAACAATAAATTTATAAAATACGAAATATATTTTTACTCTTTTCGCTTGATGTATGTATATAATTTAGATAAGTATACATATATCTTACGAGCATCAGATGTTATTAAAATGTAGTTATTATAAAAGTTCTACTGTTTACATGAATATATACACAGAGTAAAAGATTCAGATGAACGTAATATTCTGATGAAATTTGTTATCTTTTATAACTAAAATTATCGCACACTTTTATCCAAAAATAAAGCATTCTACTTTTCTACATAATCTACATTTTATAAAACAATTAAAGTTAATGAGCTTATCGATGTTATGACTATTATACAAAAAGTATGGTTGGGTCACAGTTTCCATTTATGAATTATAAGACGTATAAAATTGAAATTGAAATAATATTTGACGAAAGAAAAAGGGAGAGAGAGAGTCTAGGAGTAAAAATAAGAAAGATACCGTTACACCTGAGTAGAAATAATATGTACCATTCAATACGAATGATATATGTATTGCATTTTCGATACATACATATGTATATGTATATATATAAGAATTGTGCGTTTGGTCACTATAATGTCACAAAAGAATTGTATATTACGAAGAAAAGTTAGAAGCTTCTCGATACGATTATGCGATAAAATAATAATTACAGACTTACAATCCCGTCTAACGTATCATAAAGTTTCTTATAAAGACTGGCAATCTGTACATGGGAAGACATTGTTTTATTCTTGTCAATGACATACTTACAAAATATATTTTTAACGAAAAATATATATAAAAAAAAAAAAAACGATATTAGAAACATTATTTCGCGAGCTTCGTCTGCATATAATCTGTCTGTTCATATGTAGTTACGTTTATATATATATATATATATTTTCAATAAATCCAATTAATTTACGGCTGTGGAAGCACCTTGAATCGCTAATAATAATAAAAAGGATAGAAAAAAGTCAAGAAGTTAAATTTCTTTAAGAAATATATCAAAGTTTTCGATTTCTTTATCACTAATGTGAAATTTGGATATAATCATATTCCTTTTTTGCGAAAATAAAAGAGAGCGTAACCTATTTATCCAATATAACGCAACTGGATAATTAACATCTAGCGTATTCTCTTTTACCGCGTGTTTCCCGATTTGGACTAGCTTCAGTCACGGCGAAGAGTAAGACATATAAGATGTATATAAAGTTATAAGCGTCAAATTTACAGGTTTGATAAAATTAATAGGAAAAAAAATCGAATGTAATACCATGTATGATTAGAAATAAGAAAATAAAAAAAAAAGAATATAAGGATATGTAATTTTAATCTTTGACTGTTGTGGAAATAAATTTTACGTGTTCTGTAAAATTTGTTACTTATAATTTTAATAGAGACGCCTATTTATATATATAAGCGTGATTAGAATCTTAAATTATTTATCAAAAGAGAGCAATTCATGAATAATTTTTCTTTTCAAACGTAACTTTCGTCGTCAACGACAGATCTTCCATATCCTATATGCCTGGTGGTGATCGGTGCACGTGGCTGAGGTGGTGGTCGATAGGGTGGAGGTGGTGGAAGAGACCTAGATCTACCAGCAACTTTGTGTCTATCTTCAAGATTCATGTGAACAGGTGGTAAGTGCCTAAGTCTTGGTGGCAAAGGTGGTGGCGTATCTGGCCAAATTCTTTCTTCATCTTCATCTTCATCACCGTATAAATCGATAGCCTCGGCTTGTTTAAACGAGTAAAGATCGTTTCTTTCTCGGGACGGTACGTAAAGTTCATTCACTCTTTCCCTATTACCATAAATACTACTGTCCGACTCGTATCTTTCAGTACGAGTACTCTCCTTATTAACGTAAATCTCGCTCTTAACTTTTTTAAATTCGTAAAGATCGCCGTTAGAATGGTAGCTGCCGTTATGTGAAACTGGCGAATCACGATTTCCGTAGATTTCTGAATTGACTTTTTTAAATTCGCTAAAATGTTCTTTTTTGAATTCATAACGTTCGTTTGATAAGGACGTCTCACTTGGGAGTTCTTGATCGGATACTCTTTCTTTACAGATCTCCTGCTGCGACGTTCTTTCGTATTCGGTTCTAAGTTCACGAGATATTTCCAATTGAGAAGTCCTATAAATATCCTTACAATTTTCTACGTTCTCTTTCATGGAATCTTGTCTGAGGTAATCTCTACCGTAAATGTCTTTTTCGTCGTATCTCTCTTTGCGGTGTTCGTGCTCATCTAACTTTGATCTCGGTGTTCTCTTCAACTGAGCTCTTAACCAGTCCTGTCGTTGAAAGTTTGGATTTGGATAACCCACGTTGTTCCTTTCATCTCTGAAAACGTGTTCGACGTTATTAGAATGATGATGACCGCCATTTGCCGCATAGTTTATTCTTTCTTCCCAGCCACTATAAACACGGATATAATTTTTTCCATAAGACTTGTTATCTTCTTTCAATAATGACTTGTCGTAGCTTGATGATGTTGCATTTACAGCAGAATCTTCCGAACCGACTGGTGATTCCGGAATAAACAGTTGACAATCGGATAATGTTAAACCCGAATCACGAGAAAGGGACATGTGATCCTTACGCGGAGGTTCCGTTAAATCCAGACTGTCCAAAGAAAGCCCACCTGCTACAACGAAACATATTTTTATAAATGGGCAATATAAACAATGTAGATTGAATTGTTATTACAAATTGTAGATTAATGACGCGATAGCTAAATATTTTTTCTTTTAACATTTAAAAGAATAAAGTGAGTGGACTCACAGTGAAGGCTGTCGGTGCTTTCTTCAGCCCCGCTATCGCTACGTTCTTCACCAAGAAGTTGCGTGACACCCTCACCGAACAAAACTTCACAATGACGAATTAACATCTCCGTCAGCGTAGGAATCGCTCTACCTTGATTTACGGAGGGATTTGGCGACCAGAGGAGGCTTGGACCACAGCAAACGCCGAGATTACTAGCGCACATTAAATTGTGTTTCGATCTTCTCGCTATGTGATGCAACACGCATATCAAATGAGAGAGCAATGTATAATTTGCTTTGGGCAACCTATCAAGAGTACTAAAAGAAACAATAAAATATATAAATATATATTATGTCATATTTTATTTTACCCCACTAAATTTTAGCGAATATTTACTTTTTAATAGTATGAACAGGATTTGATGCTTCCAAACTGTCCATCCAGAGGGGAAATAGATGAGAAGTTAGAAGTGGATCGGGTAAAGATCGAAGAAAATCCTTTAATAATGCTGCCACAGCTATGATAGGTGCAGCTTCCAAACAACTTGGGTCACCGGTAGATTCGATCTGATCTCGTAATTCTCGCACGATTCGTACATTAGCAGACTTTCGGAAGATACCTTGCGTGAATGGTCCTTTCGCGAAGAGTTGCTGAAGCATGACCAAGACGGGCTTTGGTAATCCGTTTTCGTCCAATCTCGATAAATTGACACCGAAAATGCTGGGATTTAAAGAAAGCGATCTCCTTAACAGACCCGTAATCTTCGACTTGTTCTTTTTTATTGGTGACTTTGATACAGGTCTAAGAATGAAATGACAAGTGTCATGACCATATTTGTTGCAATGTTCCAAGTCGAAACCTTCTTCGGCCGATAAAGTGTGTCGTAGATTAGACATTTTCACAGCGAACGGTCTTTCGTGGCCGATTAGAGGATATGGCGCCTCATCTGACGACGTTCTGGCCCAAAGTTGAAACGGTCCTTGAAGATCCAACAATCTGGTCGCTAAGTTCACACAAGTTGCTGCCGTCATCTCGGATCCAACCATTATCGTTTTACACTAAAAAAAAAAAAAAAGAAAAAAAAAATACGTTAAGGTATACACAAATATTACGTTCAGTTGTTAAATTTAATATTTTATACATTTTGAAAAAGTATGAAATCATATTAACGCGTCAGCATGTATACAAGCATGTATATTGGTATGAATCACTTACGTATTCTGTGTTCGTGTCACTGTCGTGATACACGACTTGAATGTTCGTATCCGGTGGTTCCTTCATGCTTTCTTCTCGTACAAGTTCGGTAAGACGTCCCCACCAAAGATCTCTCGCCGCTGCGGTCCTGGAAAATTCATAGAAAGTTTTTTCATTTTTCTTTATTTCATTTATTATTTAATAATTCAATTGGAACATATTAACAGGTTACAGGAAACACAAAGAATCGAGGCTGACAATGAGATTTCTGAGCAAGGAATGTTAGCCTACCTACCAATGAAGATATTGTGAAAATTAGGAATTGTCGAAAATGAAGCTTACATGAAGGTAGCTACAACGTTCGTCGTTGGCCAACCAAGTACAAAACTGGTCTCTTGAGATTTGCTCGTTTCCGCTACGTCATCTATATGACCGGCGGTGAGCCAAAGCTCGCTCATCCTCACGCATTGTTTCAACTTAAAGTTTCCTCCACTTCGTGCTTTTGCGATCAGCAGAAGGTCAGAAAACAGAAAAAGATGCCTTTCTTGCGATTGCATACCCTGCGAGAGAAATCAGGAGAGAAAGGATAAGAGAATACTTTTATTATAATTCGTGAAGATTTTTCGATTAAGTATTAATATTAAATCATATATATGTGTGTGTATGTGTGTATATATATACATATATATATACCGTTGTAAATTGTACCGGCGTTTCCAGAAGAAAAGTTCTCGGTGGTAACTTCGACGGCGGGGAATTATTTAGAACGTTTAAAGATTTTTGCGACAACACTCTAGTTAATCTGCCTGGATTCGTACCGTTCCTTTTACGAATTAGACTTTTCATTTTCTGTAAAAAAAAAAAACATTAACTTTGATTTCTTCTACAAGTCATGCATTTCCAAATTTGTTTTCTCCCTCTCATCTTATCGTGCATCGAACTTCCCGTCACGTACGTATGTATGTGAATACGTTTAACGATCTTTCACAGAGTCCTATTATCGTAAAAGCTTTTCTTTACTCATTGGTAAGCAAGCAATCAAGCGTACCGAATTCATTTGTAAAAGAGACCTCCCCTTTTGAAACGCGCTTATATGGATTTTCTTTAAGAACGTCGCACAAAATATCGGAAATACCCCTTGCGGATTGAATTGTCTTAGATTCTTTAAAACATTCTGAAAGGATTAATTTACGGTTTATTAATCCTTATGAATTGTGTGCCAATTTCTATGAAAGCTTTTCTCATGCGTCGTGATTAATCACGTGTCTGATACGAGGTTCTTATTTTAGGTATAGAAATGGGGATCAAATCTCCCACACGTTGTTTTAAAGCAAAGGGTTAACTTTCTTCTTTGTTTTATGTTTTTCATAAGGAAGTATGTACAAAAAAATTCTATGCGCCATAAGTTTGTTAGCAATTCCTGTCCTTACTATAAATACTGATAAATTATTATATTTATCGCGTTATTAAAAGATAGGAATTTATAGAGTACCGTAGTAAGGATATCTCGTTCGTGCAGTCGTAGATTGTCGCCAGGAAAGAGTTCTTGGATTCGATGAAGGTCACCCTCGAGTTGGCCACGTTGTAAAACAGAACCACTTCCGACGGTACCGTTTCCGTTCTCTGACAAATTTCTCGCTTCTTGTCCGAGATACCTTTCGTATTCTGCTAACCTCTGGACCTGTTAACATAAATCAAGATTGCATATTTAACAATTAATTTTTTCCAACCACACAGTGTTGGTGGTAGTCCAAAACAATGTTATATTGTTCATCTCTCAATATAATGAAGAAAATATAATAAATATTTGAAAGAGGCATAAAAGTATGGAAAGATAAGTTAAAAGACGTACGCGTTTGTGCGATTCAATGATCGTTCGAAACGCCGATTGGATGCGTGTTCTCGCATATTATCAACCAGAAAACTGGTTAGGATTAGAGAGAAAGAGAATCGTCTTATACCGGATTACGCGCTACTTTGAAATCTCAGGGAATGTGCTTGTCTTTTTCTCGTTGCGTTGGCCACCATGTCAAGCATCGCAAATCTTGCCCCGCCTCGCTAACTGGGATAATTATCTTCCTTGAGACGTACGAGATATGTAAATTTACGTCGAATCACCGTTTTAATTCTTCTTCTTTAGCTGCGATTAAGCTAAACTATTACAGTCGCAGTTCTATTGGAATTCATTCGAAGCCATTATTTGTATCTTCGGTTCGAAAAGCTAATTTCTCACACACTACAATACCTTCTTACTTCTGTCTTTGTTCTTAATGACATTTTTTCTTTTTAATTAATCACGTCGCAAATGTTCGTGCTATTATTTTATTTTATAACGACAATGACGCTCTTTAAAATCATATATGCAGTAGTAGACTGTTGTATTGTGCCAATTAAGTCGGGAAAAAGATTGAAAACAATGCTGCAGAATGATATCATTTATTTTTTTTTTTTTTAGCATAGGATTTACAATTAGTTCTTTATGCGTTATTAATAAAAATATACAAATGTATCTTTTATGTGTTTGAAATATATTGAAACTTGTATTCTTTCTTGTCTCTCTTTCTTTTCCCTTTTTCGTATATTTCTTTTTTCTATCTTTGATAAGGCGAAAAACAATCATTCGATTTTTCAACAGCTGATTTATTTGTTTGAATTATCATAAAGCAGTACATAGAAAACTTGTATATTTATAATTATATGCGAGCACGGGGAATTCTTGTTATTACTAAACGTGTTTTGAATTAATTCACAATTCCCATTAACAAGACATTTCCGGTAAGTCAATTACGTATGGCTTGCGCTCTTAAACGAGACTAAAATATTCGAATAAGCTTATAGATTGTTGGGAATAATAAATAATCGATTAGAAATTTATTAGCTAAATTAATTGATTACGTACATTCATATGTTTATTATTAATTAAATTACTTAGGATTTTCAAATCAATATTTCGATTGTTATTTTATTCTACCCAAACTTTTCGAAATTTCTTTAAAAATGAAATTAACGCAAATTTCGTGTGATTTTCCATCGTTTCAAAATTCCTAATTAACTTTGATCTTGTTTATTATTAATCATGCTATAAATATCTAGATATACGGTACGGTTTCTCATCGACAAAATAGGTAGATCGAATTCACCGATGATGTGCTGTTTTCTATGGAAATATGAATCACGTTTGGCGATTGTGAATTCGACTAGTCTTAAGCCTAACGAAAGGATCCGAGAAACTGATTCTAATAAACGATGATGGGTTGACAAGTTTTGAGCTTATATGAGATATAAATCGTTATACATAATCATTCATTTTTAGCTGCATAATAAGAAATCTTTTCTATCTGTCAACTATTTTTTTTATCTATTATAATAAATTAGGGTCATGTAAGGAAGAAATATATAAAGAAAAAAAAATGTCTACCATACGCTATTATTGTTCGCTATTATACATTAATGCTCACGAATATGCCTTTTCTCTTTCCTTCTTTTTCTTTTCTCTCACGAGTCAGGGATCTTTTTCTCGTCTCGTTTTCCTTTCCCATCGTCATTGTAATTCCAACATCGCGCGACCTGTACATACATATACACGTACACACAATACTTTTTTTGTCCTATTCTTACAAGCCGGCACCATTCTTGACTCCCCTTTTCGCACACTTTCTCCGCTTTACGAATCAAGAATAACCTTAACTTAATATTAATGCTAGTACAGATGTTTGAAGTTCCAATAAATATATTTTCAAATATCGATGATAGTTTATGATAAAGTAGAAAAAAAATATTTATATCACATAATTGTAATTTTGAATTGTAAATTGAAAAATAAATTCAATTTAATGAAGAGAAATCGATAAAGGTTCGTGTATTTTTCTTTGATCTAAACAGAAAAAGATATAAATTTCTTTTCAGAAGGGTGAAGAGTCTTTCCTCTTCACGAAGTCAACGGGTGTCGTTATTAATGCTGCGCAACAAGCAAGGCGTCCTTCTTGCATAGTAAGAATATTTATACATACACGCATATATACCAAGAAAATAACAAAGTATCGCTGTGAACGGTGCGATGACTACGGGGATAAAATGAGAAGAAAAAAAAAGAGAAATACAAAAATTTGTTTCATACTATAATCTGATTTCGGTAACTCTTGTAATTCCTCTATCTGTGTTCATATAAGAATTAGAGATTCAATATTACCCTGTATTTTCATACTTAAAAAAAATTTAAATTAACTTCTTGAAATTCGTCTAATCTTTGCAAGACAACGAAATGAATCTTAACTATTATTCCATACCTACAAGTTATATTTTATTTTATTTCTGTCCGAGACAAATGTGTAAATGTAGGATGATTCTCTTACAGAACAGGTTGCCGACGATTCTGAAATGAATCTCTCTTTCATTGTCACAGGATGTTAGGAGGAACCGCGAGGATGGCGGGAGGGAGTAGTTATTACAAGTGAATAGTAAGAGAGAGAGAAGTGGGAATGTGCGAATGAATTACGATAGGTGCTGCGAGCTAAGATGGCGATATACCCGTCGACTACCGATGCGGATTACAAAACGACAGTATTCCTCCTCCTTGACGAGGATAATTCCTAGTGGTGAGAGCGTGTGTGCGCACATACGTTTTGCTTGCTTCTCTGTTCATGTCGCCTTTCGCTGCCTATTCGTTCGCATAGGCACCACCTTCCCTTCCTCTTCTCGACTGGTGTGTGTGCTGCGTCGGAATCCTACGCCCCGAGCGAGAAGGTTCAACGATGATACGGGATGGGACGATATGAGACAAGACGAGATAAGAACCATGGGATATAGATATGGGAGAGGGGGAGGGCGGGGCACAGCCTGTAAGAAAACGTGAATGCTTTTCGACGATCATTTCATCTAGCTACTTCGTTACCTCGAATTATCTCGTAAATTGCGACAATTTACTATGATTGTACATTTCATATCGAGCAATCGCTCTCTCTCTCTCTCTCTCTCTCTCTTATCTTTTTATTTGGGAGTTCTTTATAGACTATTGTAACGATTTACCCTTTTTTTTTTATTCTTCAACAGCTCCGTTAATCTTTTCCATCCTAATTTTAAACGATCGATCATATTTCTCTCTTTTCAATATATTTATCTTATATAGAATATTATTTAGATATTTTTGTTTCTCTTCGATGATTTTTCTTTTACCAACGTTCGATGTTAATTCGTATTCATAGAAGTACTTCGTTGGCTACGTGGTAACTAATTGTAAGTATGTAGTAGTAATAGTAAAAGTGGAGAAAAAAAAACGCATAAGGAATTTCTCGTTGATCGAACACGTGCAGGCGCAGGCAGCCAGGCAGGAGTGGTGCGATGTAAAGAGTTTAGGCGCATAATATATAGTATATACTACTTCTCGGTTGTGATATAATACCGATAGTCGAAGTGGCAACGGTAGTAGTATAGTTGGAGCCTTGGCTTAGATTCCAAGCTCTGTCGCGTGTGTTACCTCGTGACCAATGGCGTCTAGAGTCAGAGTAATGTTCACGAATAATACCCGAAACGTATACTTTTTTTTTTCTTTCTTACAAAATAATGAAAAAGAATAATTAACAAAAAAGACATTTTTTTTCGTATATGGGAAATGGTGTCTCATTGATAATCCTTTGATTTAATAAGATATTTAACAAAATATTCGATTGTCAATAGCCGAAAATCGCCATTTTGCGAGAGAAAGTGAAAGCTAAAGAACACGCATGACATCTTTTTCTTTCTCTACGAGAAATTGTATAAGTTAATAATTAAAAGATACTATCACATATGTATACACATTCGCATTTATCAATTTATAAAGATTAAAACATTGGAGTGAATTTCTATATGAAAAAATGAGACCTAATTGTTTAGATAAATCGTAAGAAGTTTAAAGATTCTTAGAAAGCATTGCGACTACGCCAGTGTACATACTTGCGCTTTGGTGTGTGCACACGTACTTATGTATCGACTTATACACACGTTTGTTATTTAGCGGCGCTTGGTAATAACGTGACAGGCAAAGGTATTCGAGCCGGGAGCAAGGAATCCCATTCCGTTTACTTCGATGATGGAATTCCAATGGCAGATTTAATCGAACTGCCGTCGCAATCGCATTCTTGGGTTTAGAATCAAGCCCAATGCACAATTTGGATATAGTCAAGTATTTATATGATATTATCATTAGAATCAACGAGGAAAATCTTTTTTACATTATATTTCATTTAGCGGAATAAAAACATTTTTCTTTATTCCCAAATTTCTATTTAAAATAACTAATATGAAAGGAATTTTATCCTAATAAATATGCATTTTTCATTAATAACTAAATGTCGAAATGACGATGATTAATCTCGTGACACTACGAAGATGTCGAATTTACGTTTAAGCGTATATATCGAAGATGATTCGCATTAGGCACAAATTTTACCGTTAAGTACTAATTAGAAAATCGATGGACGGTATTTCTATTCATCTTTCTCTCATTTTATTCGGCATCACACAGGAGAGAACATTCTCCGCGATGAACACTCACTCCTAGGTCCTTCTACCTACGTGTAATGCCACTGTAAAAAAAAGAGAGAGAGAGAGAGAGAGAGAGAGAGAGAGTACCTGTATCTCGTTCCTTTCGACCTCAACGTATCTCTCTTCTTCAATCTTCGCGTTTCCTCGGTCGATGAGCTCGATTTCTCGTAAAATCGATAACATGTAATCATTTTCGATGGGCAAGTGTTATTTTCACGCATTTTCTTTTTTTTTTTTCCTCGCACACATGCATACATAAATATATATATATATATATCTTACATACAGTGAAATCATAGGAATATATTCACCACACTGTCAATTTTATAACAATTATTATTTACTCGTAATGCAATTTTTCTAAATTCATTTACGCATATTCAAAGATTATTAAACTGAAATATATTTTCGGGCAATAAAATTAATGGCTTTCCCAGGAATCTGATCCAGCTTAGCGTATAGACCTCGAGTCATGGGACTCCACCCTCCTCTCCTACTTCATAAATAATATATTTAAAAAAAATTGAGGAAAATGTAATACTGCAATTGAATGAAGAATAAAAGAAAACAGAGAAAATCAGCAAAAGTAGGTGTTCGATCAAAGAGAGAAGTCAAAAGTATCTCGACGCAGATTCGCGATAGGGAAGGGACGATGACGAAGATGAGGAGGAGGGAGTGGATGTCCTTGGAGCACGGTAGTTAACTACCAGCGTCTACTCCACGAGGAACCACTACTAACGAGTCTTGGGAGTAAGGATGCACCAGGTCTCTTCTATAGATACACGAATGCACGTTTTTCTCCCTTGAAAGGGGATTTAATAGAAAAATCGTTATCGCGATAAAACCATAATGGATTTCTATTGTTCCTATAGACAATTTATATACTAATCTTCTCTTTTCAAATAGATGTTAATGAGCTTTTAATAGGTCGTTTAAAGATATATACAAATGATTATCAGTTTTAACAACGATGCAATTGCTTTTCTTATATTTCTTAATATCATATTTAATATTTCATCGTTGGTGTGTTCAAGGAACCAGAATGGAAAGGACCTTTTATGGTTATATTTCATAATTCATATACAAACGATATATTATGTATGATACTGTTATCAAAAATAGAAATTTACTTTATAAACCTTTTTAACGATTTTTTTTTTCTTTTCTTTCTTTTTTATATCAACGAAATTGATTGCCTCTCGTATTGCAAAGTCGAATTGCGATTTAACTTACGATTTAATCCTTAACCGAATGGAAATGGCTTGTCCGCGCCTACAGCCGACGTGCTTCGAAAACTGGTCTTATGTTAGTAAGAAAGGCCCTTCCCTTCGTCGAAGGTAAAGCGAAATTTAAAGGGCCGCATTCTTCCTCGAGACACTCCTCTTTCTCCTCCTCTTCCTCCTCCTCATCCTCTCTTAGGCTCCCACTCTCTTCGCGGATTTTATACGGACACTAACATTTTATGTAAATGGATTTAGGTTCGCTGCTATGTTTTGCGTGCAGGGATGCGTACCCTGCCGAAAATATCACCCGTCGTGTACCTTCCTTTCTATATTTATCGCCTTTGGATATAATCGTTTTGCCCCGATGTGACTGATGAAATGGAAGGAAATCAGAAAAAAAATAATAATAATAAAAAAAAAAAATATAAAAATAAATACTGCTCGTTTTTATTGCTTTTTCTTAAAAAAGTATAGACATGCAATTGTAATGCTATAAAAAGAAAATAGTTTATTTTTAGCAAAAATTCATTATAACCAATGGATTCGTGTGAAATTATTGGGTGTAGAAATTAATTCTGTGTTCTTTTTTATGGTCAATCCCTTTCTTGGCAATTACAGAATTTCTTGATGACAAAAGAATGGCAATTTTGATGCAATGAATTAATTGCTACGCCCTAATAAAAATTTCGTTTTTAATAAGACAAATGAATGTAATTTCAATTTAGTTAAAAACATATATATATTGTACCCCAGTAATCCTCATGGAGCACAGTGTCGTGACAACGACCTTGCGGACATCTGCCCACAAGTTATGGCCCTTAGTCATCGTAGGAATGCTGACGGACATATTCTCGATCTACTTCCTGTATCAGGGAGAACTAAAAATACTCCCCCATAGGTTTGACCATTAGAATATCTCTTTGAAATTACAATTATTATACATTTTACATGAACTCGATGAAGAAATTAATCAAAATTAATCGGTGACTTTTAATTTCTATAATAATCTAATTTTAATACGATATTATTAATGCATATCTTAGAACTAATAAGTAAATAGTATTAAATATATGGAAGGAGATGCGGTTTATAAACTATGAATCATCAAATACGATCTAGACCAAATACCAAAATTAGGCTAGGCATTAGGTCGATGCACCAGACCAGTGTTCAAAATATCAAACATTAATTCCCAACTCTCATTCATTCTAACTCGACTACTTTTTCAGAAAGCACAATATTTATGAACGTAACGGACTATCTCTTGGCCGAGTTCCAAATCATTCACATTATACTAATATATCTGTATTTTCTTTATTTTCTTTGCTCAAGAGACAAAACAAGATTTCTTCGGTATACATTTACATTTATATGTTGCGTAGATATAAACTTCCTTAAAGGTACTTATAAGTAAAGATAACTATAATGATAGGCAGTTATATAAATAAGGAATAAAATATATGAGAAATACGCTCACCAATTCAAGTTCCAATCGTAGCTGCATTTTACGTAGATCGTAGTAACCTTTGTAATACTTGAACCACATTATTTATTCTCGAAGTCGAAAAATATTAGAAAAAAAAAGAAACAAAAAAATAGTAAGGACGAATATAAATTTAAGAAAAAAAAAAGCTCGAATGAAAGACGAAGGGGTTCCAATTGTGCGAGTCACGTTTTCTCAAAAAATTCCAACCGATTTTAATAGTCCTTCGTTGTCACTTAGGTAGAACCAAACAACTTCCAACCGTCTCTTATTCGTACGGAATATAACTTTTCTGTTCTTTTGCATAGCTCTCGATTCTCGAGAATCAAAGACTTCTCTGTTCTCCGTTCTATTTTACTCTGTTAGGTTTCTCCTTCGTTCTTATTTGATATCGTTTTCTTGTCTCTTCTTTTTTTATGCGTATGTATGCATGCGTAAATGTATAGGCGTGTATGTGACCAGAAAGAAAAGAGATAAAAACGGAAAGAAGAAAAAAGAAAATGCTCGGACAGAGTAGGAAGGAGAGGAAAGAGGAAAAGAAGAACGTGATACGATGCACTCTAGGACTTTTAAGAAACTGTTCCGTTTCGACATATCCAAGAAGCCAAGTATAGACGAGCCCTCTCCTCTTCGGTAGGTGCACCACTCTGTGAAACGAGTGCATAACGTGCCAGAATTCTTCTTCTCTTCTTCCTCCTCTTACTCTTACTCTTACTTCTCCTCCTCCTCCTCCTTTTCCTCTTGATACATCATCCCTTGCTTCTATCAAGTGTGAAAATATATGTATATATGTATATATACTTTACATAATTTCAATATGTTACTTCAACTACTCCGACACTAGCGAATTTATATATAACTTATGCTGAGGTTAAATACATCTAGTTATTTTGGATAAAATTTATAGGGTTACTATGATTTTAATTTTTAATCTTATTAAATATATTAAGTGTAGATTTATAGTAAAACAATTTAAAGTTTTGACGTTGTAGAATTTGGAATTGTTATAGTATTGCAGCCATATCAAGTTTTGTTAGCTTATCTAAGTGGGCTAGATAAAAACGAAAGGAAAAGAGATGTCGTTAAAGATACGCGATGAGAAATTCTTTGAGTGTTTTTAACCATCGAGGAATGAACTCTGTTATAGGGGACATTGGAATAGTATAGGGAGGAGTGTTTCTTAATAATATTATCATTTTTATTCGTATCACATGATCATAGAGAGTGTAGTTATCAAACTTTTTCTATTTTCTCGTCGAACTATGTGAAAAATTAACAAGTTGACCTCAGTAAAAAAAAAAAAGGGGGTGAAAGATGAGTTTTTCGACGATGCGTCAAGGGTATGATGGATCGCAAAAGATTATCTTTCCCGATGTAAATTTATCTTTTCTTGGCATCTTAACTTTGTAATTACGATCTTCGCAAAGCTTTTCTCAAAAGGAAAAGATTTATTGTAGGTTGAACAACGAATGATAGGTATCTGTATTTTATAGCTTTTCTAATTATAATCTTCGCAAAATAAAAAATAAAAAGAAAAATATAAAATATAATATTAAATGACGAACAATAAGCATTTGTACATGTAAACTTTTTAAATGTCTTTACGTTTTTACTAATCTATGTATCGTATATATAAACATAATTAAAATTATTTTTTGAAATGGTTATATATATATATAAACCTTTACTAAAAAAATTAGGAAAAGTAAATGCAGGTCATTGATGACCTCTAACATAAGATACAATCAACGTCTTAACGACTGACAAAACATAGACGCTTTCGTACTTTCAACTTTCACAAGAAGTAATCCAGACGCATCGTCAAGGAGAAAAGCGTACCTGTATACAAATACAAATACAAATACAAATACAAATATAAATACGTATATAGCAACTACTGATCCGCCAAGTTTCCTGATTTATTAACAGACTGGTTTAGTATAAAACGGTAAAAATAATGAAACCCCCGTTTGGTGAAATCTTTTCTCTCTATGATTTTAATTACAATTTCTATTTATTCAAGTAATTTTTTTTTTCTTTCTAATTTTTACCGTCTTTAAAAATGGATATTATTTAAGAATTCCTAGATAGTTATTGCTTGTTTCAATTTTTCCCGTTTTAATAATCCGATCACTAATCTCTTGGAAAGAAGTCAGCTGAAATTTGTTTACATTCACGATCAAAGTGAAAAGAGAGAGAGAGAGAGAGAGAGAGAGAGAGAAGGATAACAGATAATACGAGTATACTGACAACTCGAGTGAGGTCGATGAACGCCCAACGATAAGCAGCATCGTAGGCGTGACCTTCGAGCCGTTAATTTTGAAATTAAATTAGAAATGATTCTCTTAGTTAGATGAACGAGATCGAAAGCGAATATATATATATATATATATATTCATATGTATATTTCCAAGAGAAAAGTACTTTCAAGTTTAATTAAAAAGATATGAGAATTAATTTTTTTCTATATATTTTAACACTATGCCGATTGGTCAAGGAGATATCGGAATATGTTGCTGCATATCCATAAAGGGAGATCTCTTATTTCGCTTGCCAACGCATTGCTTTTATTTTTTATTAATACAAGCATTTTTTAATACTCGTATAAACATAATATACGGGGTGTCTTTAATATCGTTTTACCGAGAAGTTAGAACGCAATCTTGTAAAATACAAGGAGACTTGGTAGATAATAGATTTATCATTTTTCAGTTTGATAAAACGATTTTTACAACACCCTGTATGCATACTAAACGCAATAGTATAGTACTTAATTAATCATTTGTGACTTAAAAAATGACTTTAATTTTTTTTACCGTAGCTGTCAAAGTCTGGAAATTTCTCGTTTTCAGACGATGGAATTTCAATTTCAATCATCCTATTTTAATGAGGTTTTACAAAACGAATAAGATAATTCTTATAGTTTAACGGAGTAACGAAAAGATAAATACGTCTCTTATAATTTGTAATATTCTATGCATTTATACCCATCTCTCTAGCATTTAGAAATAAAAATAGTATAAGCTATGGAGAGATGTTTTCTTGTTAGTCAGCCTTAACAAACGTCTTGCATAGGCTTTATGGCTTTCCCGTGGAGATTAAAAGAGGGGAAAAAAAAGGTTCGGGTTCGAGACACCCAACAGGAATAGACTACGTGATATTTGTCATGTTGGCCACCAAGCAACAACACCGATATGTGACACAAATCACGTAGTCAAAAAATTATTCAATCGAATTTCAGAGCGTATAGAAGATGGAACAATTTCAGTGATTTTATGTCTTTATTCGAAAAAGTCCGAATATTTCCAGGAAAAAAAAGGCTTGGAACCTGAATAAAAGTGACATATACCTTAGAGAAAATGTCTAAAACTCGGACAATCTTGACACTCCCCTTTGGAGTATACAACGTGAAAGTTGGGAGGGGAAGGGGTAACGGGACCGTGCGAGCGAGAGGAATCAAGCGCGTTTTTCACCGGGACAATCAGGATTTCACGAAGGAAAATACTTTTATTACGGGCAAAGTTAAATTATATAATGGCAGAGAAGAAGACTTGTTGCAACGTTGAAAAGAAAATACAAGAACCCGCGCATGTTAAAACGTTACTTGTCTGCACATGCGGCCCAGGATTCTCGTAAAAAGACTACTTCGAGAGTAGTTTTTCTTACCGTAACGAAGAAGCGTAATAACGCGACAGAGAAATGCAGCCAAGAGGAAAGAGGAGTACCTGGACTCGAAACGGTCCTCTCTTTGCTAGAAGAAGACCTTTCTGCTATCTTCAACTTCGAATGGGCAAACTAAAGAAAAGAAAGTACCTTACACGTCCGTTCTTACAAAATCTAACCGTTCTTTCAAAATCTAACGACTTCGATGAAATAATTGCATATAAATAAGTAAGTACTTGCTTCTTTAAATAGAAAGGCTAATTGAAAAAAAGAGAGACAGAGTATTTGTAATTCTTTTAATACATTTTTCTTTTATTACTTGCGCTTTCTTTTCTAAGAAAGCAATCTTCAGGTTTAACAGCCTGGAATTTTAACGAAACCAATTTTAAATGAAAAGAAAAAAAACCAAACAATAATTAGTATACATCCATAAAATATTAATTATTTCCGACCTCAGTTATTTTTGCAAACTGATCAAATTTGATGAGTTCCGAAAAAAATGCGATCGTTGTTTTGTCGCAACATAAACAGGTTTGCTAATATTTTCTTCGATCACAAATATTATTTTTCTTTTCGAATAAAATAATTATATTAAAAAAAAAATTCTTTCTCGTATCTTTAACGAACATCACAAAGATACTTTAGATACTTAGAAACGTTTAGTGACTCACCCTGCACAATAGTTTCTGACTCATACTTTATGTATGACTTTGACACACGTATACATATATGTATATATATATAAATTAAGTTAAATAAGAGATGAATCAATTAAAAAAGACGATTGACAAAGGAGACACGCCTATGCCTACGACATCATTTTTTTTTCTCAGGAAGGGAATTACCATACACGTGCACAATACATAATGGGGGTCTCTCATTGAAACGCAATGTTCAAAGAGTGTACACGCCTGATGGGGGAAAAAATACAGACAAAACATCAGAGATTTCAATTATTCTTGCGTACCCTTCGCGAACCTTTCCTTCACTATTCTCCGAGGCACGACTTCTTTTAACCTATTTCCATACCTTTCATTCATCTTTCCAATGGACGACTCCTCTCCTCCGTCCCGCCTTTTTATTTCATCACAATAGACTACATTCTCGGTTCTTCCTGTTCCCTTTGCACCTTTGTCTACTTCATCTCTTATATCTCACCCCACTCTCGCGTATTTTCTTCTCATTTTCTTGTTTAAAACATATACAAAAATAATTATGACCTGGTTTTATTTCCTTTTTTATATCCGCTCAAAGTATTAATCCTTAAATGGTAACAACTCGACCATAATTAACAGTTACGGTGAAACTGAGATAAACGCGAGTCGCATACGAATTGAATCAGATCAATCGAAAATACCTTTGTTTTCTTTCTTATCGTTAATTGTACCTATTTTGTCATAAAATAAATGGAAACGGAAAGATAAAGGATAATTAACTTTGAAGGATACAAAGGTAGAAATAAAGAAATGTTGCTTAAAATAACAAAAATTAGTTAGGAACACAATAACAATACTACTTACTACTTGTCATATAAGTTTACTGAATTAAGAAAATTGAATGAAGAAAAGAGAATATTTTGACGAAAAGAAGAAGAAGAAGAAGAAAAAGTTCTTCGATCGAAGAACTCTTCGAAACGAGCGAATAAAAGCTGGTCGAGCGAGAGCAAGAATCGCGGTGGCGAGTGGAGATTACGTTCTTTAGAATGATGCGAAACGACACAAGGTAGCAGCAATGCCAACTAACACGAGTTTCACGATTTTTCATATGACCCATGCGAAATGGAATCCTTCCTCGAGTAATTTGACGATTCGATATTCGAGATGCTAATAGTATTATTTTACTTAAAAAAAAAAAACAAAAAAAGATAATAGATATTAGTAATTGAATGTTTGTCAATTACTCTGATTAAGATCGAATATTTGCCGTTATCCTTAGTAAAAGATTAATTCTTGAAAGAAAAGTTAATTCTACGCCAATGCAAATCCACCAGGCGAGATAGAAAAGGTTCCTTAAAGAAGAAGAAGAAGAAGAAGAAGTACTGCTCTTCTGGATCTCCTAGCGAGATATTATCCAGAAGCGGAGGATACGTGTTCGCGCGCGCGTACCTCTTCTTCCGTTGCATTTACGTAGCCATAGATATTCTACGTACGTAGGTACGTGCATAACCGTGTGCATGTGTGTGTTAGCGAGAAGAGGTGAAGTATATGTATGTATGTATGTATGTATGTATGTATATACATATATCCATACATACGTGCGAGCATTGCTCCAAGTGTGCAAAGCAAAAGGCAAGGTGGGGTACTGACCGTACATTCCACGAGAAAGGTGACCGCCTCTTCTCCCTTCACTACCCCTCCCTAACCCTTTTCTTACTCCTTTCCTTCTTCGCAATACCGTACAACTGTTCTTACCAAGTCCTAATAATTTACGTATCTATGTGTTAACAGTTCTACACATTTTAAATATAACAAACAAAAAAATACGTAAGAAAGTATGTAAGTAGATATGTATAATATGTTTTATAACCATTGATTATATACGAATACTACGAATACCAAACTGGAGAGAGATTATTATCATTTTCAAAAAATTGCCACGTTAGAATTTATTTCTATTTAATTCCTATTTTATGTCTTTACTAACAATTTGCGTTATTAACCCGTACCTGAATATTTTATTATAAATACTGACAGAATACATCAAATTTTTAAATAAAAATATATATATAACATTAAGATGAATAATTAAATCCATCAACTATCGATTGTGATTTAATTGCCTCAATTTGATGAGAGATCAGATAGCTTTAACATTAGATTTACCGATGTCGATGTAAATCTAAAGATTAAGGTTTAAGAAAAAAAGGATAAAGAAAAGTATTGAAAAAAATAGTTGCGTCAGAGGTTGCATATGTTAATACTAATATATGATTATAAAATACCTAAGGAACTCTTATGGAAAACAGATAAGGGATGGAAGGTAAAAGTATTGAAAAATGTAGTATCAAGACGCGTGCTCTTGTTGCACTTTCTTGCACCTTCTTGCACCTGTGCGCACCCGGCCGACATAGAACAGCTGGCCGCGATGGGATCGCGGAGCTCGGGTAACGGTGCCGTGCCACGACCGGAGAAAAGCCCTTCCTTCCGAGAGAGTCACGCGGACTTCCTATTCTCCTTGATACACAGCCTCCAACCGAGCTCTTTTACGAGTTGGACAACTCTTGACATGTCTCCTCAAAGATAAATTATTATATGCAACTCTAACTTTACAAATAATCCAATTCATTCTTTTTCGTTGGAGTCTTCAACTTCTTCAACTTCTTCAACTTCTTCTTCGCATTAAGGGGTAGATTTTTTTTTTCTATTATATTTATATACTGTTATATTATTACTGAAGGATATGTATACCCCATGCTTTGGAAAATATTATTCTAGGACTAAAATGTAACGATTTCTCATAATTTCTTTTTTAAAACATTAGTACCGTAACATCGTCTCATTGTAACACTTGTACTGAATGGTTGCATGTGAATACTACTCTCGGTGTTTACATTGTTTCTCTTCCTTATCGATTCTTATATGCAATAGTAACAATGAAAACCGAAGTGTAATAAATAATATACACGGATTAATATTATTGTAATTCTTAACTTATTTGCAAAGGAACATGCCTCTGTATACACGTTACATCGTTAATTATTAATACCATTTTCTATAATAAATCATTAAAGCAAAATATAATAATAATAAAATTACATAAACCGTTTAACTTCTAATAAAAAAGCAAATAATTATGTTAGATGCGAATAAAAGCATTCCCGTTAATTAGATTACGTAAAAATACTTTGCAAAGTTATACCCGTTGCAATAAAACTATTCTTTCCAGAATCTTTAACAATATTTTATAATAATAAAATATATATATATAATTACTAAAGAAACATATTTAAAAAAGAGATACATTAAAGCAAAAATTAAAGTATTCTATTTTAATAATAGTACCTAATAACAATAGTAATAAAAATTACAGTAACACTTTAAATTTTAAATCACCGCGTAGGGAGAATTTATGAAAGGAAACACGTAATGCAACGATTTGTGAACGCGAAATGCAAGCTTCCCTTTTTTTCATTCCTTTTCTTTATCCTTTTCCTTTTCCTTCGTGTTCTTCTAGATCGTTTCATGCGGAGGAGTACAGGAGGAAGCGACAACAGGTAGCGCGTACTACATAATACATAAAGGGCAGTACACGTTGCGTCGTAACCTACGCCGTAACCTAAACGAGCAAAGGAAATACAATAACACGAAGTAAAAGAGAGATAGAGAGGGAGAGAGAAATACAACAGGTGGAGGTAGTAATCGTAGCTTCTGTTCTATCGTGGGAAGGGAAAAGGGTCAAGTTTGTGCGAACGGAAAAAGCTCCTAGATCTGGAAAATCATAAACGCAAGAGAATAATTGTGTATCTTGTAAGATCTTACTTCGAGTTTATTATTCACCGACTGTTAATGATGTGAAACGATAATAAACGCTAATCCAGTAACTGGTACGATCTTAAAAATAAAAAACAAAATATAATCACGAGATGACAGTCTAACTTTCGTTTAACTTTTCGTTTTACTTCGATTTCTATTAAGCAAATTCACACGTGCTTCTTAAAAAAGCGTACGTAGAGAAACCATTCGAACAAATAACCGGTAACGCTAATATTCGTATAATACATATAGAAAGTTATGTAGAGTTTCGAGTGTTTGCCTGACTCTCTTTTTGTTTAAATTAAAAACCAATGTTAGTATTCTTTAACGTTAGTTAAATTTTATATATATATATATATATATTAGGTGTACCAGAAAGTAACGTCGTTTCTGGGCATATCAATATTTGTTTATCATTTATCAGCAAATCAAAGTCTACTTCTAAGTCGTGTCGAAGACAGATAAATAACGACATTACTTTCCGGGCCACCTAATATATATATGTTTAAAGTACAATAATGAAATGTAATAAATCTTTCAAACGAACTCTGGTATTATTATAATACGTCGTGTTTCTCCTTTTTTGATAAATTTAACAAGGGATTCGTATACCGAAAGGACTAATTATTTCTCTCCGAATTGAATTATCGCAAAGACTCGTTGTTGAATAATTCAATAGGGAAGGAAAAGATTCTTACTTGTCGTAGGCGTTGAGGTGAAACGACAGTTACCGCGACAAATCGATCGATCTGCAGATCACGTTGGTAATAGGGTTCCTTGGAACCCAGGCCAATAAGGCTAATTAATGGCAGATCCAAAGAGACCTCGCTTTCTTTTGGACCTGTTAAAAAATGCGAACGACCAACGTAATGCTCGATCAACGAATGAGAAGAGAGAGAACGAAATTCACGAAAAATCACCGATCAACCGCCTCTAACCGGTAACGGTTCTCTCTGACGCGAGTTACCAAATATTTCTTCGAGCATGAGTCTTTACTTCGTTAGAGATATGCGGGAGATAGGTTTTTTCTTTGAGGAAAGGGAGGGGAGGGATGATGGTTCATCCTGATAAGCAAATATTTCCGTACCTTCGTCTATTTCTCACTTTCTCTTTTGCGGGTTCCAATATTTAACCAATCTATTATTATATCACATTATATTGATTGAAATCTTTGCATTTGTCTGAAATAAGAAAATATTTGAAAAATAGAACGGGAAAGAGATTGAGATTACAATTTTTCAATCGAACTCGTAGTATCAAATGGCCTGAATAAAGTTGATACGAAACCCTGAAGCAAAAAACCAATCGGACACCGAGTGTACGTTAAAAGAATAAAAAGATACCTTCGAAATAGTATTGTTCACGCAGAGAGCGACAATAGCTGTCTCTTCGAGCGTATCGATATCAACATGTTGATAATATAGGTAGTAGATACTATATCGGTTGGCGAAAGTAGTTTCCTACGAAGCAAAACGGCGTATTGTGAAAACAATCCGTTAGTCCTTAATGAATGCAACAAAATGTCCAACATAATTCAAAGATTATTGCATTTTGATATAACAAGTACTATGAAATAATATAACGTTCATATATATGGAGTATCAAATAGTTCTAGTTTTTTATAATTAAAATGTACAATACTCATAAAGTTAAATAAAGAATATCGGTAACGTAAAATGTAAAATGTTTATTTCAAATGAAAATAGCCATTTGATCCATGGTGTTAACTTTTAGAATTAACTGAAAACAGTAGATGATACTTTCTCGTGAAACGACCAAGTCCGTGGTGCTCGTACTACACATTATTACTACTAGTGAACTAATTAATTAACATCCGGATTTTGAGCGTTCGTTGTACACGCAAACGCAATTCTCACCATCCACGTCTATTTTTATTTCTCTCTCTCTCTCCCTCTTTTCCCTTTCTCTCACGCGCATTTCGAATTATTCATAAAAAGGGCGTCTTCTTCTCTCTTACTCGCTAACTCCAATTGTGGAAGTTTTTCCCACAATTCCAGTACGGGCGTACAGTAGTATCGAAAGGACGGATTCGCATCCTGTTAGTTGCCTCCTTCCGGTGTCTCTCTCTCTCTCTCTCTCTCTCTTTCTCTTTCACACACACTCACACTAATTCACTATTTTTTTTCTGTGTGATATATCATATGTTGGTGAAAACAAAGTCGAGAACATTTGACAAAATGGAATCGAATAGCAAAGAATGCAACAGCGTGTTGAAATTTCTGGTCAATCGTATAAAACTACCACGAGATGCGAACATTGATTATTGGGAATTATAAAAGAAAGGAACGCGAAATTGTCATTTTTCTTCCCTAAATGAATATTAGATTTAGGGATCTTGGAGAAGACTTTTGACCTGGATCGATGAAAGAACGACTAGTCGTGTTGTCGTCGTCCCTGTAATTCTTTGTCATTTTCTTTTGTACCTTATTCTCGATCAAATCTCAGGTAGGCGAGCACCTGTGAAATTCGCGGTCACGCGTGAGAGAACGAGCCTTTCTGGGAATCGTGAGAAAGAATTCACGAGAAGATATTTCGCAGTCGCACTCAGCAATGATTCGCGAACACCGGATTCACGAGTGCACTCACCTTAATACGATTTATATTAACTTAACCCTTGAAATTTTATTTCTAACAATTTCCACAATGATATCGTGCTTTTTTGAACGAAACTTTTAATCAATCTTTTAAGCTATAAATATTATTTGAATACAAAATAAAACTGGAGATAAACTCGCGCATAGTTATGCCACCAACAACCCGAAAAGAAAAAAGAAAATGTTCTTCTCTCCCTCATTCGTATAAAAATACAACGAGTAAGAAAGAATCCGAAGGAAGGTCGAAGGTGCTCTCTAGATCTTCGACGGGGTAGTATAAATCACTACGCGCGAAAAAAAAAAGATTCTTAAAAATGATCAAGGATTGTGGAGTTAGAAAAAGAGAAAAAGAGAGAGAAAGAGAGAGAGAGAGAGAGAGTGGAATACGGGAAGAAAGAATGCGAGGACAAGGAGATGAAAAGGCGTGTGTCGCTGGTACAAGATTCGAGGTGAGGAACTGTCGAGAGAAAAAAACCCTCATCCTTTGCACCGTAACATCGTAGCGGGTTCCATTCGTGCATTCGTGCGTATATACTTATGCGCATTCATGTATATATATATGTAGACATTTGTGTAGCTTTATAGGAACGCACTGGGATCGAAGGAACAAACATATATATATATATATATATATATATATGTATATGTATATGTATGTATTTAGCATATACATTCGCATATCGTCCTAAAAGCCGAGCCTCTTTCTCGGAACGTCCAATACACACGTGTCACGTATATAAGATCTCTCCGAGACCTACCTCCCTTCCTCTTCCCCCTGTTAGAGACACCACCTTCGAAGCTACACAACAGTCTGAGACTCGATTTGACATTGTAATGCAAATCTCTAACGGATTCAAACACACGTTATTTTCATCCTTATCCATGGGATTACTCTTATTGTTACCTACTCCAAATCACAATGCATTTCTATCTTTAATTTAACGATATAGTAAAGATAGCTGTTGCATTTAATACGCTTACATTTAGCCGAATGATATATTGTTACAGCTTGTAGGTTGTATCACGGTGATATATCAAAACGGTAGCTACCTGGCATCGTTATTCTCTAAACGTGCGGATGGCGTTTTAAATGACCTTTTTGTATGAAAAATGGATCGGGTATATTAGGGGTTCTGTAAGTGACACAATAGTCATTTTTTATGATAAGCTAAAAGAATTGTTAATGACAGATCCTGACAAAAGCCTTTTAAAGTGACATTTAAAAAATTATCCAAATACAAAATAGATATATTTTATTATTATTTAAAAAAAAAAACAAAAAATAATGAAAGCCAAAAAATGTTATCGGTTTGAAAAGTAAAAAATAAGAGGTCAGTGACCAATCGATTTAGGGTTCGAATCATCCTCGGGTCCAGATATTATTTCATTTTTCGTGCTCTTGTTGCAAATCTTTATGTACGCGTATAAATGCATAATATGTACGTACGCTCTTAGGATTAATATTTGAATAAGGCGCGTGGGTGAGACTTGGTCGAATCAATGACGACTATAGTCAGACGACAAAGATGAGAGACATCACGTAGGACAGATTACGGCTCGTAGAGAGGAATCTCGTTTTACGAGCACTCACACGAATGTATAACTAATCGCGTTACGAGCCCAATCCTTTCTCCTCCATTCCTCTCCTCTGTCTATCATTTATATTATGTATAAACGTATTTTCTCTTGTCTTCTTTATATACAGGATGATTCAGAACCCCTACGACTACACATTAAATAAAGGATCATTTTTTCTCAAGGAACCCTCATGTTCTCTGACATTTCGTTTAGATGTTACGCGATCGTAGAGGTTTCGGGTGACATTTATTAAAATAATGAAATGAAACTAAAGACACGAATAACATAATTTGTCGCGTTGGGAAGATTTTGATGTTCAACTAACAATAAAGACGAACCCTTATTCTTACATCGCATAAAACACCACCCGCATGTCGAGCTCGAGTAAATTCAAATGTGATAGGAGTATGTGTAAAAGAGTATGATGTATTAAAGGACAACGATCATATGACTATGACACGATCCAACTATTACCCGCTGACTCGAAGTTCTATCGATCGGATCCATCGATTCATTGATCAATCGAGAGGGAGAAAGGGAGAGAGAGAGAGAGAGAGAGAAAATGAGACCATCTGGCAGAAATAGCTGCAACATCATCCCAAGATTTATCTACTACCGGCAGGGAGTGCATCTCTCTTTGAATGCATATGTAATACTTGTAACTACATATAGAAATTGTTACATATACCTATGTATATCGTATATCATCAATAACATCCCTAATTAAGAATAAGGTAACTTTGAATATAAACAAGAATGAAACTTTTAATATTCTTTTTAATTAAAACTAAAATAATAATAAATAAAAAGATATTAATGATTTATATATATATAAATAACATCACAGGGAGTTAAGCTTTCTCTATTCGTGCGGATATGAAAACTTAAAGACTTCCGAGAGAAAGGCCTTGAATGCAAATCTTTTTTTTTTGCCCGTTTAACATGCTTTTGCATGGAGAACGCGAATCGTGTTTAAACATGCGTACACCAAAATGTGAGTAAGTACATCGCGCAAACCTCGATCACGATAAGATAATTCCAATAGGTCCACCGGCCAAACAAGCACAAGTTGGGAGATAAAACTTGAGAGTAAGAGGAAAGAAGAGGAGGGGGAGAGAGAGAGTGGATAGGTACGAAGAGAAAAGATGGTAGAGAGTCGTTAAAAGATGATCGAGAGAAAGTCTCGTCAATCTTCATCTTATCCAACTTCTCTCAACGTGAAGAAAAAAAAAATAAAACAAGAAAAAAGAAGAAAGATCCATTCTTCGATCTCTTTTTCGTTAGAATATTGACGGAAAGTAGATTACACTTATATAGTGATTGATTATTTTCCTAACGATTGCCTTCAGAAAATCTAGCAAAGAAATTTGTAATAATGAAAATTATGACATAGTTGAAAATTAATTATCATTGAATAATAAGAGTATTTGTAAAATAGAAGTTATATTGCATAATTTTCATTGTAATATGTATAAAAGATCTAATTAAATGATACTCGCAATTCGCATGATTTTTCTTTTTAAAGTAAAATGAAAATACCTATGTAAAAACATAAATTTGACATTAAAATAAGATGCATTGCAAATGCTGCATACCCTATTAACGTGAAACTTATTTTATTCATATTTTTGAACCTACAACCCTATTTTTGAGAGTGGAAGTTTCTCCCATAACAACTGGGCGTTGTGTAGAAACCTAATGGATATGTGTTATACGAGAATTTGTTAGCTGTAAAACTTAACAGGAAAACTTTTCCTTAGCTCATCTCTTTTGAATAGTTGAAAAATGCAAGACATTGGTAATAAAATAAAAAAAAGGAGTAGTCTGGAGTTTCTCACCTCTTTCATACCGTCGAGCCTGCCGAGGCTCTTGGTGCCACGGAGCGGTGGAAAGGCGACGTCCTGCCAGCCGACGGCGACGTCCCCCCCGCCTGAAAAACCCACCGACTGTGTTCCACCAGCAGCGCCGCTACCGGTCGTCGTAGGTCCATCGTTGCTGCAGCTGCTGTTGTTTAATCCTCTCGACCTGCTCTTGCTCTTACGCTTATCCAACAAATGTTTCGCTCTTGACTTCCTGGCTGGTGCAGCAGAATCAACATCCTCGGGATCGCTCTGAACCTCCCACCTTGAAGGGGATTTAAAACGACGTCTCGGACTTGTCGGTGAGGTCACGGGTGAGGTCAGCCTCTGCACGAGGCTACCGAACATGGTCATCGTTCGACCTTCGAAGACCTTGCTCGGGAATTCAAAGTATCTTTCTCTTACTCTCTCACTCTTTCACTCCCACTTCCTCACCCTCTTTCTCCCTACGTGTGTTCTCCCTTGCACGACCAATTATTGTCTATCTTTCTTCCTTTCCTTTTCTTTCTTTTCCTTTCTTTTCCTTTCTTTTCCTTTCCTTTCTTTTGCTTTCTTTTCTTTTCTTTTCCTTTCCTTTCCTTTCTTCCTTTCTTTCTTTCTTTTTCTTCTTTTATCTTCCTGTTTTTTTGCTATTTTTGTCGTATTTATAACTCTGTCAAAAAAGCAATCGAGACATCTCCTCCATAACGAAGACTATTATCTTATCCTAGAATGTTTTTCCGGTAGCATATCCATACCGTGGCAACATGTATTAAAAGAACGAGTATATACATTCACACTAACACACCACCAACCATCATCATCATCATCATTCTCTCACTCAGGCGACCTGTTGTCGGCGACCTGTTGCGCACAGACGCGTACACACACGCGAAAATGAAAATACTAAAATCGTTATTCGTCTATCTATTTAGAATATAATCTCGCTTAGTATATTTTCTTCATACGGGGATTAATATTAATGCGAATATATGTAAGAGTTACGATGGCGTATGTGAATATAAAGAGAAATGAAAAGTTATGAAAATCCGAAACGATAGATCGAACGTGTAACGCGGTCGACATCGAACTGCTCGCGCAAACACTGTGCGCTATTCGACCAGTTGGCCTCGCTTACCCGAACCATTCCGAATGTCGACGACTTTAGTCGACCATTCCCGAATACCCTTGATCTTCCCCACTTCGTCCGCGGTTACCATGGCAATCGGAACTTACTTCGCCTGGGGGTTTTGCGTTCACGCGCCAATCTTTTTGCAACTGCGTGCGCATGCGCGTGCGGAAGTGAGGCTGTTACCCTCTCTCACATTCGCAAGAAAAGATTCCTCTTTTATTCAACGAATAATATCGATCTGGATACATTCGATGGATCTAAATGATATTTTTTAAATCAAACTCTATACTTTCAACCACGCTTTTTCATTATCCCCAAATCGGATAACGAAAATCATTAACATGTAAAACATTAATGACTTTTTCGTATCTTATCTAATCCAATCATGTAATATACTTTACCATTAAAAGTCCTTCATTCTATTTCAATTACCGAAGTATTTTGAATTCATTTATTGGAAAGTAAGGTAGGGGTTGTCTCGATAATAATGCGACAAGTTTATTGCATCGTTAATTTTATCAAAAGGTAATTAACTCACCGGTAAAAGAAGCAAAGACAAAGGCGAATGTCTCGCGGCACCTTGTCTCAAAGTAAGAAAGTGTATCAGGGTGTCCTCAGAAGCTTTCAATTCCTCCAGGGTTCTTCTGGCCTCGCCATAGCTTTCCAGATATTCCCAATAAGATTTCCAAAAGGAATTTGGAAATAAGTCACCTATTAAAAAAATTGACAATTTTTTAAAGAAATAATATATATTAATTGATTATCAACAAATTTCTGGAATTGATACATATGTATGTATTTGTATATACTCACTCTGTTTGAAAGTACTGGCATCCCAATTCTCAAGTACTTTGTGTATCTGAAAAAATACAAATACACGATAAAATAAACTTAAAATATACAATGACCAAGAAATAAATTTCAAAATCCATGTGTAATACATAACAAATCCAACGTTTATAAACATTACGAAATGCAAAGTTTTATTTTTAATTTTTTCTTCATTTATTTAAATATTAAAGTTTTAAAATGTTTTCAATTAAAAAAAATCTAAACAGGTATAAATGTTTTCTCTTTTCTTTAGTTTCTTTTCTTTCATTAAAATTTAAATAATCAGGAACCTAATCAAATACCTACACGTATACAGAATTTTCAGTAAAGTGTCGCCATCTCTCATACAAGCAACGTATCTTTCAATGAACCACCGCATATTGATAAAAAAGAATCAGGTGGGCGTTTTGGAATTATACCACTTCGTAAAGAAAATGCTCGTATGACAATGAAATAAAATGAAGGTAAAATAATTTAAAAAAAAAAAAGAAAAGACAAAAACAATAACGCAACTTCGAGTTTCTCGTTGTTTTTATTGAGAACGAATCGATAAAATAAATCGAAATAATGAATAAATATGTTGTCTATCTTATAACTCTCTTCATTGTTAATTTCAATACTAACAACTCGAAAACCAGTAATAACTAAATATGTTGCATACTACTTCTGTTTCCTTTATGTATCTTTTTTATATAGATGGTCCTTGAAAGTGAGTGTATGCGCTATATATTACCAGGATTATACTAACCGTTCTAAATAATGAACTGTACTATATTACTTCTAAAAATATCTTATAAAGTACATATTTCGTTTCATAACGACTTGGTACTATAATAACTTTGCGGACGGATGAACACGCGCGTAGTGCATAAGTACGTTTCGTTGATAATTATGAAATTGCGAATATGTATGTATGTACAATGAGAAGCTACAATAGCAACTGACGGATGATATTCTTATTTTTAAGATTCCTATTTCACATATATATGTAGCTTAGGTATTTTACGATGTCTTGTCCTACAAAGATATAATTATGTTAGAGATTCTATCAAGATAATAATATCAAATTGATAATTATGTCATTTACATGGTAATCTTTAAAATTGCTCAAATCAGTATTTCAAATGTAATAAAAATCATTCATAAAATGAGCTCGACGATACATTTGCTATAAGGTTCGTAACAAATAGGCAAATCAATTAAGTCTCATTTATTAATTGGAGTAATCAATCATAATCTATCTTCTAGAAATCACTTTCTTCGCATAAAGAAATTTCAATTAATTTTTACAAACAATTTCTCTATGCTAGGAATAGCGTATATAAGGTTTGGAATCGAGCCAAAAAGGTCACCGGCATCGTAGGTTGTGTCGTAATATTGTGTCGACGAAATATGATAACGTAACATAGAGTTGGCTCACCCTTTGACAGTGCTCATTACTGACTCTTGAAAGATCGGCAAGTGGTTGGAAAATGACGTCGCGAAATTCGGGATAAGTTCGAGCGAGTGGTCGGGCATAAAGTTCTTTCGCGCTACACAAAGTTTCGCGATAGTCCTCCTCAGCGTGCATAAGTTTCTCAGTTATTCTGTACTTTCGATCGATATCTGTAAAAACACAATAGTTTTTAATTATTTTCCTTCATTATTTTCAATATCCATTACTAAAAGCACAGATAATATTATCAAACATCTACCGTTATTATAATCAGTTGACCCTAATACACTTTATACGAAATCGTGTATCTAAAAACCGTGAAAATATTTATAAAAATTTATAATGAAAATATTAAAAATAACAGATTTATTTGATGAAACAATAAATTTTGTACGAGAACGCGTTACCGTTTATTTATTCTTTGCAAAAGTACGAAAGAAATTATTCAAACAAAACATTTTATTTCCGAGATGTCAACACGCGAGACAGTTACTGCTTGGCCGTCTTATTGTAAATACATGCCACGTATAAGAGTATTATTTCTTTTAATATTTCGACGATTTTAGATTAATTATTTATAATTAATAAAATTTCTTTATGAATTTGTTATTAAATATTTAAAACATGCGATGATAATTTAATATATATATATATATTCCTAAATATTAAAAATTGATTTTATGAAAAGAGAATTACCGCGAGTTTCGTCGAGATAAATAGCACGGGAAGGGGTTAAATTGAAGGATCTATACCGAGAATATTTTTAATTCCTCTCACAATCAGTGTGTACAATAACCCCTCCAATCTGGTCTTACCACCATATATACTTACCACTACGATTAAAAATTTATAAGTAAGTGATTGACGTTGAATTTATCTTAAGAAAATCTGAGAACCGTGATAGTGAATCTTGCGATAGATTTCCTCGTATGAAAGATATTATCATAAATACTTACCACCTCGCGGATCGTATTGCCTTGCTGCATCTTCGATTAGCAGAATTTCTCCATGAAGAAGTGCCACGTCGGCTGCAGGATCGATTTCGGCTCTTGAACCAGCAAGCAATAATCTTGGCTTGCATACTCGATATTTTAAAAGAACAGGTGCAACTATGGGAGAAATGGCCCCCGGAGACGAAGCAGACAACTGAAAAGTTAAACTTGTTAAAACTAAACGTACCAAGCACGATCAATTAAACGGCCAGTTCGATATTTTTCAATTAAAATTCTACATTTCGATATATTACTACCTTTTTTTTATTTAACTTAACGAAAATTGTAGTTGGAAATATTGCTTTCATTATAATATTAGAAAAATTGTTTGATTTATTATTTAAGCCAATAAAAAACCACCAAATTGACTCTATTTTTTGTTTTGGGTTGTAAAAGAATATAACTTTTGTTAAAGACGTAGGGGTGGAGATAGAAGAGTATACATAAGAGCAGCATCCTGTCGCTCCCAATATCATTACAAGACAATGAGAAACATCGTTACATCTATCAAAGCAGAGGCATTCTGTCACGAGGCGGAAGACTATACCAAAAGGAGGAGCGACCGGCTATTTCAACGTTACGATTAATTACACGCGGGAATTCGGTTCGTCGAGGAAGGTCCAATAAGACAATGCCGATTTCTAATTGCGTTCTTTACGACCATCTCTTCTTTATCTTATATTATCGATCATGTATATATATATATATATATATGCTCATTTATCGGATCAATATTTTTTATATTAACTCGAATCTTACTAATTATGTTAAATACCTACGAGTATAATGTATTTAATCATCCTTTAATAAAGCATTATGAACTTATTTTAATGATATTAAATAGAAAATTACCTTGATCATTTTTTAGAAAGTGTTGAGAAAATTGCTAAGTACTATTTAAAATTGTTACTTCGAGCAGTTTATGGTAAACAGTTTAAACAGTAACCCTCCTATGCGACTAATCTCGCTAACTCGTGAGAACAAACGTGAATGATGAAAAATCGACATTCGGTGTGCGAACCGAAATGCACGCGATGCATTAAACATCCGATTCGAAAACTATCCCCTTTCCAATCGGAAACAATCTCGTCAGGAATTTCTATGAAGCTGTGCAAAGAAAAACAAGAGTATTCAATTCTTCTAAATAAAGTCTCGTCTCGTCTCGTCTCAATCGAAACTGTCGATAGTTTAATATTAATAAAACAATTTACAAAAATTAAGATTTTGTTTTTAAATTGCAACAGTTATTAGCACAAAAAATAAGGAGCGAAATGACGTTTAGATATGTCATCTTTCTCTTTTTTTTCCCCATCCACCTACTTTTTCCGACGATACCCAACACGCCAACTTCCGAAACGGTCACAAACTACGATTTAAAATCGCGATATAACGTGACACTTCTTAGTAATACAACCTTCGAGAAATCGTACAATATATTCTTTTAAACTTTTCGACTGATGTCATCGATGGTGAATATAAAAAATGCGTAGGCTCCTATGTCAGATTTCTACCTGTTCGCTCTAGCAATTTTCTCTTTCGTGATCGTTTTAAATGCTTGCCCCTTCTCTCAAAAGAAGGAGAAAAAAAAATAAATAAATAAATGACATTAAATAAACACTACCTTATTTTCGTGACAAGCATTCAGATGAAATTCAATAATTTTATTCTTTATTAAAACAACTTTCTTTATAAAAATGTATGAAGGAGTCCATAAATATTATGAAGAAGAGTAGACTCGTGTCAGAAAAAGTTTCGTTAAAAAAATAAATTTTTCGAAAAATAGACGAAGAAATAATATTTACTCGACCGATAAGAAATGATAGAATTTTTGATAATTTTTAGTATTTTGTATCTAAACAAATAACGCACCCCATTTCTGGTAAATCTTATATTTAGATAAAAAAAAATGTTATATCTTACAACAAAATATTTTTTATTCTATTAAAAATCTAAAGAATATTTAATATATCCTAGATAAATAATATTGCAAATTATTATAATTATAAAATATTTAGGGTATCTAAAGAACCACTAATATTTGGAATATAAAAAATGCTAATGTTATTTACTGGCCAATCTGAAATTATTGTAGATATAGTTATTAATATTATTGATAGTAAATTATTCGATAATTATTATTATTATTATTAAGAAACGTTTTTCCTCTCTGTAGGATCGATGAACATTGAACGTTAGTGGCCTTGTAAAATGCGCCATGGATTTACATAAAAATCCGCCTACCAACTCTGTCGATAGTCGCACAACATAATACCACGTCCGATGGCAACGACGCAACACGATCCAGCGTATTATCACTACTCGCTACAGAATACGGATTAAACAGAGCCAAGAGAATAGAATTGAAAGCAAGCGGCTGCGCTTTCATGCGTGCCGTCCAATACGAACGCAAACGCAAACGCAAACGCGATAGCAACGCGAACGCAATGAGAATTTTCAACGAACAAATAAATATGTACGTTCATTTTATACACTTGGAAAAACTAGTTAAAGTACTACGATATAATAATATTAAATATTAACCCCCATTAGGTTAGAAAATTTAACAACAACAAGTTATTTATCGTTTAATAATTTTACTTTTACATAATATATTCATTACCATTTCCATTAATTTGTTATACCAGGTGTAAGGAAAAAGGCATTGATTTATTAATGATTTAATATCAACAATTATGAATGTGTTGTGTGTGAATAGTATTGATAATTAATTTTTAAATATAATTTTATTATCAGGAAATAGGATTTCAGATAGAAATCTCGAAAAGGCGACTTTCATCCTTTCCACAAAGCATACCCCATTTTGTATAGAGGAATAATAATTTGGAAGTTGATTTAATTGTAAGTGATAATATCGAATTGGATGTCCTCGAAGAAAAAAAATGTATTATTAGCTATCGAAGGACGTTTTAGATCGTACGTCATTGGTAAACAATGCAACGATGCATACGAAGATATGCGCAGTGCTATCTGCTCTCTATCATGTGAGCGGATAGTACTTATTTAACATATGTATGTGCATACATAAATCTCAAGAAATAGATTTTAATTGAAATAAATATATTCTAATGTATAATAATATACAAGTATCGTCACACAATGGGGACGAAAAATTCAATAAAAATCAGGCATCATCTGAAATAAGAATTTGAATTTTAAATTTCAAACTAACTTGAGTACTTTTAATGAAAGCGTAAAACATTACTACATATTGAAAGAATCACGAAGCCGGAAGAGGAAAATTAATTATATCGAGAAACATAAAATACCCATTTCTACGAACAACGCACAATCGTCGTTACAATTAACAATTAACTTGAGATTGAAATTTATAAACGTTCAATTTTGTCTTTTATTATTCGTAGAATACAAAGGGGTCAAAGTTTTCTTTGCATTAATTAGTCCAATCCATCGAGAATCTACAAACGGTAACTCTGATAGATCGTTTTAAAATGAAACATTCCTTTGGTGTTTGAAATTAAATCATTTTCATGTTATGCTTATAACGAGAGCAGGATCAGTCGGATAATGTATATAGAAAGGAGAGCGTTGGTATCAGAATTAGCAGATATCTACGATGACTCATTGTCGGCGGCACAGAATTCACGACGTTCAAATCGGTAACGCGTATCCTGTATCAGTAATATGTTAAGAAACATGGCGTAAGGTTACGAATTGCGAAGCGCGTATTTCGATATTGGTATGGGTTGTTTCCATTACGAGATACCATAAGCACGATAGCTCTTGAACCTAATATCGGTGGCCATTATCGTATACTCGTATGCATTAGAAACTGCGGGTGAAGAAAGAAATGGAATCGTCTCTCTCGTGTAAATAGATTAAACTATACTTGACGGAAAAAACGCAACCTAACTCGTACTACAAAATTTCACCGAGTACATTACTCTCCCATAGGAATGTTTAAATACGTATGTGCATATGTCTCTCGAAAAGATCGGCGCGTATCGCGATCGAACACACGCGATCGAGTAACACGGAAAGAGAATTAGCATGAAGTATCGAGAAGTATTTCGAGGAAGAGAGCTAAGGGAAAGGTCAATTCCTAAAAAGGTAGAACACGAGATTGTATCGAGAAAATTGCATCGAGATACTTGTATTTTGTCCTATAATTAAAACTGCAATCACACGAATGTCACTTGATATGAGTTTTATACAGTTCCCTTATTTTAATTCTTTAAGATAAATATCTACATTTTATATTGCATTTTAAACACAACAACAATATTAAAGATTATAAGCCTAATCAATGATCTCGCCAAAAAAATAATCACGGTTATCTCGAATGTTTGTTCTATTTGAATTTTGTAGGATCGACGAAACCTTATGTTCGGTACGGTAGTTGCTATTGCATAAGCACATAACGAAGATACTATAACTGGATCTCAACTATAATGGCCTAGACATTTTTACACACAAGTATATATATGTGTGTATGTGTGTGTGTGTATGCATACATAACATCATTACACTCTCGACCTTTGAAATCTTTTTTGAACTTTATACGTAACTGTCCGCAACGCTGTTTTTCTTCTTCAGTTAATTCTACAACATTCTCGTTCGTTTAAATCTGTCAACCATACTGTTGAAATTAAGCTATAATAAAAATGTAATGCAACACCAATGCAATGATATTCCCTATGATATGCATTAAGCATTGTAAAATCAATGATGCACGTTAGTGCAAAATTACATGTTTTGAAGTGCCGTTAAATACTACTAAAAGGAATAAATGAAACAGAAAATATTCCTTTTTATATTTTTCCTAATACGATTTATCTTCCTAATTTCTTAATTGGCTAATAATTTTAAATAATATGGTGTCATATAGAGATAATATACGTATCGTACGATTAGTATTTTATCAAATGAGAGTTTAAACAAGATTTTTACATAATACCAAGGACTAATTTTATTTCAAGCTTTACACATTTCCGATTGTTTAAGAATAATATTTGCTACGACTAAACTCCAGTACGAGTCCGTCACCTTTCTTCAAAGATGACGTAAGAACATCGGTGAAAGCTCTCTGCATGACTTCAATATCACCAAGAAACCGCTCCGTAAAACTCAATCGATACTTATGTCCTGTTGTCTCTAGTTTTCTATAAAGGTAACTTTAACGTAATATTAACTACTTTTTCGAACTATTTTTTCTTTTCAAGGAATCACCGTAATTTACTTTAATTTTTCATCATTTTCTAAATTATATATCGTTATAACGTGTATGTTATGTTTCGTACTATAATTTTTAATACGCGTGACCCAGGCTATTCTCCGATAACACTATAATTATACTATTTATTTAAATAAAAATAATACGAGCTACGATATATAGCCTATACGACCAAAATAAATCGTTCTAATTATAATGGGATTTATAGATCGGTCAAATTTTGACATAAAGATGGCGAACGGTAATAATATTATAATGATATTTCAAAACGAGAATTTCGTGTTCCCAAGTATATACGTAAATTGATATTCATGCATATTTATTATAATGTGTTCCATAAAATTTAATATATGTATATATATATATATATATTAAATACGTATGTATATATATACATACGATAAGGGAATAAAACAAAGTTAGATGTTTACGAATAGCGAAAGTACTGTAAACAATTGATATCATAAGCCAATTGCGAGGATATATTTAACGATTATATTTAGATTTATTTATTCTTCGATCGATCGAATTGGAGATGCGTTCTTCGTTAAATAAAAAAAAATAAAAAAAACAAGGCTAAAAAGGATAGTAAAGTCACGTGACCCCTTTCTCTCTCTCTCCACCCCCCTCTCTGTTCGTTTACGAATAAAATACCATCGGGAGAGAATGATAAAATGACGAGATATAAAAACTTACCGTGAGTTGAGTTTTGTCTGGCGCGATCGCAGTAATCTCGATTGATCTAAGTTCGGGTTGATTTGCCCTGTTAAGAATGGCAGCCGGCATTTTTGCAACCAACGAGAGTCTCCTCGTTAAACGTCTTCCCAATTCTGCACGTCTACGCATTCTTACGCGTGATCCGGTGGTCCCTTTGTAACTGCCAAATTCCATTCTCGTTTAACTTGTTTTATCTCTTTATCCTTCTCATCAAAATTCTTCCTAGAAGATCATCATCATCATCATCCTATTGAATTTTATCTACAAGACACGATGATCTCGTTCGTTTATCTCTCGACGCATCCATCTCAAGTAAACGAGCAAAACAACGTTACACCTCACAACAACACCTCATTAATATTATTTCACCCAATTTATCCTTAATCGAAAAAAAATCCTAAGGAAGATACAGAATATATACTACACGCTGTTCACTATGTACCAACCGCTAAGCGAAGAAGAATCGAGAGAACGCGCGTACCGAGCGATACGAGGCCGAGCAGCAAACTCGCGCTCTCCTCGTGCGCATGAGCATTGAAAGATCAAATAGAAGATGAAAAAAAATAATTTTAATCCAACCGAGAGACCCACACGTTCGCTCTGACTGGCGCGCTTAGACTGAAATTCAATCGCGACCAACTTCCTACCGCGTTACACTCATTCTCTCTCTCACTCTCTCTCTCTCTCTCTCTTACTCCCTCTTTCTCTCTTGCTATCACTACCTTCCTTTCATTTGATTTTCAAACAATTACATATACTTCATCTCCTTATTAAGTAAGATAATAAATTTTATTATATATTTAATAAATTCTAAACTTTTTTTCAATATACATGTAATCAATATTAAAAAGATAATTCTTTCGTACAATTATTATTTCCTTATATTATTACTAGTCTAGTCAATCAAGCCTGATTTTGGGTTCAAAATAGATGCTGCTCCGACCTGACAGCTAAAAAATTTTTAAATGTTTTTCTTTTTCTTTCAAAAAAGTATTAATTCTAATAAGTACGTATGAAAGAATTTTTAAATAATAGATTTAATAAAAATAAATCATTAATAGATATACTTATTGATTATCTAAATATTAGGAAATAAAATAAAAATCTATCATAAGAAATAGATAACAGCTGTTCAAAAGCAGGTCACTGTTAAGAAAAATAGGTCAGCAATACAGAAGTAGGTCAGCAGTACAAAAACATAATAACAATCCCATACGTATGGAATGTATTGAGAGAAAGATAGGAGAAGGTCTACCTTTCGGTGTGTCTCTTGGTGAATTCTAGGAAATTCGTTATATTTGAAATACACATAGAAAAACATTCCTTAACTATCGGTTTAGTTGAGCGTTCAATGTTTTGTTTACGTTCGCTACTCTCCGTCGCTCCTCGACCGATGTCGACAATTGCGAACGTTGTCATTTCTATTTTATTATAAATTTCGTCGATAGATTTATTATTGACTTTCGTGTATGTTCGGTACCTGTCGAATGTATTCGTAACTACTTTTAATATTAATCGTTAGTCTTCTTCCAGAGTCAAAAGGAATATATATAATTCAAAATATAAAATAATTTTGATATATTTTTATTTTATACTTTTTTTGATAAACGCTACGAACCGGAATGATTTATTTTTATTAAATCGATTATTTGAAAATTCTTCCATACGTACGTATTAGAATTAATACTTTTCTGAAACAAAACAAAATAAAAATTTTGTATAAAAATTCTGACATTTTTCGTGTAGTATCTGTAAAAATATATAATTTATTTATTAAAATTATAATGTAATTAGTTTCTATAGATGAAATAGATAGAAGGAATCAAGGCACATGGATTAAAAATATGATATTAAAATTACCAAAAAACGTCAGAAAACGAGGAGCAAATCCGAGCAGAATTGAAATAACAACGATGATTTAATTTAAATCTGAAAATATTGTATATAAAATAAAAATATATCGAAATTATTTTATATTTTCAATTACGATAAAAAT